>CM021103.1:310941880-311451914 GCA_007115665.2 Sequoiadendron giganteum
AGGATAGGTGACATTATAATTGATATCCTAAGTTGATTTATGTGTCTCCACATTCTTTGGAAAGTGTTCTTGAGGACGTGACGAAAAAAATGTTTATTACTTATTTTTTATAACAAATTGTAATTGCATTCAAAGAGGTGGACCCTTCACAGTGGCGGTTACAAGGCATCTCGGGAGAATATTCTTCTTAAAGCGTCCAAATTTTTGGGTTGGGACCACTTGAGTGTGCATGTCCTTGCATTTTATTTGCATATTTTGCATGCTCTTGCATGGTTGGGTGCCTAGGTTTGCATGTTGGTGTATGTTAGTGCATGGAGCCATCAGAGAGTTATGGAGCACTCGAGTTTAACTCATTTTGATTAGCTATGGGTTAGGCACCCATGTGAAGGCCATGTGATTATTGAATATTTTACTCCATGTTTATGGGTTGTCCACTAAGTGGGGAGTGGGTTTTTCCAATTATTTTTGCTTGTTGTTTTTGGATACCATTTATGTTATTCTCTCCCAAAAAATTCTATATATTGGAACCTTGGGATGGTGGTTTAGTATGAGTTCTTTGCAGGTGATAGGATGACGAAGTGTTGTTGGATTACACAGAGGATTATTGTATTGATGTACTTCCTTGAAGATTAATACAAACATTGGATCTCTTTGGAGTGGATTTTTTTCTCACAAGGGTTTTTCCATGTATATCTTATGTCACTTGTGTCGATGATTTATGGTATTACAGATTTTTCCTTCATTGTTGTATTTGTCAATCACTTAATCATTTTGTGGTAATCTTGTGAGCATAATTTCAGATTTGCAACCATGTTTTAAGTTTATATTGCTCTAATTTATACCTTGATTTCCAACAAAAGTTTCCTATAGAAATCAAAAGTTTCATCTTATTTTGTGCAAGGATATAAGATCATTATGCATCACCCCTATTACTTCAAGTTTTAAGGTTTTTTAAATTTTTTGAAATGGTGTATATAAGAGATGATAGGGTCATAAAGAGTGTTGAAATGAATAAGACAACTAAGATGGGGGTGAATCAATTGTAGCAATTTATCCCTTCAAAACCCTCAACAATAATCAAATCCACACGCATTCATTAAGCCCTTATTCTCTTAGATTGATTAAACATGAAATGCAAATAACAAAAACTGAAATCACAACACCATACACAAGAGAACACCAGATTTACATGGAAAACCCAATGAGGGAAAAACCCAATGAGGATTAGCTCACAATATAAGTAATAGAAAAACTGGTACAAAGAGGCTCACTACCAGAATAGGACACACAATCCAAAAAGGCTCACAACCAAGGCTCACTACCAAAAAAAAAATACAAGAAGATAGAAGAAGAATGTTACACAGAGAAAATATTTCTCAATGCAACAAGGATTCCACCACAATTGCTTGCACACTTTCATAGTCTCACATGAAAGATATCGGATGCCTTCAACTCACTGCTTTCAAGAACCCTAACATGAAATTCGCATTGCTTTGATCAAATTCACATTACACATATTAATTGCAACAATCTCGCATCTATATTACTTCTTACTAATTTTTCACTTCAACTCACATCAACACCATACATATTTATATCAAACTCTACATCAAAAACTTTCTCCAATGTCGACCACTAGCCATTATACATTCAAATTTGAAATAGGTCGGCACCTAAAAATTCCCATGGTGGAAAGGAATGAAATGAGACCTACATAAATCCTTAATTAGGACCCGAATAGATCCTAGTATGCTTCCACAAGCCTCACATGTAGTGTTAAACATAAGGTTGGCCAACACCTGTGCAAAACACCATAAAAATTAAGTACACACATCCTTAAATCAAGCTAAAAGTTTCGAACAACATAATTTACTTGAACTCAATCCAAAAAAATCGATGAAGTACTTAATACTCATCAAATACTTCAACTCAGAACAACTAACAACCCTTATTTGCATACTAATAAATGAAACTCTCACTATACTACACCAAATCAAGTAGAAACTTGAATATAGAAAGACAAAATCATTATAAGCAACTTCCCAAATCTACACAACCTGCATCTAAATAGTGGAGAAATGTAGAGCGAATAAATTTCTCTTAGACCATAAAAAACATCACTAAACAACTAGTTCACACATTGGTGAAAAATATCACATTGTACAACGATCCAGAAACCCAAAATTTGAATATAGCAACCTATAACAACCTTGAATAATCTATAAGATTCACACAGGCACAACATAAAATTTGAGAGAACATGGAGCACAATACCAGAGCATACTATAAACACTCGCACAACATAATCTACTCTATTTATTAAATTTTCTCAAAAGCACTTGGAAACCAAGTACCAAAAACATCTTCTCAGCTCATTACTTCATTCCAACTCATCTTCAGACTCAATAACAAAAGAATAGCTCCATGTACTCACAACACTTCCTCAAGGTCTCAACTACACATGTACAACTTGTTTTCCTCTTTTCCATAATTTTCTCAATATCCTCAACATCTTCATACATAGTTAAAATCAATGATAACACCAGTCATCAGACTTCTTGTTGATATCAATGACAGCATCATCATTCTTGCAACAATATCCCCCTTTTTGATTGATGGCAACACAAAATGTGAAAATCCACCAAAGACCATACAACAAAATCAGCTCTAAGCATTTTCTCTTGATACCTTACATGATTCTCTCTTTCTTGAGTAGATAAGCTCTTTTTTTTCACATGATTCTTTCTCCCCCTTTGAAATCAATGGAAAGGGATAAAATGTTTTGCAGTGTTCTCCCTCTTTGACACTAAACCAAAAATACATGCTCTAAATACTCCCCCTTACGAGTACACCCAAAAAAATCAACAACACAACGACAACACAACACTACCTACTCCCCCTAACAGGTAGCCACCAATCATTAGACCAAAAAAGAGATAGATCCATTGGGATGATACACCTCTATATGCATCTAGTTCAAGAAAAGAGGGGAAATAACCCCCAAATTCTCCTAAAGATACTCAAAAGTATTATTAGGAGAGCCTTAGTAAATATATCAACATTTTGATCCTTTGTAGGAACATACTCAAGTTTCACTTCATTCTCCATAACCTTCTCTATTGAAAAGTGACACTTGATAGATATATGCTTTGTCCTTGAATGCATCATTGGATTATTTGAAATACAACTCTGATACCCTTCAATGCTTGTCTCATCCATAATACCTATGTACAACATGATGTTACTACAATATACTCAAATTTTGTGGTGGATAAAGAAACTGAATCCTATTTCTTACTCAACCATGACACCAATCTACATCCAATAAAGAATGCACCACCACTTGTACTTTTCCTATCATCAACACAACCAGTCCAATCTGTATTTGTATAAGCATTTAATGTGAAATCAGTATCCTTAGGATACCACAAACCATAATCTAGTGTACCTCTTAAATATATTCTCTTCATTGTTGCAACATGTGTTTCTTTAGGATCTTCTTCAAATCTAGAAACAAGATAAACTGCATGCATGATATCGGGTCTAGTAGTAGTTAAATACAACAGTCCACTAATCATATATCTATAATTTCTCTAATCACCCTTAGGTGAATCATCATCTTTCTCAATTTACAACTAGTCACCATAGGAGTACATACTAGTTTGGAGTCATCTATTCCAAACTTCTTCAACGTCTCTTTGACATAGTTAGACTGTGAAATGAAAATCCCTTTTTCAGTTTGATTGATTTGTAGCCCAAGAAAGAAATTCATCTCCCCAAACATTGACATCTCAAATTATTTCTTAATTTCTTCAACAAATTTCTTGCACATATCCTCATTTCCACTAAAGATAATATTATCCACATATATAGCTACTATCAAGATTTTGTCTTCCTCAATTTTAAAGTAAAGATTACTCTCTACGGAGCCCTTATTGAATCCTTGTTGTATCAAGTACCTATCCAATCTTGAATGCCAAGCTTTGGGAGCTTGTTTCAAACCATATAGTTCCTTCTTCAACTTGCATACCATGTCTAGTTGATCTGACAACTGAAAACCTTTTGGTTCATCCATGTAAACCTCTTCTTCCAATTCTCCATTCAGAAAAATAGACTTCACATCCATCTGATAGACCTTAAAATATTTATGTGTTGCAAATACCAAAAACATTCTGATAGATTCCATCCTAGCCATAAGAGAGAAAATATCCTCAAAATTTATACCTTCTACCTGTGAGTAACCCTTACACACAAGTCTTGCCATGTTTCTTACTACTTCTACATTCTCGTCCAACTTGTTCCTGAATACCCATTTACTTCCAATTATGTTTTTGTTTTCCAGTCTAGGGACCAATTCCCAAGTCCAATTTTTCTCTATCTGCATAAGTTCTTCCATTGTCTTCATCCAATTCTCATCCTTACATGCTTCACTCACTAATTCAGGTTCTACTTTAGAAAGTAAACACAAATTTACCTCAACTTCAACAGCTTTGCTTCTTGTCAATACACCTTTCCTCTTATCTCCAATGATCTAATCTTCAAAATGATTATTTTGCACATACTTAGGGGTTTTAGTGGTCTTCTCCAAAGCTTCTTCCTCTTCATTCTACACTTCTTATTCATCAAATATTTCTTCTACTTCTCTGAAATCGGGTTTATCTAACACATATCCATCTACTACAATAGAATTCTACAAGTTTTCATCAAATTTGACATTTGTGCTTTCGATTATCTTTCTCAACATTTTGTTGTAACATCTATAATATTTGCTCTAGTAGAATATCTAAGGAAGATACCTTCATTGGACCTTGCATCAAACTTTCATAAGTTTTCTTGTTCTCTTTTGATGTAACATTTGCTTCCAAACACTCTAAAGTACTTCACAGTAGGAATCCTTCCATACCATAGCTCATAAGGAGTCTTTGTGTTATTAGATTTAGCTTGAACTCTATTAAGTATGTAAACAATAATATGAATAGCTTCTCTCTAGTAGACTTGTAGTAGATTTTCCTCTTTCATTATAATCCTTGCAGCTTCTTGAATAGTTCTATTTTTCATTTCAAATACTCCAATTTGCTGAGGAGTTCTAGGGGCAGACAAATGCCTCTTTATTCCATGAACTTCACAAAACATATCAAACTCATTGGAGGTGAATTCACCACCTTTTTAGGACCTTAAGAATTTTATTTTCAAATCCATTTCATTCTCAACCATAGCTTTAAATGCCTTGAATTTATCTAGTGCTTTAGATTTCTCTCTAAGAAAAGCAACCCATGTCATTCTAGAATAATCATCAATCAAAAGCATAAAGTACATGTCACCTTATAGACTTCTCACCCTTGTAGGACCACAAATATCTATATGCACTAATTCCAGTAGTTTGGTAGTATATTTTTCCTTTCCCTTAAATATACTCCTTGTTTGTTTTCCAAATTGACAACTCTCACAAACAACATTGATAGGTTTTGTGATTCTAGGTAAATCTCTCACTGCATGAACCGAACTAATTCTTTCCAAGTTATAACAATTCAAGTGATACACTCTCCGATGCCATAACCAACTATCATTAATTTGGGACATAAAGCAATATTGACCATTAGCACCCTTAAGCTGATAGATATTTTTATTTGTTCTCTTACCTGCAACAATTACCATTCTGGACCCTTTTCAGATCTCACATGCTTCATCCTTAAACACAAGATTGTATCCTTTTCTACACATTTCTCCAACACTCGAGATTATGCCTTAAGCCCTTAATATAGTAAACATTGCTAGTATTATGCTTTCCATCAAAACTGATTGAACCTATTCCACAAATCCTAGCTCCTGAATCATCTCCAAACTTAACTAATCCTCCATCATAATTTTCAAGTTTAACAAACTTACTTTTGTCTCTGGTCATATGATTAGAGTATCCATTGTCAACAACCCAGTAATTCTTATCTTCTTTGACATGAAAATCAAATACCAAAGTGCCTTCAACCTTATATTTCATCTCCAGAATACTTTCCTTCACACAAATTTCAAGGTTAGCAGAACCAGATTCTTATTTTATAGCCATAAATAGACATTCATTATCATCAAAATGTCCATAATTAGATTCATCATTAGAAATAACAACACCATATTTCACGTAGTAAGTTTTCTTAATCATCTTTCCTTTATTTTCCTTGCTCTTATTGTTTAGAGCTCTTTTTGGACATCTAGAAGCATAATGACCTATACCACCACAACTAAAACATTTGAAAGGTAATTTACCTTGATACTTATCGGTTCCCTTTTTCATCTTCCTCACAAAGTTAGCTTCCAAATCATTAAGATCTTCATCACTTGAATCTTCAACCTTCTTTGATTTACCAGCCTTGGAAGTAGTCTCCACTTTTGTACCTTTCTTCATTTTCCTCATCCCAAATGCAGTCAGAGTACCAATCGACTAATCTTTGAAATAATTTACTAATCTTTGGAATAATTATCAAAATCATTTGTTTCCTCAATAATAGATACCTTTTCATTGTAACAATCTAGAAGAGATCTGATAACTTTCTTCACCTCTTTAGATTCTTTAACTATTGCACCAAGACCTCTCATATTACTCACCAATTCATCAACTCTGAAAGTAGCCTTTAATTGTGTCATCTTTAGACATATGCATCATTTCAAACCGTGCCTTCAAATTCTACAACTTTTCTTGCTTGACCTCTAGATCTTCTTCATAAATGCTTTCTAACTTATCTGAAACTTATTTAGTAGTTTTCAAACTCATAACTTTAACTAATTTAGTATTTGAAAAACTATTCACAATAATAAATCTTGCCTTAGCATTGATCTCATGCACCTTGACTTTTACAGTTGTACTTGGACCATTCTGAGGTGGAATATATGTATTCTAATAGGCCTTCTCAATCTCATATCCCTGAGTAGACAAATATCCCTCCATCTTTGTCTTCCAGAATGCATAATCCAAACCATTGAATCTGGGATATTCTAAAGGAATCTTGTTTGCCATCCCAGATCTATCTCAAGTGATTAAGCTCTTCTTCAAGGAACCAGCTTCCAATACCAATTTTTGCAATGAACAAGACAACTGAGAGGGGGTGAATCAATTGTAGCAATTCATTCCTTCAAAAGCCTCAACAATAATCATATTCACAAGCATTCATTAAGCCCTTATTCTGTTAGATTGATTAAACATAAATTAAAGATAACAAAAATTGAAATCACAACACCATACACAAGAGAACACCATATTTATGTGGAAAACCCAATGAGGGAAAAACCAAGGTGAGTATTAGCTCACAATATAAATAATAGAAAAACTAGTACAAAGGGGCTAACTGCCAGAATAAGATGCACTGTCCAAAAAGGCTCAAAGCCAGGGCTCGCTGCCACATAAAGAAATACAAGAAGATAGAAGAAGAATATTACATAGAGAAAACACTTCTCAATGCAACAAGGATTACACCACAATTGCTCACACACTTTCGCAATCTCATATGAAAGATATCATATGCCTTCAACTCACTGTCTTCAAGAACCCTAACATGAAATTTGCTTTTCTCTTCTCAAATTCGCATCACACATATTACTTGCAACAATCTCGCATCTATCCTCCTTCTTACTCTTTCATCACTTCAACTCACATCAACACCATACATATTTATATCAAACTCTACCTCAAAAACTTTCTCCAATATCGACCACTAGCCGTTATATATTCAAATTCAAAATAGGTTAGCACCTAAACATTCCCATGGTGGAAAGGAATGAAATGTGACCTACATAAATCCTTAATTAGGACCCAAATAGATACCAATACACTTCAACACGCTTCCACAAGCCTCGCATGTAGTGTTAAACAAAAGGTCGACCAACACCCATGCAAAACACCATAAACATTAAGTACATGCATCCTTAAATCAAGTTGAAAGTTCTAGACAACATAATTTACTTGAACTCAATCTAGAACAATCCATGAACTACTTAAGATTCATCAAATACTTCATCCAAGCTCGTATCAAAAAATATTTCAACTCAAAACAACTAACAACCCTTATTTTTCATATTGATAAATGAAACTCTCACTATACTGCACCTAATCAAGTAAAAAATTGAATATAGAAAGATAAAAGAATTATAAGAAACTACCCAATTCTACACAACCTACATCTAAACAACGAAGAAACATTGAGAAAATATATTTCTCCCAGACCACAAAAAACATCACCAAGCAACTGGCTCACACTGTGGTGAAAAATATCTCGCATTGTGCAATGATCCATAAACCCAAATTTTGAATATAGCAACCTATAAAAACCTTGAATAACCTATAAGATCCACACAAGCATAGCATCAACACTGAGAGAACGTGGAGCACAATACTAAAGCACACTATGAACACTTGCACAACATAGTTTACTCTTTTTATTAAATTTTCTCAAAAGAACTTGGAAACCAAGTACCAAAAACATCATCTCAATTCATTTCTTCATTCCATCGCATCTTCAAACTCAACAACAAAAGAATAGCTCCATGTACTCAAAACACTTCCTCAAGGTCTCAACTTCACATGCACAACCTATTTTCCTCTTTTTCACAATTTTCTCAATATCCTCAACATCTTCATCCATAGTTGACATCAATGACAACACCAATCAATAGAATTCCTATTGACATCAATGACAACACCAATCAACAAACTTCATGTTGACATCAATGACAACACCATCATTCCTGCAATAGAGATTTTTCAAATAATCAATCGAAATTCTTAAAACTATACCCATTAAACCTTGCAATAAACCCTATTGTGAGCCCTTGTTACTGTCAATATACCCTATATAGTTGATTTAAACTTGAACATGTATTTATTGTTCCATGGAAGAGACAAATTGCAAACCCTCACCAGATGGTCATGGGTTTTTTTTCATTGTTGCATTTACTCTCCTCAAGGTCAAAGGAAAAAATAATAAGTTAAGACCATTAATAAGAGCATCACTTTTTATAGGATAAAAAATGCATGCTTTTGCAAGATGTATTGATTAGCATGGATCTAATGCTACACTCAACTTACAAGGTAAAAAGAGAGGTCTATCATTATTGGCAACCAATTTGATCTATCATGCCCACTTTGATATTCCTTTGACTTACTGGACAATTGTAAAGTTTGACTATAACAATGTCTATCTCTATGATGTTTTTGAAGATAGTTCTTAACAATAGCCATTAGTGTGATGTTGTTATCAGAATGATCTATAAATTTAGAAGTTTAAGGTATATGCTCAAAGTAGCATACTATGCAAACCATAGTAATAGAAGAAAAGAAGACAAAGTACATGGGCACTCAGAGAAAGTTCATCATGGGTAGGTTTAGGAAACTACCCACCTCCAACAAGACACGGATTTCATGAGTAGTCACAAGGAAAGTGACAAATGAAAGAAACATACATATGATGAGAAGGCAATTAGAGTATAAATTACCTAGAGAAAAAAACATGAGGACAATATTAGAGGTTCAAAATGGTGAGAAACCATGGAACAAGGTTTGATGAGAAAGGAAAGTCATGATATCCTCTAAAAAATATGATTCAAAGCCTATGGTTTCCAAATCAAGACACTCACTTCACGAGAGGACAATGGAAAATAGAAACCATGCAACAATAACTAGGGCAAACCTTATGATAGTGATGAGAAGACAAAGCTAGCACAAGATGACAGTCACAAGAATAGTGGCAGTCATGTAATAGAAGCTTCAAATGACCAAAATGTAGTAGATTTTCCTTTTTATCTCCATGTTTCCAAATCAAGATAGTCATGACTATCCAACAACTAAAGGACAACCAAGAATAAGGTTTAAAGGATAGTCAAGAACAAGGTTTTCAAAGAATAGTCAAAATATAAGGATAATCTACATGGCAGTCCAATGAACGATGAGAATGTGGTTAGCACTCAAGAGGATAGACCCTTAATAGGTATAAAACAAGATAAGGATCTTTGAATAGTGATATGAATATAGACATAGGGCAATGACTTCATCTCAAAGGACAACCATAATGATAAATCATTTAAAGGGAAATATTTTCTATTGACAAAAGACTTAGGATAAGGTTTTGAAGGGGTATTCAAACCATTAGGATAGTCAATACTAACCCATATGACAACCTATCAAAGACAAGAAGAGGGTAATTGATCTAAAAGATAGACCTAGGGTATTCAATTAAAGGATAGTAATGACATATTAAGGTTGATAGAACTAGCAAAAGATGAAAGTAGTAAAGAATCCTACAAAGGGAAAATGTGATAGAGGCAAGTGAAGTATAGAGTTCTCAGAGGAAAAATCATAAGAATAGTTTTGAAGGCACAAGATAGCAGATGAAGTCATAGGCAGTATGTTAATAAGGTTTCTAGCATATAATATTGATTGTCATGAGAGTATTGGAAGTATGAGTAGTCGGTGTTGTCATTGGTGTCAACTATATGAAAAAGAGTGTTGCAAGAGTATGTGTAGTTGGTGGTGTTTTCATCTATGTTGTTACATTGATGATGCTTTGATTAGTTGCATTATGTTGTCATTAGTAAGCTATTGTTGTCAACCTCTAGTGTTGCTTTAATAAGCTTATGTCTATGGATGTATGATTTGTTATGTTGTAGATGGCTTGGTGGTGATTAGGAAGTAATGAACATGATGATGATGCACCTCTAGTGCTTGGTTTCTAAGTGCTTTTGCAAAAAAATGATAAAAAAGAGGAAACAATGTGTTGCAATGTTGTTTTGGGTTAAAAAGTTATGTTCTGGTTTTGCTCCACATTTCTTCTAGGTTGAAGATCTGCTCATGCAGTTTGGATACATTGATCATAGGTGTTCAGAGGTGTTGTATCTAGAATTTGGTGTGTTGGATCATTGTGCAGAGGAATTTGTGTTCACCAGTATGTGAATTGTGTATTGCATAGGTGTCTAGGAGAAATGTTTTTTCTCTATATTTCTTTGCACTTTGATTATAGGTCTTGTAGATTTGAAGGTATGTTGTAGTGTTGGTATATTTTTTAAGTTGAAGTTGTTCATTGTTTGGAGCTCTGGAAGTTGGTTTCTTAAGTTACGGTGTATGACAGATTTGTCTGAGTGTACTCGGTGTGTACATTCTTCAGGTGAAAGTTGCTACAAAGGAATTTGTTTGACTTCAAGTGTTTATGAAATATTTCAGATTGTGTTCACGTGAAATTTATTGTTCTTGAGTTGTTTTTGGATCAAAGGAAGTCTGTACTTAAATTTTTAATGGTGTTTACATGGATAATGACTAACCTAGGTGTTTACACAAAATGCAAAGGTGCTAAGATGTTTGTGGAAGTGTGGTGTGGCATGTATGAGTGGATTTAGGTCCTAGCTAAGGTGTGTTGTGGTTTGCGACTTCACTCTTTTCTACGGTGGGAATGTTTTGTGCTCACCTAATTTGAATATGCACGATTGAGGTGCATAGCCGGCCTTGGAGAATGTTTTCAAGGTTGAAGATGGTATAAATATGAGTTGAGTTGTTGAGGGATGATGAGATAGATGAGTATGATTCAAATTGCATAGTTTTAAGGTGTGAATTTGAGAAGTGTAGTGTAAGATTTCATGTGTTAGATTGTTAGATGCGGTGAGCAGAAAGTGTCTACAATTCTTTAGTAAAGTTGTGAAGGTGTTGGTGATATTGTGGCAAATTTCTTTCTTGCATTGAGATGGATTTCTTTGTGTAACATTCTTCTCTATTTAGTTGGTGATATTGTGGTGGATTTCTTTATTGCATTGAGATGGATTGTCTTATTGATGCTACAACAAGAGATTGAGAAAGATTGTTAAGAGTACAAGTGTGAAGGTTGATGAAGATTTATAGAAGAATTTAGTGGTGATAGATGGATATGAATCAGATGAGACTTTGTGCAAATAATAATTTAAAGCTAAAGAAAAATAAGTATAGATTGAAGAGGAAGAAGCTTCGAAAAAGACTCCTAAAACTCCTAAGTATGTGCAGAAGAATAATTATGAAGATAAGGTCATTGGAGATAAGATCAAAGGTGTACTAACAAGAAAGAAATTTGATGAAGAATAGGTAAATCTATGTTTACTTTTTAAAGTTGAACCTAAAACATTGATTGAGGTATGAAAAGATGAATATTGGATCAAGACTATGAAAGAAGAACTATTGTAGATTGAGAAGAATCAGAGTTGGGAACTTGTCCTAAGACCAACACACAAAAATGTGATTGCAACTAAGTGGTTATTCAAAAACAAGCTAAATGAGAGTGGAGAAGTGGTAAGAAATAAGGAAAGGCTTGTGTGTAAAGTCTACTCACAAGTTGAAGGAATAGATTTTGAGGAAACATTTGCTCTGGTGGAAAAAATGGAAGTTGTCAGAATGTTTTTTCTACCAGATCAAATGTCTCCTCAAAATATATTCCCTTATTTCTTACCACTTCTCCACTCCCATTTATCTTGTTTCTAAATAACCACTTAGTTCCAATCACATTTTTGTTTGTTGGTCTTAGGACAAGTTCCCAACTTTGATTCTTCTCAATCTACAATAGTTCTTCTTTCATAGCCTTGATCCAATATTCATCTTTGCATACCTCAATCACTGTTTTAGGTTCAACTTTAAAAAGTAAACATAGATTTACTTGTTATTCATCAACTTGCGACACATAAGGATTTCAAAGTTACCAAATGAATGTGATGTTTTCTTTCTTGAATGAAGAATTAGAAGAAGAGGTATACATAGAACATCTGGAGGATTTCAGCTATCAAACAAACCGAATATGGTCTACAGATTGAAGAATGCATTATATGGATTGAACCAAGCTCTTAGAACTTGGTATGCAAGGTTGGACAGGTATTTGGTACAACAAGGATTCAATAAAGGTACCATAGATAGCAATCTTTACTTTAAAGTTGAAAATGATCAAATCTTGATTTTGGTTGTATATGTTGATGACATAATTTTTAGAGGCAATGAAGCTATATATAGGAATATTATATAGAAAATATAGAAAGAGTTTGAAATATCTATGTTTGGGGAGATAAATTTCTTGCTTGGACTACAAATCAATCAATCAGGTAAAGATATTTTCATTTCACAATCAAAGTATGTCAAAGAAATGTTGAAGAAGTTTGGAATGTGTTAGTTTTGATTTTGGTCATGGATTTTTTTTTAAAATTCCCCTATCCAAATGTTAGTCAAGGCTATGGTAGTTGTTGCAAAAATCAAGCGTTCCCCTAGAGTTGCAATACAAGTTTGCACTATATTTAATCGTGCTAGTCCCATATGAAAAGTTTGAGTCATGAATGGTTACAAGTAATTTGAATCCAAGGAGAGAGCTTTACAAAGGTTAAAGCTATATAATTTTTCTTTGTTGTCTCTAAGCTTTTTCAGTTTTGGAGAATCGGTTAAAGAGGATGGATTATTTGATCATCAAATAAAATGGTCATTTTGTTGATGAGGATATTGTATAAGTTCACTCTTGAAGGACATGAACAATTGCAAGAAAGGTTTTGAGAGACAAAAGAAAATAATCATGGTGAAGAATGCATTTGAATAAGGCATTGTCCCTACCAGCGGTGTTAAATATTTACATAGAACAGAGGAAAGCATCATGGATGTCAAAGAGAGTCTTTTGCAAGTAGCTCATTAGGCTCTAGTATCAGCTCATGGCTTCCACATTCAATGCAATAAATAGGATATCACTGTTTGATTGCTTCCTAGTAAAATCCTAGAGAAGATAAAATTTATGCAGAAGAGTGGATTGTTTGATTGAGCACTTCAACATCAAAGTGGTATTTCATTTGGTGGAAAATAAATGAGCTCAAGAAAATATCTGGTAGGCAAAATCCAAAAATAGATATCGAGGAGAAGAATTTCTCCCAAATTCAATAAATATGGAAGAAAACTTGCGAATGAAGTGTTTGTTTGAGCTACACAGTATTAAGTTGGTAGATTTACAAAAAAGGATATACGACCTTGCGAAGTCTGTATTAACTCAAAAATCAACAAATTTTCTTAATGTTGTTAGATCCTTGTACTAGGAATCATAAGACAAAGTTTTTCTGAGCATGAAGAATAATTAGCTCTGGTTGCAAATAGGTTTTAGGGAAAAATGATTTGTAAGTATTTGAACTGGTCAAAGTGTTATTGGCAGTTTCAAAAAGTTACGTAACTGTCGTCGATAATCACAATAGTTGTTAGAACCACTATAAACATTGAAACACTATTCACATAGTCAAGAACTTTATGTGGTTTCCAAAATTCTTAAAAGGCCAAAATGTTTCTTTTTAAACACATGAGTAAAAGTGAGAATAAAGTTTTCAAAGTTCAGCGGCATATGTCACAGGTTCCAAAACCATTGGCGGCATCTGAAGTGGGTGTCACAGTTCCACTAACTCTTTCGACAAAAGCTTCTTAAGGAAAACAAGAGTACTTGAAGTCTAATTTTGCGATGGACTTACGCAATGTTTTTAAATTCCAAATTTGCTATTGACTTCATATGGAAGATTGATCCTCTTAAATTGGAAGCTTTTGAACTACCAATCTCGACAACAGGAGTGCTTTCTCAAGGTTGTTAAGTTCTATTCTTGCCAAGAAGACACCTCTCAGTAATGAATACATTTCTCACTACACAATCTTATTGATTGGCTTTCCCGTTTTGACATCACCGTTGATAGTGCAACCATCTCCAATTCAAGTGTTCCACATGGGATTTCTGGGACTATTGGTGCAAATTATATACATCAATCGGTGATAGATGAGTTTGTTTCACCCATGCTTTTTGCACATATCTATTCAATAAAGCTTGTCTATATGTCACATTGTTATTATGTTGATGATTACAAGCAAAAAATCATGATGTCTTGGGCCTTATTTTCTAAAATAAGCACATAAATTATGGTGTTGATATAGCCAACTTTAAAGTTAGAATGAATACATGACCAAACCAATGGAAATATTCAGAGTTGAAACACTAAAGGAGACATTGGGTAATGATGAAGAGGGATGCAGTTCTTGTAAACACCAATAGAATTTCAATAATTGATGAAGTAGCCTCAAATTTGCTAAACTTTGATTTTAGAAACCTATCAATGATAAATGTTGCTATAAGATGAAGAAAATTATATTGGTGTCATAGGAGTTTTACAAGGTGATTATGTAGGCCCAAATTTTCATAAGGATGTTAATTTTTGGTTGCTTTTGAAAAATGAAAGAAGATTCCACGAGATGAGATTATTGTAGTTAATGGCTTGATTGCACATTCAGTTCCTTTATACATGACTATGCAAAGGTAGCATCAATTTATTTCTATATGGCTAGTGGAATATCTCATTGCTTCAAATTGTGATTGCATCAAAAAGTCTCAGTGGTCTACATCTATGGTTCAAATGTCTAGCGGTATGTTGCTCTCTAGCTCATCATTAATGGATTTTCACTTTATGTCCCACCAAACTCAATATTGTTGTCTTTCTAAGTTTCAATCGCTTTTCTAAATGCCATCATGGTAAAGTCCACAAGGATTTTTTTAAGAACACCAGTCTCAAATGCAAGAGATACAATGGGTTTATACCTTAACATGGTTTTAACCTATCACATAGGATAAGTTATTTTGTTGGCACTAATTTATTCTAAGATTGTCAAAATGGTGAAGAATTATGATCTTTTTCCAGGAGATAAAGGCTTTCTCAAAGTGAAGGATGGAAGTGATGATCCACCTCATATCTTGACAACTTAGATGTTTCTCATTGAGATTCTAGGAAATCTTAAATAATTTTTCTAGCCATTTCAATATGAACCAAGTGTTGATGGAAGTTTATTCTTGATGGTTGTACATATGCTTTGAAAATTATGGGGTTGGTCTGAGCATTGTGAATTCAGAAAGTGCATTTGAATCTAATTTGAGTAGGGTTGAGTTTTCCAATGCAAAGGTTGCTGACCATCAATTACATCATGGAATTTGGACAAGTACATGATATGGGATTTTAGTCAATATTGGTAAATTGTCCCATAAAATTGGCTCAATAACCATCTTCCAAATGTTAATTCCAAACTAAAACATTTAATTATAAAGTTTGGGGGGTTAATGTGTCGAATAATATGCACATGAGAAGTTGAAGGGCCATGTATACCGAAAAGATAAGGGAGATACGAAGAGTCTTTTTAAAATTAAAGAAAAAATAAAAATCAAATTCAAGGATCAATTACGAAATTGAAAAGGAAGTTACGAGAAAAGAAAGTAATAAAAAAGAAACTTTAGTTTGTTAAAGGGGATCTTTTTGGGCTATCGAATAGGGGAGTTTTTGTGAGAACTCTTAGGGAAGATAGTTATTTCCAGTTTGAACTACAGTATTTCTTTTTCAGCTGGGCCATTTTGTACAACGATTATGGAGTCTGTGAGCTCTTATTTCATCAAATAAATAAGGATACGTTTTGATCTTTGTGTCCATTTGTATTTTTTTATTATTATAAGTTTCTTGTGTGAGATTATGATCATTCTTTGGTGAATTTTCTATTATGATTGGTTATGGATGTACATGTTAAGGGATCTGCAAGTCCCAAACATTTTATATCTACTCTCATATGTGGAAGATATTGCTACATTTTCTCTTGATCGTTACTCATAGGAGCGTGATCAATGATCTGTGTGTCATTTTTTCATCTATATTTATTTCAGATTTGATATCACATTTGTTTCATTATTATACACATTTTTTATCTTATCCTTTTCTGTTTTTTGGTCAAAAGGATACCTCTAAACCAATTAAATCATATGAGGGAGCTATACCTCTAAAATTCAGAGAATAATTATTTCTTGTACCAAATATTTATCTTGAGCTATTGGAAATAATTGGCACCTCTCGAGCCCTAAGTCAAGTTATATCCATTAAAACCTCAAGGTGCCCAATTTGTTAACGAACATAATGGAAAATTCTAAACCAGTATGTACCCCTATGGTTACTGGTTGCAAGCTGAGAAAGAATGATGAATCTCCTAAGGTTGATCAGAGCAAGTATAGATCAATTATTAGAGGAATACTATATATAACTACTACTAGATCAGATATCATGCATGCAATTTGTCTTGTGGCTAAATTTCAATAAAATCCCATAGAGTCACATGCTACAACAGTGAAGATGATATTTAGATACTTGAAGGGCACTCTAGAATATGGCTTATGGTATCCAAAGAATACTAATTTCACTATGAGTACTACTATTAGGAGGGAGATAAGCCACTACCTTATAGACAGATTAACAAGTCGGGAGGGAGATGGATACAGGTACTAAATCAAGGGCTCGAAGTGAGGCCCCTTATTTCCTTGTGAGGAGATGGGACTCATGGGCTAATGAATTATAGAAGTTAGGTTGGGAGATAAGCCATTTTCGGATACGGATGGAGGCGTTAATCAATTATTGAACTCCTCAGGCTAATTACTTAGGAAAACAAGTCATGGGAGGCAGGTTGAAACGATTCCCCGCTTCTTTCGGGGCTCGTTAGGCGGGAGGAAAGGTTGGAATAAGAAGGAGGCCGCACTAATCATGGAAGGTTACTAATATGGATGAGAGGGGCTTCACTCATGGGTACCTCACCGCATTCAAGCACTTCAAGGTAGGAGCACCAGTAATAACCGGTGAAAGGGCTTCGGTTGGGAAGCAGGAAAGAAAGGAAATAAGCCATTGGTTGATTCAAGATTTTGTCTTTTGGGTTCAACTTTTCATAAAAGAAGCAGAATAAAGTCCCCTACTGAGAAATTTCGATCATTCAAAGCTTGAGTTGAACCCCTCTACTTGAGGGAGGCCCCTGCTAGCCTTCTATCAAGTCCCTCGCCCTCCTGCCTGAATTCATTGATTAGTGGATCAGTCTCGCCTACCTTCTGTTATTAGTGCCCGATGACCATAAGCTTTTGGGTGGGTGGGAATAAAAAGGTTGAAAGCCTTGATCCAATGAATCAAGTAGGGGCTTACCTATAACTATCTCCTCCCACCCAAGGCCGACCCCACCATCCGTTGGCACCAACCCCACTGACCAAGGCATCCACCACCACCCCTAAGGCCTTCCTTCGGCAACTATATGTAGATTGGGTTGGTTGTGTAGATGATAGGAAAATTACAAGTGGTGGTGCATTCTTTCTTGGGTGTAGATTGGTAATGGCTAAGCAAGAAACAAGATTTAGTATCTTTATCTAGAGAGAGGTAAAGTACATTGCAGAAGCATCTTGCTACACACAAGTGTTATGGATGAGGAAAAGATTGAAGGATATCAAAGTAGTGTATGATGAACCAATCTCTATCTTTTGTGATAATACAAGTGTTATCAATATTTCAAAAAACCTAGTAATGCATTCAAGGACAAAACATATCTCCATCTAGTATCACTTTGTAAGAGAGAACATTTTAGAGAATGAAGTGAAGCTTGAATATGTGCCTACAAAGGATCGGGTTGCTGATATATTTACTAAGACTCTTCCTAAGGATACTTTTGAGTATCTCCAAGAGAAATTATGGGTTATTGCCCCTCCTTTGAACTAGATGCATAAGGAGATGCATCAATCCACTGGATCTCAAGATTCATTCTTTGGTCTAGACTGATGATTGGTGGTTACCTCTAAGGGGGAGTAGGTAGTAGCTTTGTTGGTTCTTACAGTAAGGGAGAGTGAGTGTTGTCATTATTTAGTGGTTGCAAATTGGTGCAATTTGATGTGTGCTCCTAAGGGGGAGTATGCAGAGCAGTAAATGAAAGAAAGTTGCAGAGCGGTTGTGAGAAGTTTAATTAATGTCAAAGGGGAGAGTGAACCATGTAAAAAAAATTAAGTTGAAAGGAGAAGACAAAGATCAATATGTAAAAGGAATGAGTCGATTGTGTAAGGGGGAGAAAGAAAAATAGTTGGTATGGAGCCATATGTTGGTGGTCAGAGTTGTTGTGTTTGTTGTTTATGGTTTTTCACATCATGTGTTGTCATCAATGACAAAGAGGGAGATTGTTGCAAGTATAAGTAGTTGGTTTTGTCATTGATGTCAACAAGCCTGTGTTGTCATTGGTGTCAACTGTATGAAAAAGAGTTTGTTGCAAGAGTATGTGTAGTTGGTGGTGTTGTCATCTATGTTGTTGAATTGATGATGATTTGATAATATTTTGTCTGTATATGTGTGATCCTTTTAAAATGTCAAGTCATAGTGTGAGATGCCAAAATGATGCAATAAGAAGAACTAACATAAGAAAATGGCACCTCAATGATTAGCCTAAGAAATAGATAACATGAAAGCAAGATAAACAAATTGATTGTTGATTATTGACTGTTATACCTTCATGTTGCTTCTTCCTTGGTTGGCCCTTGATCTTTGGATGTCTTGTGTGCTCCTTGGATGGAAATGGAGTGAAGTGGATTGAATTTTCAAGATGGATTGATGAGAAATACTATGGAAAAGCTAAAATGCTGCAAATAACAATTTGGGAAGAGTTTGGTAGCAAAATACTTGATCCCCAAAATGGGAGAAATGAGGGGGTATTTATAGGATAATTGGAATTCTCTAGAGAATTCAACGGTTGAGATTGATCCAACAAGATCAAGATAAAGGGCTATAGTGAGTTGAGGACTCACAAGCCCTCACATCTTGACATGTGGAATGTGAGATGTCTTAGGGTGAAATGATGTGGCAATGAGGTGGAAGAGAAGTACATGAGGTGGATGAAGGACAAGTACCTTTGAGGTACCTTGGGAGATGAGAAGATTTCCTCAAAAAGGAACTTCTTGTCCCCAAATGAGGATGAAAGAGACATTTGAAGAATTTTAGACTTCCTCAAAAATCTCCATGGAAAAAGGGGAAGTGGTTGGAAGAATAAATAAAAATTAAAAATTTACATTCATTGGAGAGTTTATTGGGTAAAAGAAGGTTTCCAAAAAGTTGGAGATTTGTCACATGTGGGTGATATGACAAGTCCAAGGTTCTAGAAGTCCTTGGCACATGTAAAGTGACAAGTCAAGCCTTCTAAAACTTTACATGGGGATGGGGAAGACCTTGGAAAAACAAAAATGAATTAAAAATTCACATAGGGAAAAGAGGAGCTTTGGATAAATAAATGTGAATTAAAAATTCACATTGGAAAAAGAGTTAAGGCCAAGAAAGGCAAGTGGAAAGGTTGACCAAAAAAGGTAAGCCAAATATGGTTAATGACTTTGATTAAGGTTGTGCAAACATAGGATTAAGATAATTAATGAGAGATTAGAGGCAAGTGGGAGATTATGGAGGATATGACACTTAATCAAGATTAAGTGGTGCACATCATAATCACAGATTAATTAATTTAATCTGGATTAAAAGAGGGTTATGGAGAATGTGACAAGGAGAGAGAAAAAGGGGAATTAAAAATTGGTTTTAATCCAAATGGGTTAAAAGACTAAATTAAATAATTTGTCATATTTATTTAATTTAGAGAAGAAAAGGGATAAGGTAAAGTATTTAATTTATTTAATTACATACTTTAGGAACCTTAGGCATAAAATGAAATAATGATTAAATAAATTATTTAATCACTATTAATGAAATAGATGAACAGAGTAGACGATTCTGATCATATGGAAGTGATCAAATTTAGATGTCTACATTTTGCCCCTTTTCAAAGTACCATTAGAATAACCGTGCTTTGAAGAAAAGAAAGTGCAGATGACTCTATAGAGGAAGTAACCGGAAGATGATGCCCCAACGTGGGGAGGAGGAAATGATATGTCCAATTAGTGGGGAATGGATGAAGATGCCCCAATCCTGGAAGGGATTGACTATGGCAGGGAAAATTGGTAAATATGAAGGGTAAGCCCCCTCGAAAGGGTGACGGAGGAAAAATAAAGGTCCCATGCAACATCTCAATAGGAAAAATAGATGGTATGGTTGGAAAGAGGGCAAAAAATTAGGCAAGTTTTCCTTTTGAATGAAGTCAATCGGACAAACGGGGTGCAAATAGCGGCCCCGGGAAGGGAAGGGATTAATCGAAGGAGAAAAAGGTAAATAAGAGGTAAAAAAAGACCTCTTAAAAGAGGGGGAAAGTGAATATAAGGTAATTTTAAAAATTACCTCACCTCATTTGCGCTGTAGCAGTTCAGAGAAGAGGAGAAGAGAGCAAGCAGAAGAGGAGCAAAGATGTCGCAGGATAATGACACTGAGATCATTCACCGAGCATACAAGGTTCGACGGTCCTACATGCAGCATGGTGGGCCCCACCAGGTAGGCGACAAAACACTCTATGCATTATTTGTGGAATTTTAATGCATTTGAAATGTTTTATAAAAAATGTAAAATATGGGTTTTGTGGGCGGGTTAGAATAATTTTTTTTTTTAAATGTTGAGAAAGACGAAATTTTGGAAAAAATAGGTTTTCCCGTAGGAGGGTGAATACGTCCTTCGTCAGACGGATCCACTGCGGCCCGGGGCGGGTCCGCCCCGGCGGTGGGTGGGTTCGCCCCAATCGGGGGTGGGTCTGCCCCACGGCAAAGTGGACAGGTGCCGCCCGGTGGTGCCCCGCGACCAGCAGTCGCGACACCTCCCTGGCCGACGATGCCGCCCCCGCCAAGGGTGGGTCCACCCCGCTGCAGGGGTGGGTCTACCCTGGCTGAGGGCGGGTCCACTCCGACCAAGGGCGGGTCCGCCCTACTACAGGGGGTGGGTCCGCCCTGGCCGAGGGCTAGTCCACCCCACTATAGGGGGGATCCGCCCCGCGACTGAGAGGGGGAAGGGAGGAGGAAGGGATAGAGAGAGAAAAAGAGAGAAGAAGAGGGAGAGAAAGAAAAGGAAAAAAGAAAGTCATGGGATCAGGAAGAGAAATTGATGAAAATTTTTGACAAGGGGGATGGTATGTTTGCAGGATTTTGGTCGATTACAGACCCACGAATGGAGGCCAAAGGCACTGGCGGTGATAATTGAGGAGATGAGTGGGGCAGACCATGCAACACTCGAGCGGGCAGGGTTACTACACTTAGTGCAGTTTCCAGAGATGAGAGCTCATTGGGTGATCCTGACAGCCCTGATAGAGAGATGGAGCTCGGCTATGTTGACTTTTCATCTGCCGATAGGGGAGATGACGATGACATTAGAGGATGCGTGGTGGATTTTGAGGTTACCGATAGCAGGTCGGTTAGTGAGTGAGGAGGTGTCGAGAGGAGCACAATTAGATGAGACTGTCTTGGTGCCATTCGAGCGAGATGACTTGACGATACACAGGGAGCAACTAGACGTAGACAGATGCCTAGCCTTGTGGGTGCCAACATTACCACTATTTTTGTGTTGTTTGATCAACAGGATACTACTACAGGATCGGAGCAGGCGATTCTGCAATTTGCGGTATATGGAGGTAATTCGATATATTGTCGAGTGGTGGGAGGGACAATTTTCTTGGGGGTCATGTGTATTGGCCCAGTTATACTGAGATATGCACGTGATTTATTATCGAGGGATGCAAAACATGATACATAAGACACTATTACAGGTGTGGGGGTGGGAGCATATCGCGGTGACGAGACCCATAGTGGTTAGGAGAAGAGAGTTGGATGATAGAGAGTCGGTGGCTTGGGAGTTCGGGGCAGCTAGGGGCTGCATCTTACGCTATGAGACACAGGGAGAGATGGATCAGTGGAGGAGAGCGTTTGATGAGTTACAGAAGGAGCATATCGTATGGTGGCCATACATGTATCGGCGGTTTATAGGATGGAGGACCGAGGAGGAGAGACATCAAGGATTCTTTAGATGCAGATGTTTCCTGATTGGGATTCAGGGACACATAGTGGAGATTCATCATCTAGACAGAGTGATGCGGCAGTTTGGAATCGTGCAAGATATTCTAGGAGCACCGACTCTATTTTGTCGCCTGAATAAAGAGGTACCATGGGGTGCGAGATTGTCAGCGAGGGGAGCAAGGGATGCATGGATGATGGCAGGTGGGGTGACCTATCTAGGGAGGGGGGAGGGTCTAGAGGATTACAGAGTGACAGATCGGTATGGTCGGTGGTTTCGCAACCATCGATGGGAGAGGATTACTCCAAAGGTGCCTATTGTGGGAGTCATGGAGTGGAGGCCAGAGGATGAGAAGGAGGGGGGATAGGAGGAGGAGTCAGAGTAGGGTGGTCATGAGGATGAGGGACATCAGAGTGGCGGTGCGGAGGAGTGTGGTGCGAGAGATCAACCGACGAGAAGGGGGAGGGTCAAGAGGAGGCGAGCTCTGAGGAGGGCAAGGAGAGATGTGGGAGAGAAGATGGAGGCAGGAGGGGAAGGTGGTAGGGAAGAGGAGATAGAGGTAGGAGGGGCAGGTGGTGGGGAGGAGATAGAGGTGGTGAGATTTGGGAGTGAGCCAGAGGTGGAGATGCTCCGGGTGGTGGAGGGGAGGACTGCTCAGACAGGGATTGTCGGTAGAGTATAGTGGAGGTGGGTGCAGGTGAGAGCCAAGCAGGAGGAGGTGAGAACTCTAGAGCCGTAGGAGGAGGCGAGGGCCATAGATCCGTAGGAGGATGCGAGGGCTAGAGATCCTCGGGAGGGAGTAGAGAGGGCGATAGATGTCAGAGGACATCTCGGGGGATGCCCGAGAGCAGTCGAAAGAGGAGGGTCCAGCCAGCAGAGCAGGAGCCAAAGGGGGAGACGCGGCTTGGAGGGGAGCCACAGAGGATTCAATTGACGAGCTGAGATGAGCAGGTGCAGGAGGAGAGAGAGGGGGAGGCGATGGACTTGGATGTACAGGTGGTGAAGCCTCTAGCAGTAGTACCAACGGCTGCAGTTGACTATCCAGTGATGTTACTAAGAGGGGCCCAAGCGAGGGTATGGGTGTTAGAGGAGGAGTTGATGAGGGCAGAGGCAGAGGTGCAGAGGGTGAAGGAGTCAGAGATGATAGTGTTTGATCGTGTTGTGGGCCAGCTGATGATAGATATACAGGTGGTTGAGAGAGAGAGGGATGAGACGCGAGTAGGGATGGAGAGAGTATGGAGGGAGCTAGCTCGGGTGACATGGGACCGAGACAGGCTAGAGGCACCGATGATAGTTGCTCATATGCGAGGTTAGCTAGAGCCAATAGGGGGAGGAGATTGTGGCCCAGTGGAGTGTTCTCAATGGGCTGAGAGGGAGATGGAGACACTTAGAGTTCAAGTGGTAGGACTTATGGAGGAGAGGGCAACGTTGCAGGAGAGGGTATCTACGGTAGAGGAAGCTTTAGAGGAGATGAGAGCGAGGGCCGAGGCCGCAGAGGTCAGATTAGAGATAGTGTAGTGGGAGAGAGAGTGCACAGGGATAGGTGCAAGCACTACAGAGGGAGAGGGACAGTGTACAGGGACAGATGCAGGCACTATAGGGGGAGAGGGACAGTGTATTGAGACAGTCCAGATCCTGCAGTTCCAGAGAGACGCAGCAGTGGCGTGGGCTGAGATGGCCAAGAGTGACATTTCTCAGAGGTAGGCACACCGAGGGCAAGGTGATGGGATAGAGCTAGAGACTATGTGGGCAGAGAGGGAGAGGTTCGCAGAGCAGGTACGACGACTAACAGTAGCACAGGAGGCATGGGAGCAGGAGCTCGATTCTAGGTTGGGCAAAGGGTAGATCTTGCCAATCAAGTCAAAACCCCATTGTGAAAATGGCCAAGGTGTCGTGATAGGTTGTAACTCTTATGCTGGAGCATGAATCAGATCTGCATGTTGTTGACATGGAAGACACTTTTTGACATATGCACAAGCATCCTATTCCATTGTAGGCCAGTAATATCCTGGTCTGAGAATCCGTTTGGCTAGGGCCATACCATTAGAATGGGCGCCACAAATATCGTTATGCACTTCTATTAATGTTGTGTGGGCTTCAATTTCATCTAAACAACGGAGGAGAGTTTCATCATATCCACGTCGATAAAGTGTATCACCGATAATGGTGTAGCGGGCCGTGTGTTGGATAAATGATTTACGTTGGTTTCTCGTGAGGTCAGGCGAGAGGGTTTTGTCATGACTATAGGTGTAAATGTCATGGTACCAAGGGGATTCAGGATGTACAATAACACACACCATGTCACTCTCAAGGATATCGTACGATGGGATTAGGAGTTGCTCGACTAGGAACTGACAATTTGTGCAATCTTTTGGCATGTCGAGGAGAGAACCAATGGTAGCCATAGCATTTGTTGCGTTATTCTGGAGTCTTGGGATCTGCTCAAATTGGATGGAGGTGAAATATTTTTTGAAGTCATCCACCATTCGTTTTTAAGGCAACAAATTTTCATCTTTTGTTAGAAACTCATCGTTGACCTATTTTATGACCAACTGGGAGTCACCAAAAACTTGCAGATAAGTGATGTGCCATTGGACTGCAATTCTGAGGCCTGTGAGAAGGGCTTCATATTCAGAGATGTTGTTGGTGCAGGGAAAAGCCAGTCTGAATGATTTTGGTATGTAATCGCCTTGGGGGGTGATAAGCAAGACTCCTGCCCCCGATCCATTATGAGTGTGTGATCCATCAAAGTACAATGTCCAAGTGGTGGCTTCTGAGACTGCAAATACTCCATCTGGAAATTCAGTTTCTATGGGATAGGCGTCCACTAACGGGGCATCTTCCAACTAATTCACTATAACTTGTCCTTTAATGGCCTTTCTATCCACATATTCTATATCAAACTCACTGAGGAGCATTATCCATTTAGCCATTCGACTAGTCAGGGTTGTCTTGGATAACAGGTACTTGAGCGGGTCGACTTTAGATATCAATTTTATAGGATGGATAAGCATATAGTGGTGTAGATTTTGTGTGCTTAAGACCACAACGAGACATGATTTTTCCATTGGTGAATAATTGAGTTCATAACCGACCAATGTTCGGCTAATGTAATAGATCGCCCGTTCCTTTGAGGATTCATAATGCCATGCCAATAATGCCCCCAATGCAACTGATGTGGCAGATATGTACAACAAGAGGGGTTTTCCAGGGATAGGTGGCATCAAGATTGGTGGGTGGGCCAAGTATCCTTTGATCATGTCAAAAGCCAACTGACACTGTTGATTCCACTTGAAGGTGGTGTCTTTCTTGAGAAGGTGGGTGAATGACTGATATTTATCTGAAATCTGGGCTATAAACTGGCGAATGGATTGTAGCTTCCCTTGGAGGCTCCTTAATTGTTTCAGGTTTCTTAGTGGAGGCATATCCATGATATCTTTCACTTTAGCCAAGTCAACCTCGATGCCTCTTCGGGAAACTATGAAGCCCAACAATTTCCTTGATGTGACACCAAACACACACTTTTTTGGATTCAATCAAAGCTTGTATTGTTCTAAGCACTTGAAGATCCTTTTCAGAATGGCAGGGTGTTCTTCTCTGGTTTTGGATTTTCCCAACAAGTGATCAACATAATCCTCTAGGATAATGTGGATGAGGTCATGGAATATTACCGTCATTGCTTGTTGATAAGTCGCCCCCGCATTTTTGAGACCAAAGGGCATGACATTGTAACAGAAAGTACCCCAAGGTGTTGTAAAAGCGATTTTGTGCTGATCTTTAGGGGCAATCCAGATCTGATTGTAGCTAGAGAATCCATCCATGAGGGATAACATCTCGTGTCCTACAGTAATTTCCACCAACATGTCAATGTTAGGCAAGGGGAAGTCATCTTTTGGATAAGATTTGTTAAGATCCCGGAAATCTGTGCGAATTCTGATGTCTCTGTTAGGTTTAGCAACAAGTACTATATTGGAAATCCAATTAGAATAATCAATGGGCCTGATAAAGCCAACATCTAGTAATTTTTCCAATTCTTTCTTAACTAATAGTGCCACCTGCGGGTGCATCTTTTGGAGCTTTTGTTTGACAAGTTTGGCATCTGAACGAACATCCAAATGATGTACAACAAGATTAGGATCCAGGCTAGGCATATCAGAATAAGCCAATGCAAAATTGATAACCCCTTCTCAAAGAATGTGGACAATGGTGAGATATTCTTCTTCAAATAAATATTTGGCCACATAGGTGATCCTTGGAGTTTCTTCTGTCCCCAAATTTACCTCTTGTGTTTCTTCAATGAGAATTGAAGATTGCTCAGATAGTTGTGTTCCTACAAGGGGAAGATGAACGTCCCCATCTTCCAGTGTCGTATTAAGGTTTTCACTGTCAGATACATCCTTTGTTTTTACTTTTTCGTAGTCCAAAAGTGCCTTAGTGAGGTTTTCAATTGATGACCCATTTTGCTTTTGTTTCTTTTTGTTTTTGCGATTAGGGCGTTCATCTTCCCCCAATCCCATTAGATGTATGTAGGTATCCTCTGAGGAAAATGTGCTGACAGGTGCGCTACCTTGTAGGTCATGATCAATAAGTTTGGGATGTTTGAGGGATAAGGTTATGGTGCAAACAAACAAGCATTCAAACATGGCAGGGAGGTCAATATGATTCAAATCATCGTACACGTGTATGATGGACTCTTCCTCCGGTATGTCTTCAAGGGAACCATTGTCAACACTAACATTATTAGAAGTGCTAGAGGATGTCGCAGGACCCTTCTGTTTAGTATCATAACCCAAGCCCAAATTTTGTGGTTGGATGGTGGTTGCTTCAATGGGCTGACATTTTCCTTGTTCTTCCGCACCAAGGCCTCTACCTTGGTAATGACACTTTTCTATGAACTTAGAGGCATGTGGATAGGCTTCCTGAAAGTACTCTATAAGGGGACGTGGTGGCTCAGGTTCCTTCTGATAAACCCATTGACTAATATCTTCGTCCATTTGATCCTGGAGGGATCCCAAATCATTGAATGTTATTGACCCCATGTTCTTAGAGGTGAGTGTAAGTGTCTTTTCTTCCACTTTTGGTAGTGGTAGAATTGGTTGTCCATATGTGCGAGGTGAAGGTGGCATGGTTGCCACATTGAGTGTGGTATGCATTTTGTATTCTCCACATCCCTTATCTATGATCTAGACCTTGGTGATGGTGGAAGCAAGTGTGGATGATGGTGGGGATGAAGTGTTTAGTGTATTGGTGGATGGGTCGGGATTAGATGTTGGGAATGCCCCCATTTCATCTCCTGGGAAGTAATGTGAATGCATAAAAGAAGCTTCCAAGGCACAACAATATTCAAAATGCTGGGGGTCAGCTTGTATGGTGACTTCCATTCCTTGAAATGGGAACTTTAAGCATTGGTGATAGGTGGATGGGACGGCTTGCATAGAATGAATCCATGGATGACCAAGAAGGATGTTGTATGGAAGTTCAAGGTCCAAAACATGACACATAGTATATTGTACAATGGGGCCCACTTGAATAGGGAGGCAAATAATACCCTCAGAATCATGCTCTGCATTATCATATGCCTTGATGGTAATAACTTGACTTCTTAGATCAGTCTGGGTGTATCCAACCTGTTGTATGAATTTTAATGTGCAAAGATTTAGGGCCGAACCATTATCTACTATTACCTTTTTTACTTTTTGAAAATTTACACCAACCTCGAGATGGAGGGGGCGGTTGTGGCTTGAATGAAGATGCGGCATGTCTTTTTGGCTAAAGGCTAACTGATAGGTTGATGAGAGATTGCCTACCAATGCTTGGAATTGGGTAGGGTCAATATTATTAGGCACTTGTGTGCTTTACAAATCCTTAGTCAAGATGTCTTGATGCACGGGGGATGACTTAAGCAGATCTAAGATGGATATTTGGGCTGCAGTCTTTCCTAGATGGTCTAGGATGTTATATTGTGAATTGATGGATGGTCGTTGGGTAGATGAGGAGCTGTTGGGACTATGATGCGGGTTCGCCGAGTGGCAACAACACATTGTGGATCTTTTCCTTTGACATGTATCATGGATACACGTGGCTCCAATTGTTCTACATATGAAACCACACCTTGATAATTGTATGGCACATTTTTATAGCTGATGTTATTGGTGTTGTTACCTTGCTTGTTATTGTTGCTAGGTCCAGGATTAGAGTTGGAAGTATTAGGACCCTGATTGTGGTTAGGAAAGGCGTTTTGATATATTTGGAGTTGAGCATTGGATGAAGATGCTGCATTAGCATCTACATGGATTTCACCTCGATCGATGAGGCCTTGAATGTAGGTTTTTAGGCCTTGACATTTATCTAAGGTATGTCCCTTAATCTTGTGAAATTCACAATATTCATTGTCTTTAAACCAAGCAGGCTTGGGTTTAGACGTATCAAGAGGTTTGGTGATAGGATATGTGATGGGATAATTAGCTTGAAGAATCTTGTTAAACACCACGCTAAGGGGTTCTCCCAACTGAGTGAATTGTCGTTTGTTTCCCCCTTGGTTATTTTGGTTGGATTGTTGTTGTGGTGCCCCTTGGGGGACGGATATGGTGTTCTATACTGATGGTTGTTGTTGAGGAGGGTACCTTTGCGTGGTGGTGGCCACTTGAACATGTTTGGTGTCAGTGACACCATCATTGACATCATTTTCATTTCTATTCCATTAATGAGGTTTATCCCCAAAGGATTTCTCTCTATCGGAATTAAAATGTTTGACTTTCCCTTTTGCAACAAGGGCTCGTTCTAAGATGGGGCCTTTCTCCACAAGTCCTGCAAAGGTGGTGATACAATGGAGCTGGAAATTATGAGCCATATCTGGGTGGGAATTTTTGATAAATAGCGTGACCATGTCTTTTTCTGTTGGTGGGGATTTCATCCTGCTAGCCAAGGCACACCATCTTTGCAAGTAGCTTGCAAAGGTCTCTCCATCACGTTGTTTTTCTTTGAGGAGATCAAGAGTGTCAATATATTTCTCTAGATTAAAAGAGAAGTGGGAGACAAACTGTTCGGATAATTGTGCAATTTTGATAGATCCTTTTTCAAGACCCATAAACCAGTTAAGGGCGACCCCTTGTAGACTCTTTGGGAAAAGTCGGATAAGATAATTGTCATTATGCATGACCTCTTGGAAATGGGCATAAAATTCTTCAAGGTGAGCTCTAGGATCCCTGGTTCCTTTGTATTTATCGAATTTTGGTATCTCAAAATGTTTGGGAAAAGGAATCAAGGAGATGGAGAGATCAAAAGGATAAGGACATATTTCCTCAAACTTGAATGATTGTTTACCCACTCCAGCTTGTAGGTCCTTTAATGCTGCTTTTACTTCTTCCAAGTCCTTATTGACGGGACTCGTGGGAGTCAAAGTGGATTGATTGTATGGATAATATTGTGGATATGATGAGGATGGCCCTACCATTGTTGGATCATAAACGGGTTGAGTCAGATATGAATGCATTGGTTGATTGTAAGTGGATTGATAGTTGGATGATTGATTGTGTTGAGTGGGAACCACTTGTTGTTGATAGTAGGAAACAAGAGAGGGGTCTTGTTGCTACGTAGAATTTTGGTAATGCATAGAGGTAGGGCCTCTTTGTTGATGTGATGATGGTTCTTGGTAATAGGAAGTGTAAGGTGCCCCCTGCTGGTGAGTTTGTTGTTATTGAAAGTAGGGCGGATAGGATTGGTATTGTTGCGCAATGGTGGGTTGTTGTGTGACATGTGGGTATGGATTTGATGTTTGTTGGTGGGAATGATGTTGAGGTTGTGAAAGATTGGTGTAAGGTGGCGGTTGGGTATGTGTTTGGTTTTGTGCATTCTGATGAGGATTTGTATGGGATGGAATAGTGTATGTGCTAGAGGGATAATAGAGGTACTTAGTAAATGGATTATGATTTGTTTGTGTAGGGATATGCACATGTTATTGTGGAGGTCATTGTTGTTGTTGATGAGGTGGGTGAGATAAGATATGTTGTTGTTGATGAGATGGGTGAGATGAGATGTGTTGTTGTTGTTGAGATGGGTGAGATGAGATGTGTTGTTGTTTTTGTGAAGTAGGTTGTACTACTTGCTGTGATGGTTGTGTTAGAATGGTAGTGTGTTGCAGATGTTGTGGATGCAAGTGTTGAGATGAAGCTATTGAAGGGAAAAGAATGCGGATCTAATGACCCAACAGTGCGGAATACATTCCCTTAACACCTTTACTACAGGGGAGAGAAGCAAAAATAAAAAACTAACAGTTTCTAAAATATATAGAGATGCATACAACCATGGCAATGAGAAACCAGTTTCTTGTTCTTCAGCATGCGACTTCAACTTGCTTTGCAACTTTACGACTCAACTCAACTTGTCTAACTTATAAGAAATAACACATCTCTCATCTAAATGTAACTGACTCAGAAGAGCAATGAAGTCCATCCTCAAATCACGCAATTGGTCAGATCTGACAGATCTCCTGCAACAAGCCATTACTCAAAACGGTTGAGCTCGCCACCCTTTGTTGACAAATGCAACTACCAGAATAACTATCTCGGTATATGTCCAATCACTATTCAACCAGGTGCCATGCGTCCAAGACCCATCAACAATCATAGCTAACAGAGCAACCAAAACGGTCAAACAGACATCGGGTGCGACCAAGACTTCAAGTCATAAATAGCACTGCCGTAGTCGGAGTCGGAACAGGAGTTGAAACAGGACTCCACCGAAAATACACACTACCAAAGTCAGAGTCGGAGTCGAAGTCAGAACTATAGTCAAAACATGACCCTACCGAAATTTTAGGTTCAGGAACCATTTTGGTTCCGCGTCCACCCACGGCAAAGAGGAACTCATCGGAAACAGTTCTGACCGGCTAAAGTCAACCCGAGGTCAAACCAAGACGAGAACACAAAAGACCGGAGTCAGAGTCGGGGACAGAACAGGAACAGAAATAGGACTTTACCAAAAGTCCAAGATCAGGAACCAATCCGGTTCCGGTTCCGCCTCCGCCAACTGCAAGAAACAACAATCCAAAACTAGGACAAGGCGGAGGAAAACACCCCGAATAGAATCCAAACATCCAGAAGAACCAGATCATAAAAGCAGGAGTCGAACACGGAGTCGGAACAAAAATTGAAACAAGAACCTGGCAAATGGACATTGCCAACTTCCAAAACTGGTTCTGCCTCTGCCAGAACCTGCGAAGCGAAGCGAGAACAAATTGACGGTAGGAAGCGGAGTCAGAGCAGGAACGAGAACCAAAACCCAGAACTTAGGCAAACAGAACAATGCCAAGTTCCATCCCAGTTCTGCCTCCGCCAGAGACTCGGAACTTAGGCAAACAGAACAATGCCAAGTTCCATCCTAGCTCCACCTCTGCCAGAACTTTGTAAACAACACAAAATCATCAGGGCATGAAAACGAGGACTTCAAGCTGGAAGTTGAGACATAATTTCTCAACAGCTATGATAGTAGCAACATGTTGTGGCGGTGTTGGTAGTGTGGTGGATTGGTATGGATTATTTGGAGGTTATTGAAATGCAAGAGGTAACACATTGGTAAGTGTAGGTGTGTCCCCAATATTAGAATATGGGGGAGGAAGCGGGGAGCAGATGGGATGTATGGCGACATGCCATAGGTATGAGGATCATTAGGATCGGGTGGTGGAATAGTAGATGTTGTGGTTGGAAGACGAGGATATTCTTGGAGTTGATGGATGACGAAATTTCCAAGTTTGGGGTGGTACCAATTTTCAATGGGTGCACCCTCAGGAACGTAGGAACTTTCTGGAACATTTTGTGAGGTTTGTGGGTCAACAAATGGGGGAAGGGCATATTGTGATTTATTGAAGCCAGACGGTGGTTTGACTCCCTCCATGAGTAAGGTGGCAAGGATCTTATCCCCACATTCACTTAGGAGACGATCCGTCATTTGGACATTGGCAGGATTACTGAGATATTCGTCAACGGTGACTTCAGGTTGATTGACCATGTTTTCGTCACTAGGTGGTGTGATATTCTAGATGTCGGTGTTTGATTGAGATGAGACACCATTATGGGGATCGTGTGGAATGCTATTAGGATCTTGAGGGACATTTGGTTAGGAACCTTGAGTTTGTTGGTCTGCCATTTGTTTTTTTGTTTGTGAATAGGTTTGAACAAGCACGAACGTGCAAAACCACTAGGTGATTTCAAGATGCAATCTCTAAAGGAGGATCTAGGTGATGATTTGGATTGATTGATTTAGATTGGATGATGGATCAATTGATAATGTATAAATTGGATGATTTGGATTGGGATTGGATTGTTTGGATCAAGCGATGATGTATCAATTTGATGATTGGGATTGTTTGGATCAAATGATGTATCAATTTGATGATTGGATTGTTTGGATCACATGATGATGTATCAATTTGATGATTGGGATTGTTTGGATCAATTGATGATGTATCAATTGGATGATTGGATTGTTTGGATCAATTGACGATGTATCAATTGGATGATTGGATTATTTGGATCAAATGATGATGTATCAATTTGATGATTGGATTGTGATTGGATTGTTTGGATCAATTGATGATGTATCAATTGGATGATTTGGATGAGGATTGGATTTGATTGGATCAATTGATGATGTATCAATTGGATGATTTGTATACAGATTGGTTGATGGAGGGGATCCTAAAACCTGATTTGGAAATCACCCTAAGTGACTTATGACGTTGGTTGATTGGATTAAATCAATGATCACGGTGCCTAATCCGCCTTGAGATGGAAGGGGATTGATTTAGGCCAATGATGTTGACTTACAACACAAATATGCCTCAAGATAGAAGGGGATTGATTAGGTTGAAGACAAGGATTGACTATGTAGGATAATGATCAACTTAACGCCTTGGTCAATTCGAGAGATAACTCCTAAAACAAGGTTTAAGGGATTTTGTGTTGAGAGATGATGATGAATGAAAATGGAAGATGTGTTGCTGGAAATGTTTAGGTCACACGGTAAGATGGGTATCCCAAATGGTGGAATGATCAATGTGAATATGGTAAATGGACATTTTAGAAAGGTTAAATGGATGTTTGGAATGGTCAAATGGATGTTTGGATTGGTTAGATGAGTGTTTAGGATGATCAAATGGTCAAATGGAGACTTTGGGGGTTCAAACAAAGGTTTGGTCAAATGGATGAAACTCTCTGTTCAGGAGGGTGTATCCGCACTTCTACAGTAAAATTATCAAAAATGTCAGAATAAGGGGGTGTATCCACATTTTTGCAGTAAAAAGACTGGCAGAAATGTCAAAACAGGGGGGCATATCCGCACTTCTACAGTAAAAAGACTGGCAGAAACATCAGAATAGGGGGCGTATCCATACTTCTATAGTGAAAAGTGTTGAAACAGGGGGGCGAATTCACCCCTCTGTAGGAACAGAGACTTGGTTTGGAAATGAGGGATTATGGCAAGGACTTGGAATGACTCAATGAAGGTTTGACTTATCAAAATTTACTGGTTTTTTATAGAAAGATATTTTGAACAAGCACAGTCCTATGATTAGTATTAAGGGGTATGGTCAGCAAGGTCTTACTCTAGGATGAACAAGGTTTCTAAGGAGTCCTCGATATACACTCGGTACATGAGGCACAATCGTGAACACCAGTCTATCACAAGCATGAGTCGAAAACCCTAGTGAGATACTGAAAGGCTCTGACCAACTCTTCATGTCTATCTAGGTATCACCCTAGTTTTGAAGTTCCACCAATTACGACACAACTGGATTTGGGTACAACTTTGGCTCTCCCCCCATTTATATACCCTATCGGTACACATGGTTGGGATTGTCCCTTCGCATGATGAAATCCCCAAGCAGGTCCCACAAAAAAGAAGACACTAATCATTTCCAACTACCCCCCTTAGACCGCACAAAGTGGAAAGGGGGAAGGTGAAAACAAACTAATGCCCCCTTAGGGTAACACAAATAAAATAGACACAATAAGCAAAAAATATTACTTTCCCCTACTTATACTAAGTAAATAGATAAAGCAGTAAGGAAAGACTTCAAAAATCAGAATAAAACAAAGGCCCTGTAAGCAAATGTTAGTTGTTTTATCTTTTTCCCTTTGTGATTTTCCGCAAAATATTCAAGATATCAGCAAGAAATCTGACTTCACCCACCAACAAACAAGCTTAGAGGATTAGAGCACAAAACAACAAAAGAAAGAGACAAAGCTAAAATGCACTTTTTTACCTTCTTGAATGTGTTGTTTAGGGAAAATCCGCCCCTCTACAGAAAACAGTTAGCAAAAATGTTGGAACATGGGGGCGCATTTGCAGTTTTGCAGAAAATATCAGAACGCGGGGGTGTATCCGCACTTTTGCAGAAAAATAGTTAGCAAAAAAAATCTCAGAACGTGGGGGCGTATCCGCACTTCTGCAAAAAAACAGTTAGCAAAAAGCATCGAAACGTGGGGGCGTATTCGTACTTCTACAAAAAAATAGTTAGCAAAAATGTTGGATTGTGAGGGCGTATCCACACTTTTGTAGTAAAAACTGTTAGAAATGTCAGATCGTGAGGGCATATCCACCCCTCTACAACGCCCGAGAGGGAAAATCCGCCCCTCTGCGACCTAAACCTGAGAACAAGTTAAACAACAAACGTAAAAGAAAGAGACCCTTTTGTGGGTCCCATCGGGCGTGCCAGAAATGTGATCCTTTTAAAATGTCAAGTCCTAGTGTGAGATGCTAAATTGATGCAATAAGAAGAACTAACATAAAAAAAGGGCACCTCAATGATTAGCTTAAGAAATACATAACATGAAAGCAAGATAAACAAATTGATTGTTGATTGTTATACCTTCATGCTGCTTCTTCCTTGGTTGGCCCTTGATCTTTGGATGTCTTGTGTGCTCCTTGGATGGGAATGGAGTGAAGTGGATGCAAGATGCAAGATGGATTGATGAGAAATACTATGGAAAAGTTAAAATGTTGCAAATGATAATTTGGCAAGAGTTTGGTAGCAAAAGATTTGATCCCCAAAATGGGAGAAATGAGGGGGTATTTATAGGATAATTGGATTCTCTAGAGAATTTAATAGTTGAGATTGATCCAACAAGATCAAGATGAAGATCTATGGTGAGTTGAGGACTCACAAGCCCTCACATCTTGACATGTGGAATGTGAAATGTCTTAGGGTGGAATGACGTGGCAATGAAGTGGAAGAGAAGTACATGAGGTGGAAAAGAAGTACATAAGGTGGATGAAGGACAAGTACCTTTTAGGTACCTTGGGGGATGAAAAAATTTCCTCAAAAAGGAACTTCTTGTCCCCAAATGAGGATGAAAAAGACATTTGAATAATTTTAGAATTCCTCAAAAATCTCCATGGGAAAAGGGGAAGTGGTTGGAAGAATAAATGCAAATTAAAAATTTACATTCATTGGAGAGTTTATTGGGTAAAAGAAGGTCTTCAAAAAGTTGGAGATTTGTCACATGTGGGTGATGCGACAAGTCCAAGGTTCTAGAAGTCCTTGGCACATGTAAAGTGACAAGTCAAGCCTTCTAGAACTTTGGAAAGACAAAAATGAATTAAAAATTCACATGGGGAAAAGAGGAGCTTTGGATAAATAAATGTGAATTAAAAATTCACATTGGAAAAAGAGTTAAGGCCAAGAAAGGCAAGTGGAAAGGTTGACCAAAAAAGGTAAGCCAAATATGGTTAATGACTTTGATTAAGGTTGTGCAAACATAAGATTAGGATAATTAATGAGATATTAGAGGCAAGTGGGAGATTATGGAGGATGTGACACTTAATCAAGATTAAGTGGTGCACATTCTAATCACAAATTAATTAATTTAATGTAGATTAAAAGAGGGTTATGGAGAATGTGACAAGGAGAGAGAAAAAATGGAATTAAAAATTGGTTTTAATCCAAATGGGTTAAAAGACTAAATTAAATAATTTGTCATATTTATTTAATTTAGAGAAGAAAAGGGATAAGGTAAAGTATTTAATTTATTTAGTTACATATTTTAGGAACCTTAGGCAGAAAATGAAATAATGATTAAATAAATCATTTAATCACTATTAATAAAATAGATGAACAAAGTAGACGATTTTGATCATATGGAAGTGATCAAATTTAGATGTCTACAATATGTATGAGTTTTTATGTTGTAGATGGCTTGGTGGTGATGAGGATGTGTCTTTAGTGCTTGGTTTCCAAGTGATTTTAAGAAAATTTGATAAAAAGAGGAAACAATGCGTTGCAGTGTTGTTCTAGGTTACAAAGTTGTGTTTTGGTTTTGCTCTACATTTCTTCTAGGTTGAAGATCTACTCGTGTAGTTCGGATATGTTGATCAAAGGTGTTCATATGTGTTCTATCCAGAATTTCATGTGTTGGATCATTGTGTAGAGGAAGTTGTGTTCACTAGTATGTGAACTGTGTATTGCAAAGGTGTTTGCGAGAAATGTTTTTGCTTCACGTTTCTCTATATTTTGATTTCAGGTCTTGTGGATTTGCAGTTGTGATGATAGTGTCGGTATCTTTGTTCACTTGTAGTTGTTCATGGTTTGGAGCTCTAGAAGTTGGTTTCTTAAGTTACAATGTATGAAAAAGTTGTCTGAGTGTATTGGGTGTGTACATTCTTCAAGTGAAAGTTGTTGTGAAGGAATTTGTTGGATTTTAGGGTGTTCGGGGTGTGTGAAATATTCCAAACTGTGTCCAGGTGACATTTGTTTTTCGCAATTTGTTGTTGGATCAAAGGAAGCTTGTACTTGAAAGTTTAATGGTGTTTACACTAAATGTGAAGGTGCTAAGATGTTTGTGGAAGCATGGTGTGGTGTGTATGAGTGGATTTGGATCCTAGCTAAGGTTTTTTGTGGTCTAGCTTCATTCATTTCCACCACGATAATGTTTTGGTGCTAATCTAATTTGAATTTGCACGATTGTTGAGTATGATGTGAATTGCAAAGTTGTAAGGTGCAAATATGAGAAGTGCAGTGTGAACTTTCATGTGTTAGATTGTTGGATGCAGTGAGCAGAAAGTGTCTACAATTCATTATTAAAGTTGTGAAGGTGTTGGTGATATTGTGGTGGATTTCTCTATTGCATCGAGATGGACTTCTTTGTGTAACATTATTCTCTATCTTCTTTTCTATTCTAGCAATGAGCCTTTGGCAATGTGCCTTTCTTTCTTTTGGGCAGTGAGCCCTTTGTAATTGATGTTGATATTAATTTATATTGTGAGCTAATTCTCACAGTGGTTTTTCCCATCTTGGTTTTTCCACATAAATCTGGTCTTCTCTTGTTTATGGTGTTGAGTTGTTTAAGTTTTTTTTATTTGCTTTTCATGTGAATTCAATGTAATAGATTAAGGGTTAATTGAATGAATGTGGATCTGATTTATTATGAAGGTTTTGAATTTTTAAGGTACAACTGATTCACACCCCCTCTAAGTTGTTTTGTGCATTCAAGGGAAATGGTAATCAAATGTTACAAATGATAATATGATGTTCATAAAGAATAGTCATATACAAATAAAATACAATGTTGCAGGTATATCATGAAGGCACATACCAACACAAAGCATAGATGGAAGGGAAATGATTTATACTTGGTGATAAAATGAAATTTTAAAGGCAGTGAATCAATTAATAGCCCTAGAGTTTATCCTATGACATCCTAAGGATTTTAGTCATCTTCAAGTAACTCCAATACATGCCCTATCATCATGTAGGTGCATTCACAAGTTAAGTCTTAAAAATTTCAATGTAGAGGCATTTGCAATTAGTTTAAGGCTTGATGAGGAGTCTGCATAGATATGACTTGAGTTGAGTGGGGTTTCAAGGCATAAGTATTCAATTGGGGGAAATTTTGAGCCCTAAAGAGAAGGCTTTTTCACACCCAATAACCCTAAATTCATGCAAAATGATTGAAGGAAACTATCACATTCAACATTGAGAAAGTCTTGAAAGCATTAGTGAAGTTAAATCATCATGATCAGTTGGGTCAGTTTTCAAGGAGCATGCAAGAAGGATGAAGTAAAGAAGTCAAATTAAACTCACCTCCACCAAAAATTTACATGATTTGCAAGTAACTTCCAAGTTAGAATTCCACACCCAAGTGGCCATTTGAAGCATGCAAACTCAAACTCTTCTTTGAAGAAAAGTCTATTACCAATGAGGTGGCTTTTGATCAAAATCGGGTGCCCAAGATGGTTTGGAGTCAATTCTTTATATTCTCTTTATTTCTCTAAGCAAGAAAAGGTAGATTGTACCTTAGATTTGAGAGATATTAATTATAGAACAGCAATTTCATGTAAATTTTGGAATTATTTTCAAACTTGTATTAGTGAAAACTTCTATTTTCTCAATAAAAAACAATATTTTGCCTTCTCAAATTCAAGTTTTAAACATTTTTTCAAATGATTTGATCTAATTTCTATGATTTTTCAATATCAAATCCTTGAATTATGTCTCATTTGAAAACATTTTTATACAAGAATAAACAAAACTTATTCATGTCATAAGTTGTGTGAATACTTTCAACAATTTTAATTGTGAAAACAATTAGTTTTCCTTCAAAAAATGTTAAATATAACCTTCCTATGAAACACTGTTGTGTGAGCTTGTTTAAAAAACGAGTTGTGTGTATAGTAAAACCTTTTCTTGACATAATTGTCAGTTTAAACAACATGTATAGGTCTTATATATTTTGGTGCATCACATCCTAGGATCAATATTTTCAATTTAAACTCTTCTATCTTTTTTCTTGACAAAGAAATAGTATACAGGAGGTTTATCAAGGGAACTGACCCTCTTTGGAGGTTCATCTCCGACATAAGCCAACCACAATTTGAAGATGATACCATGTTTCATAAGATAGCTAAGTTTCACACTTAGCTAGGGTGCAATCTTAGTGACAACACTACCAAGATTAGACAATAGGCTAATATAATTTTCATCATTTTACCTTTTGGCTCAAAGGTCAAGGACATGGAGCTTATTGTGATAGTGGTTATAATTTTTAAAAATATTTTGGCTTTAGTGTCCCTCGTGGATCTAGATGCTCAAGAGGATCTTCTCTACAATATTTCTTCTTTGATTACTAAGGAGAAAAACCAAGGATTTCTAAGTCTTTTCTCTCAAGATGAGATTTGTGCAACTAATTTCTCTTTGGGCACTTATAAGGCTCTAATAGATGATGCATTCCAAGTAGGTTTCTTTCAAAAAAAAAAGGATTTGGTCAACATAGATATTTGGTTGGCTGCTAAGAAATGTTGATCCCATAAATCGTTCAAAGGTCAAAAATCTACGTTTATTGCCCTTATTCAAAAGAAAAATTATTTAAAATAATTTGATGAATTATATGTGATCTTCCTTTGTTATTATATCTACAAAATTGTGATTAAGACCATTGTCGTTTGGTTAAAACAATGTCTCAAGGATACCATATCTGAGAAGCATAGTAGTTTTCTAAATGGAATAAAAGTATTGGATAGGGTTTTTATTGCTCATGATATGGTTTACTCTATATAACTAGAAAAAATGAGGGGATGCTTCTTAAGAAGGATATAAGCAAGGATTATGATAGGTGGAATAGGATTTCTTGATCCAAGCAATGTGAAAGTTTGGTTTTAGTTAGGACTAGTGAAATTGGGTGTTTAGTTGCATCTCTATAGATTTCTACTTTATATTAATCAATGGATCTTCAATGAATTTATTTTAGGCTAAGTGTGGTATTTGTTAGGGAGACCCCTTGTCTCCCTTATTGTGGCAAAGGTTTTGAGCTAGGCTTTGAAGGGACAATTTCTATTGGGAATTTCAAAGGTTTTTAAGTCTCCATTAGAGAATATAATGTCTCCCACCTTTACTGTTTGGATGACACTCTCCTAATGGGGGAAACATATACCAGGGAAGCAATGGATAAATTCAGTTCATTCTAGATAAGTATGAATGAGATGATAGTCAGAGAATCAATGCTTCTAAGGACATATTATACTTTTTAAAAGATCAATGTTTGGAGGAACTTGAGATTCAAAGAATTTTTGGCTTTTAGGTGGAAATATTATGGAGTAAGTATCTGGGTATGCCATTGGGTTGATTGGGAATGTTGTTAGATGATGCTTGAGGAATGGAGATGAGATTCATTTCTAGAAGGATCAATAGCTATTTAATTCACTCTCATTTAGATGGATGGTTTGATGCCTTTGATCTCCCATTTCAAAGACATTATTGGTGATTAGGTGAGGAATTATTGGGATAAAACTAGTAGTGGGTTAAGATGGTAGAATTTGGAGTTCCCTCCCCTAAAATTAGAGATTCATTGCACTACGTTCAAAATCACCTTGGAAAATTGGTTGATCCCTTCCAATAATAGGGTCAATTCCTTGATATGGGACCTTGATAGTAGTTCTATTACTATTAACTCAACTTATCACTCTTTTCTTCTTCATGATAGGGATTGTAGGGAATTTTCAAGCTCTAAAATATAGGCACTGAAAGGTAGTAGAAGGTGAACATCTTGTTTCAGATCATAGTTTATGAAAAATATCTTACTTGTGATCAACTTCAATGGTTTGGGATATTAGGCCCCTCAAGGTTCACGTTATGTAAGAATCAAGTGGAGACCAACTTTAATTTTTTTCTCCATTACACCTTCTCCTGATAACTCTAGAGTTGGTTCTTAAAATGATGATATTTGCAATGGGTAGCTCCAAATAATCTTTGGAACCTTCTCTTGGGATGGAATTTGAGGGTTGAGAATAGTGGCTTGCACTTGATCTAGCTATGTTCTTCTTGTGCCCTTACACACATGCTCCATTTTTATTTTGACAAAATAAGGATGCCCTCTTTTTACTAGGCCTTAACTTACCCTACAATGTTGACAAGTTTCTTAAGGTCCTCTAAGTTTCAAAATTGGTTTTTACAAAGGGGTCAAAATTTCATCATGGATGGAAAAAGAATTAAAAAATAGCGTAATTTGCTTCTAGTATTTTTTTAAAATTATTTTTAAAAAGCAAGTTGTTCTTTGCAGATTTTATCATCCTTATTGACTCAAAGTAAGTAAACCAACCAAGTTTTGTATAACAATTTTAGTTGCATTTTCTTGTAATTACAAAAGTTTTAGTTGTTAAATGACCCAAAAATTTGAAGCCACATTAAAGAATGATAAAGCAGTTGTTAGGGGCTTAAGGGTAGATGCCTCAGAAGCTGCTATAGCTTAAGTATCTGGATTGCCAAGGATAGGAGAGGAGTTTCTAGTTAGGGTAGATGCTATTGCAGCAAGAAATAAATTCTCCCATCTAGGAGAAAATTTGGATTCTTCTTCACAAGGTACTAAATGATTATTTTTACCTTGGCTTTGAGCTTAAGTTGCTTCTTAAATAGTTAAATACTTAACATGTGATGGGAGACAATCATTGCTATACACAATTCATTTCAAGTTGTTAAGATGTCTTCACCATGGTAGGCATATAACTATTCCTAATTTCTTGTACAATCTATTAAAGATAATTTCATCTAAATACAAAAGGAAAAGAAACAACACAACATTGTCTCATTTTTTTTTGGTTACTGTGGATATTAAATATATCCCATGCTCCCTTCGGGTTGATTTGTTGTTTTTCTTCACTTTCGACCACTCCTGATGTTTTTGAAGTCCTCTGGCCACCCTTTCAATGGACTCGGCCCACTGCTTCCACGTGTCACCCAATCTCTCATCAAAGTGGAGCTTCCCTTCCCTTCTCCTTTGGGCCCTGACCGTGTTGGTGTTTTAAAATGCAACCCAACTAGGCTTTGAAATTCTCTAAGAGGTAGCCAACCTCTATATTAAAGAACCAGAAAGGTTACTGGCCAATTGACAAGATTCAGTCAAAGACTGACATCTCCTACACTTTTGGCTCTGCAGGACCAAGGTGGGTAAACCTATACAATTCCCAAAACTTAATTCACTCATACACCGACATTGCTTTATAAAGCAGATAATTCCCAATGAAAATACACTAAGGGAAGCATTGACAACTTCAAACTTGGCTAAATTCTCAGTAACTCAACCCTCTCTCAGCCATTGGAAAGCAAGACATACAACAAACCAAACAATAAGATTAAGAATGATTTTTCATTTATAAAATGTTTCTGAGATGCACAAAATTGAATAATAGATTAGTGTCAATTCAGGGCCATGGAGTCAAACACAAATGAATTCCCCAGCAAAAAGACTTCAACCAGTGGATTTAAATTGCTAATGCTTTGCATCAACTATTAGTGTCTTGCACCAATAATCCCTCTCTTATTATCAATCAAATTCTCCTTATCAAATCCCATCTGCACACCTGAAATCACAATCACCTGCTCAAAGCATTTTAACCATTTCTTTAAAATAGAACAATGAACAGACAAAACAATCTCATGAAATTTGAGATGATAAACTCAAAGACACTTTGTATTATTAATTTTATATGACTAAAAGTGTACAAATATGGAGACAATCTAATGATATTCATGAATGTGAAAACACCTTCATGATTTTATTTACATAAACTGGCTGTATTTACTCATGAATTCAGAAAATTACAACTTACAGACTCAAGAAATAACTCAGAATTTATAATTCTCTATCTACCCAGCCCAATACAAAAACTCAGAACCCTTTACAATGAGAGAAGAAGAGAAGATATAGAAGAAGAGAAGCCAGCAGGAGCAGCCCTAAATCTGATATGGAAATGCCATTTGGAAGCTTCATTCCCATTGATCAAACTGAAAAGAATCTCTCATCTCTCTTCCTTTGCAGAAACAAACTTATTCTCTCAAAACTACCTTTGCTCATCATTGTCTTGCAACTGAAAATCTGCCCACGTGGAGAATTTCATCATTTCACCTAGCTACTGAAAAATACCTCTTGCTTGCGCGTGAAAATTCTGTTTCATCTCTCTTTACTTGTTGCACATTATTTTACTTCTCAACCAATAGAATTTCACTTTGCATTAAAATATTTCCTGTGCACTTTAATATTCCAATACCCCAACATATTAATATCTGCCTATAAAATGAATAAATCCACTTTATAGAATACCCACATGTCAAATATAAAATGAATATAAAATCCACTTTATTTGTTGTAGCCACACTTTGCAATTTTATCTCCAGCATATGATACATGTTTATAAAGTGAATAAATTCACTTTATAAAACACCCACAGTGAATAGTAAATTCACTCTCCATTTAAAATTTCACCCCCATGGATAAAAATACTCCACCTCCTTCATGCATTTTATATAATAAAATTTTGCTTGGAAAATAAACTATTTACCCATGCCCAATTCACATTTGCTCATTGATTTATTTTTTATTTTACTCATGGAGTAAAATATTCACTTCACCTCTTCATTAAAATGAAATTCCCATTTCATTTTATCAAACCATTTAAAAAATGGCTAATGAGAAAATTCGGGCCCACCATAATGCACTTCTCGTACATTCTCACCAAATCTCGCTCACCTCGCACTCCTTTTGCCATCGTCATCACTCCTCTTGCGAGGTCAGCGAGGTTTGCCCTAATCCTCCATTTCGCACTCCCTCAGGCTTTTCTTGTTTCTTCCTGGCAATGGCATTCACCTCTGCAACCTTGGTTGTCATTGCTCCTCCCTCAACTGATGGCTTCTCCATCATCTCCAGGCATGCTTTGATGGATGCCCATACCTCTACTTCAAACCACGCACTTGCTAGTTACATTTTTTGTGTACCCAGCAATTATGGTATTCCTGGAGATCACATTTACTTTTGGGTTTTCACTCAAGCAGAGTGCGTGCTTTGATAAATGGCACCCCATATTCTTTGTGCTTCCCTTATTCCTCAATGCACGCCTCTCATCTCGTTGTGCATTTCTCCTCTTCTTGCATCTAGTGCAGTGGTGTCTCTCCCATTTGTATCGGTTCTCCCTGCTTCTTGCATATGCTGAGTCATTTTGCAGTGATCTACTCTCTTGGCACGGGCCTCCTCAACAAATCCATTCATTCATAGCTTGCAATGGTTAGTACGGGCTCCTGCCAGTTGCATTTTCTTAGAAAGTTCCAAGGTCTTTTCAACAAATAGACTTTGTGCTTTGATGGATTAACATATCCAGTTCCCACCACGCCATCCCTGAGTTTGAAAGTTCCCAAAGCCTTTTCAGCAATTTCATTATGTGCCCTACATTGTGATGGCGCCTCCCTCTATGGATACATTTCCCTCGTCTGTCGGCCGCATCCTTCTCCAAGTGTGCATTCTTTGATTTGGTGGATACAAAAGCATTTTCACAGTCTACCTTATGATATACCCACTCTCAATGCGTTGCATCATTCTTTGTTTATACCTGTATTTACATGGAATTTTCTGAAGCCTTTTCACATAATTATTGTGTGCATACCCAACAATCATACACATTCCTCCTCTTGTTGTGCATAGAACATTTGATAGGCTTGTCCTATGCAGAGTGTGTCCCCCTATTCCCATTTCCATGCTAATGCCTTGATGGACGCGTGTACCTTGTTCCACATCGTGCCTCCTCCTGCAAGTTCATCATGTGCGCCACAGTCACGGGATTCCATGTTCGACGACTGCACACTACACTTATAGCATTTCATGAAACCATATTTGTTTTGGAAATTACCAAGCCATGCCCTACGCAACCATACAAAGCAAGTATATCCCCAATTTGCACACCATCGACTCCCCTGGTTGCATTATTCGAACCCTCCAACGGCCTGTTAATCATTGTATTATGGCTCGAGCATTGAAAAATACATTCACAGTTTCTGTTGACTCCATGGCGCCAAACCTTCATTACGCTTTTGTTGTGTTTGGCATCTACAATAGCTACCTCATATGCTATTTTTGATTTTCAGATTATTAGTTGTTTCCTGACAACACATAGGACTAAGAGTGTTAAGTCGGTTATATGGAAGCAAATTTCCACTAGAAAACTCTTCATTTCCTTTCTCGCAATTCATGGCCTGAAGTGATTTGTTCTTGTGAATCTCTATATCACATTTAAGATCTCCAACTTCCTAGACCCCTTCCTGATCGTGTGACACTCCTCATTCAATTCTCTTTGTATTCCATCACACTATCAAGAGGCTTGAACAAATATTAGCCTGATAAAAGATTTGATTTTTCATCATCATGCCTCTGCTTATACAATTGAGCAAGATTAAAACAGTGTCATGTCATTATCCCATTGTAAGCTCAAATGAAGTACTAACTTCTTCAAAATCATGTCCATCGTTTTATTCAAAAATGACACTTTATCCTCCTTTGGATCCAAGTTCAATTTATAAAACATCATAAGAATAGTTTTACCAATCATGTCCCTAAATAGGAGAAGAATGAAAAGCTCAAGTTGTGTCAAATGTCGGGTTTCCTTATGGGCCCGACTAAAAAAAAAATCATTTTCAAACAAGTTTCTCACTCAAATTGACTTTATACAACTTTTGAACGCTCTTGAGATGAAAAAGTGAACTGGGTCTTCATCAAAATCAGTTTTCTGACAATTTTGGAGAATGGTGAAAACTGACCAAGTTGGCCTAGGAATCAAACTGGGAAACCAGTCAAACAACCTCGTGAAGCAATGAGAACTTGTAGACATGCATACATTTGACTCGAGAATACAATGCAACAAACGTCTTGGAAAAATGTATCACGAGGTTGAAAATATTAATTGTCAAAGTTGCTCAGTTGAACATTCTGAAACAACAGCTTGTTCAGAATCAACTGAAACTGACCCAATCATCATTTTGCATAAATAACAAATCAACACTTGACGAGCTGACACTGGACACAATAAATCATTTAGGCACCTTGAGCACGTGTGGAAAAGGAATTTTATTGAAACATCACTGATCAAAATATATTAATGATCAAAGCTGACCTTTATGAACTGCTATCAGGAATGCATATGCAGAACTGAACAAACTGCATTTGGTTTTGATTTTTAAAAAATAGAAAATCAGATCATGAGGCTCTGAAAACTGACACCCGAGATCATTTAGGTATGTAGAAAACAAAACAACATTCCTTTTGTCTTTACAGTCATCTGGTTGCGAAATCCAAGCTCAAACAGGAGGTTGTTTCGCAAAACTGAATGTTTGCAAACAGCAAAACAGTGTCAAAACTCTCCAGCTTCACTTTTTGAAACCTTGAAAAAACTCATCATGGGAAGCTTAAAAATGACATGCACGTTCACATATGTCAATTGAATATGTCCGCAAATGCGTTTTGCATGAAAAATCATCTGGCTTCAAATTCTGACCCTCTGAAGTGGGTCACTCAGGTTGATTCTTCAGGTGCACTTTTGAAATTGCAGAAGCAAAATTTTGAAATAGGCATCTCAAATTTGCAAAATTTGAGAGTGTCTTCAATGGCTCCAACTGGGGATGTATTCCCCCTGTGGGCATAGCAAGATTCTAGATCTCTGGGGAGAGTAGACCAAATGTTGAGTCTGTCAAGTGCCCTCAAACTGCTCCCCTATTCAAATTTTATTTTTCAACTTCATCTGATGACCCTAGGTCACCAAATGAAAAAATGGGGATCAACATTTACCTTTGTCAAACACCAATCTATTAAAAGAGTTGATCTCCCTTAACCAATGTTTTCCTCTGCCACACCATAACAATACGAGTGGATGCATCTTTGCAAACATAAGTATCAAGCTGCCTTTGTGCAGGTTGAAACTTGCTCTCTGTTTAACTTTGTCATCACATGGCAACCATATTATATAGGCCACATCACTCTCCATCATTTCATTTTCTAATTTCATATCAAGCAGCAACACTTGAAACTGGTGATCAAGATCACATGAAAATATGGTCTTATCACATTCATTAAACCCTTCAGAATGATCATGTTCGGAGGAGACATCATGGCTAAAAAGCAACATGCAATCATCTTGTGTGTTGAGAAAAAATTGATCATACATTTGTATCTCCTCCAACAAAAAAACATCACAGGTCGGATTGTCATCACCCAAACACCACAGCCCAAACACATTATCATGTGTTTCAAGATTCTGAAAATCGGATTTATCAACACTAAAAGTACTTTCATCTTCATTCAACTCATGACACTCATCAAAAACATCAACCTCCAATGCACGAGCAGTGTTCTCTATCTCAGGCTCACATATGATGTCAGTTTCATTCTTCAAACCATCATGCAATTCCATATGGAGAGTCTTAAACACATATTCAGATAACTCAAAATTTAACCCGAAGCTAAGAGTCTCACATTGATCTTTCATAACATATTCACTGTCTGAATCATTTTGGATGTTATCATTTTCAAGACCAATAGGATCAGCAAGAAGACTTTCATGTGCATTATCAATTGATAGGCACATTCACCCATGTGTCAAAGACTCGTTGTCATTTGAAACTTGTTCATCAACAATAGAGCTAAAACCTTCATTCTCTTTGTCACCGATGCATTCCTTATTCAAAGGAAACACATCCATTTTCAAACTATAAAGACGAGAGAGATCATCAAAGCAAGATCCACATTCAATCAAATACTGGCTGACATCACACCCACTACTATATAGATCATATGGCTTCTCTACACATTGATCAAAAGGCATTGCAATTTCAACACAATCTGAAAGTCCACTGGATTGTTTCACATTATCTATGGATGATAATGTTGATTCTAGATCCATGTGATTGTCACTATGCACAACTTGATCATTCAAAACTAAAATCCTTCCTTCATCACTGTGCACATTATCATTCTTTTCATGTGCAACTAACATTTTCATTTCTACTTCATATAAACAATCATGGACAACAAAGATATAAACAGGTTCATCAACATCTTCATCACTCTTTTCAGTACTATGCTCATGATCAAAAAATTGAACACATATAAGTTTGTCCTCAGATTCTTCATTATTGACAAAATCAACAGGCTCCATTGATGTCGAACTTGAACTAAATTCCAAGTTTATCTCAAGTGTAAGTGGATCATTCACTTGTGAATAAGTGACTTCATCGATATCCATATCATTATATCCATTGTGTGAAGAGCATACCTCTAAGTCATTCTCATAAGAGCTTTCATAATCATTAGGAGAGAAATTAGTTTGGCTTTCACCATCATCCTCATCAAAAAGAGACTTATCACCATACAGACCATGCTTAAATTCTTTAGAGTGAGCGCTTGCACTTTCACCTTCAATGTCTTGTTCACTAAATTGAGAAGGAATATCATCAGCAATTGTATTATTTTCACTGACCGAAACTTGACATGGAATGATGTCTTTCATCTCTTCTATTTATTCATCATTCAAGGTATTACAAGAAAAAAATTCATACATATTTATTTGTTCATCATACCATGTATCTTCCTCTTCATCACTGCTGCAAGGATCTACACATGTGTTGATTGTAAGTTGATTACAATTAATGTCCTCATTCATATAACAGGTATCTTCATTTTCTAATACACTCTTTTCATTCTTGTGTATCATGTTCTGATTTTCTTGAATATGACAACTACTACCTTCATGTTGAGACACTACATTTTTATGACATTTAACATGAAGTTCATTAGGATCTACAGATCGTGATGATGGAGAAATTGGAGCAGCGGCATCATTACCCTCTTGAAAAGCACTTTTATTATCTGATCCATGAGTTATATTTGCCTGAGGTGTGTTAGGATGATCAACACTCACAACCCTATTTCCTTTCATCATTGAGTATCTCAGATTATTCTCAATATCTATAGCCATCTGATATGCTTGATGCAGGGTTGTAGGCTCTTTGTCCCTCAACAGATAACTTATCTTTTTGTCAAATGCTCTTAAATATACGACTAAACATTTAGCATCATTTGGCCTTATTTGTTCAGGTATCTCTCTAATGATCTTTGAAAATCTGAGATTAAAAGATGGGACTAACTCATCTTTTCCTTTCTCCATGTTCATGAACCTTCTCCTTATCAAAACAAGGTTAATCCTTTCTCCAAATTGTTCCATGAACACTGCCCTGAGCTCTTCCCATGAATGAACGAAAGAGGCTGGTAAATAAGAGAGCCACTCTCTTACGTCTCCTCTCAAGGACTGAACAAATAATCTCATGATCAATTTCATAATCATCCATCACATTACTGAACTCTTGCAGATGTTTATTTTTTGATTCAGACCTATCACCACTGAATCTTGGTAACTTATTTATGACTTTAGCTGGAATGTCATTTGGGTAACCACTAAGGCTACTGAAATTGATAACTCTGTACCTTCTAGTGTTGAAACTTCTTTGAAAATCTGACTGGGACTGATCACAAACCATAGTTCCATCTGGAACCATACTAGGGTGCATGTATTGAGGCATCTTGATATGCCTTTTCAAATTTCACATATCAACTCTACAGTTGATCACTCATTTCCCTATTTCTAACTTTCATCATGATCTTAGAATGCCACAATGCATAATGCAGATGCATTTACATAAGATCTATTTAGTGGGAAAATTTAAAACAAACATACTTCTCCAACAAAATACATAGGCTGCAAATTACAACTCATAAGTATGCAAAGTAAATATTATTGTTATTTCCCTCTAGTAGTGCTAATCACTCAATAGGGAACCAAAGTTTTGTCTAAGATGTTCAAGTATGGTTTTCATATACAATTTTCTTGAAAACCAAAAGTGAAGAATACCTGGAAACTTTGCAGCAGCTGCAAATTGTCTTCGTGATTGGGAATATTTGTAGATCTGAAACTTTCTTCAAATTTTCAATAGGTTCTATTAACAGAGTCGCCACCTCTTTTCACAAAGGACTGAACTTCAAACATTATGAAGCTCTTTCACATGTAAACTTCTTTCTGAGTTCCTTTCCACCAGCAGAGCACCACATATTACAAAACTGTTCAGGTTCACTGCAACAAATTCTTCTCCAAGGTTGAAATCCTTCAAAATTTGAACTAAATTTAGAATGGCAAATCATTTGACTCTATGCAATGACTCTTAAGGCTAGATTATGTAATAAGAATTTTCTCCAATTCTCCCCAGCGGAGTCGCCATTTTGTTGGTGTTTTAAAATGCAACCCAACTAGGCTTTGAAATTCTCTAAGAGGTAGGGAACCTCATTACGCTTTTTTTGTGTTTGTCATCTACAATAGCTACCTCATATGCTATTTTTGATTTTTAGATTATTAGTTGTTTTTTGGCAACACACAGGACTAAGAGTGTTAAGCCGGTTATATGGAAGCAAATTTCCACTAGAAAACTCTTCATTTCCTTTCTCGCAATTCATGGCCTGAAGTGATTTTGTTCTTGTGAATCTCTATATCACATTTACGATCTCCAACTTACTAGACCCCTTCCTAAACGTGTGACACTCCTGATTCAATTCTCTTTGTATTCCATCACACTATCAAGAGGCTTGAACAATGATTAGCCTGATAAAATATTTGATTTTTCATCATCATGCCTCTGCTTAAACAATTGAGCAAGATTAAAACAGTGTCATGTCATTATCCCATTGTAAGCTCAAATGAAGCACTAACTTCTTCAAAATCATGTCCATCAGCTTATTCAACAATGACACTTTATCCTCCTTTGGATCCAAGTTCAATTTATAAAACATCATAAGAACAGTTTTACCAATCATGTCCTTGAATAGGAGAAGAATGAAAAGCTCAGGTAGTGTCAAATGTCGGGTTCCCTTGTGGGCCCGACTAAAAACAAAATCATTATCAAACAAGTTTCTCACTCAAATTGACATTATACAACTTTCAAACACTCCTGAGATGAAAAAGTGAATTGGGTCTTCATCAAAATCAGTTTTCTGACAATTTTGGAGAATGGTGAAAACTGGCCAAGTTGGCCCAGGAATCAAACTAGGAAACCAGTCAAACAACCACGTGAAGCAATGAAAAATTGCAGACATGCAGAGATTTGACTCAAGAATACAATGCAACAAATGGCTCAAAATAATGTATCACGAGGTGGAAAATATTAACTTTCAAAGTTGCTCAGTTGAACTTTCTGAAACAACAGCCTGTTCAGAATCAACTGAAATTGACCCAATCGTCATTTTGCAAAAATAACAAATCAACATGTGGCGAGATGACACTGGACATAGTAAAACATTTAGGCACCTTGAGCAACTGTCCAAAAGGAATTCTCTTGAAACATCACTGATCAAAAGATATTAATGATCAAATCTGACCTTTCTGAACTGCTGTCAAGAATGCAGATGCAAAACTAAACAAACTACATTTGGTTTTGATTTGTTAAAAATAGAAAATCAGATCATGAGGCTCTGAAAACTGACACTCGAGATCATTTAGGTATGGAGAAGACATAACAACATTTGTTCTATCTTGACAGTCATCTGGTTGCGAAATTCAAGCTAAAATAGGAGGCTGTTTCGCAGAACTGAACGTTTGCAAACAACAGAACAGTGTCAAAACCCTCCAGCTTCACTTTCTCAAAATCTAACAAAACTCATCGTGGGAAGTTGAAAACTGACATGCATGTTCACATATGTCAATTGAATATGTCCACAAATGGGTTTTGCACGAAAAATCATTTGGCTTTAAATTTTGACCCTCTGAAGTGGATCACTCAGGTTGATTCTTCAGGTGCACTTTTGAAAGTGCAGAAGCAAAATTTTGAAATAGGCATCTCAAATTTGCAAAATTTGAGAATGCCATCAGATCGCATGCCATGTCGCCTTCTCCTACTTGCACTTTTGAGCAGGCCCCATAGTGGTGCTGATACACTAAAGGCTCCTCCACGTGTCTTCAGAATGGGCATTTCATGCACGGAAAAGATGGAATGAAGTTCGAACCCCAATATACTGCCACGAGTCCTAACTAACTCTATAGGATTGCAACACATGCTTGCTTGAGCTTTAGCATTTTTCAAATGGTGGGACCACCACCATCATTCGCAGGGAATGCATCTAGCTCGTGGGTGACTGTGTTCATGCTTTAGAATCTTTTTGTTGCAACGATTGTGATGAGTCATTGCTATGAACATCATTACTTATGATCGAGAATCTTTTCAGTAATGGGATTTCAAGCGATGGAAGCCTTTGGCTATATATACTGCTTCTTTTAACCAAAATCGATATCAGAATACCTGCAGAAAAATTAGAAAGACACCAGGCCTTTTGTTTTGTTAGATAACTGTAAAGACTCACAGACTGTGCCCTTGTAATTTGGTCTCTCTGTTTCTTAATTATTTGAAAAAAATTATACTGTGTTGTTACTAAATAGCTTGTTTGCAACTTCAATGATTTGAATAGAATGTTGATTTAGGACCATGTCTTTGATTCTTTCTTTTCTGTAAATCTCTATGCAAATTATTTTTTGTTATGAAATGAATTATTCAAGTCTTTCTCTTTGATGTTTGTTATTTCGAAACATAGCAGATTGTTGAACGAGCCCTTAAATCACATCCAAAAGATAGATTTATCATGCCTTACATCTAAATCTTGGTGCATCGCCCTAGTTAGGTCTTTTATTTTTATATTTGCTTCATTTTCCCATTTAAAACCCTAGTTATAGAAGAATTCAACTTCTTTAAAAACTTGGAGGTCACTCAGTTTAGCGCAATAGGTCCCCCCTTTAACTGAGTTTCCCATAAAGGTTGTTACCTTGTCAATTTTTGGCATCAACAGTTTCTTTTTCCAGTGCGCTCGGTGGGACCTTCTAAATGTGCCTAAGCCTTGAGTAGGTATATGAACCATCGACCTATCATAAGATCCAAAACAACAAATAACCTTGGTTTGTTGGTATCACCACTAGGAACAGTACCAACTAGAACCCATCACGTGAACGTTTTGACTTCTTTACTAGCCATGTTACCAATCGCTAACCAAAATTATGTGGCATGGGATGCTGGAAGTCCTCTTAGAACACCAATAGCACCTGTCGTTTGGGCCCCCATTTCGATCTCTACCCTCAAAGCTATTCCTAAGTTTATTGAAGATGGCTCAAGAACACCATCCAAACATCTACAAGATGTGGCAAACGTGTGCTTGGTACATGGAGTTACAAATCAGAACATAACACTGAGGTTGCTCGCAACTTATTTCAAAGGAAAAGCATTAGATTGGTATCTCACTCTGTCGGCTAACACTATCAATACTTGGGATCAACTTGGGGATCCTTTTTATGAAAGATCCTTGAATGACGGAGATAGGTCTTCCTAGTATCACCAGCTAGAGATCATCAAGCGGGCTCCATATGAGGCCCTAACTGACTTCAACGCCTGGTTCCACATAACTTGGCAAAGAATTCAGGCTGCAATCCGCCTACCGCCCAACTTGGCATTCATGTTCTACTTGAAGTCCATCAATGCCAACATCTCAATGATGATCCAATCACTCGATAAAACTACTCTACCAGATGCATATAGCGTCGCAATTAAAGCGAAGAACAATCTAATTGACGTTGGAAAGTTGTTGCCTCGACCCATCATTCCTATATTCCCCGAGTTATCAATTCCTACCCAGGTGACACCGCCTACCACTACAGCTGCTTCTCCTCAATCCATGTATACACACATGAGCGTTTCACAGAATATTGCTTCCACATCCAATGCTTCGAAGGACGAGATGAGCGACATAAAGGAAATGTTGCGGGTTATGGCCAACACGATAACTATTATCAAGCGCAACCAAGTTGCTCCTCTAAAGCTGATGTATCAGAATTATCAAGGCGAAAGGTTCTCTTACCAATAGAACCAGTTCCAAGGAGGCACTCGCACAAATCCTCAAGTGCAAACAATAAATCAAATAGTGTTGGTACCCACTCCATTGCAGAATGCCAACCTAAGCTCAAGCAGAGAGTTAACCGTTGGGTAAAACAATTTAGTCAATGACACCAACCCCTGGTGTTTCCATTGCGGTGATTCACATATGCCTTGAAACTACCTGCACGGTAATCTACAACATAAGGTAGCGGAGCAGTGTAGCCAAGGAACAACATCGGACAATGGGGGTTATGTATATGCCTCTCCGCAAATGGAAAATGCAGTACTCACCGCTCAAATGCAAGGGATGTCTCTAGAGCAAGAAAATGGCATAGCTCCTGACCATGCCCTTGTCTCATGGATGGAAGGAGAGGAAGTGGTGTTCACATTCGAAGCATCACTTCAGAAACCCCGCAAGTGTAGTCTAATTACAACACTCGCTCCAAGAGGAGATTCACGGGCGAATCAGTCATCTCGCAATCAGTCAGTCTGCAACCTAAAAGTAATTCCAACCACAACCCCAGTACCTCCATAGTGGTGTCACAATATCTTTCGTGAAGGGAAATTGTTATAACAAAATCTAAGGAGCAGAAGCCTCTTAATCCACCATCGTTCAATGTGGTGGAAGAATTGAAAAAATCATCTATTAATGTGTCCCTGTGGGATATCTTAGCTATTCCAAAGCAGAAGACATTGCTACAAAGGGCTCTCCGAGAAGATCCAGTCATTGAGCCAAAGGAGAAATCGCTTAAAGGGAAGACTATTGATCAATCACCTCCGATAAAAGTTCTCACGAATACTGCAGAGGAGGCCTCTACTAACATCAAAGAGGAGGAATCCTCAGTCAAAGTCAGCAGGGATGAACCAAAATCTAAGCCATTTTTCTTGACCCTTATTATGGATAAGAAATTGTTGCATAACTCCATGATTGACTCTGGTGCTAGCACAACAGTCATGCCCAAGTAAATAGTTGAAGCCCTAGGACTGAGCTATGAACCTTTGAATAAAGGGGTTATACAATTAGATGCGAATATGGTTAATACTATGGGAATCATTAAGGACCTTCCATTAACTTTGTTTTCTTGCCCTAGTATCACAGTCAAGCAGGATACCGTGCTCATTGATGTTCCTCCCATATTCGGTATGTGCTTGTCCAGGGAATTCACTTCTAAATTGGGTGGATACCTTTCCTTAGATTAGTCAAACCTAATTGTAAGGACCAAGCATAGAGCCAAAATGAAGCTGGTGTCCGCACCTTTGCATTCAAAACATGTTGCAAACGAGGCTAAGATAGTCTTTGAGCCCGCTCACACCTCCATCACCAAGGAGGATATGTACTGCATTGAGCTTCTAGAAGATGAGAAAATCACTGGAGATCAGATCGATCAAGAGGAGGTTCTCCTAAGAGATTTCATTGATAAAGACCCCTTCAACAATTATCATGCCACTGGACTATGGACTTATGTCATTTATGATGAAGACAAAGCCATCCCAAAGGTAACAAAAGAGCCTGAAGACGTTTCGACCTCAAAGCTATGGTCACTGCACTTTGATGGTGCTAGATGCAAGGTCAGCACAGGAGCTAGGATATGCCTGACTTCCCCAAGCAACAAGAAGATAATCAGATCTTTCTAATTCCATTTTTTTGTTCTAACAACGAAGCTAAATATGAAGGCCTCGTGCTAGGTTTAAGCCTAGCGGAACGAATGGGCATCAAGCAAATAATGGTGTCCGAAGATTTTGAGCTAATTGTCAAACAAGTTTAGGGTATCAGTGCAACAAATAATGTCTGTATGAGATCTTATAGACACAGTCTGGGACCTAATTAAGAGCTTTGAAGTTTTCAATATCCAAACTGTTCCCCGAGAAAAAAAAATATTGATACAGATCGCATGGTCGTAATCGGATCCCAATTCGAACCAGCCTCCGACCTAATGCATAACAAACACTCTGTACAAATGATAGTCTGACCAACAATTCCAGATAATGGTCAAAGATGGCAAGTATTTGACAACGATGAACACATCGCTTCGTTCAGCTCACAGTCGGGAGAGTTTTCCAACCAACTCCAACCAAGGATCGTCGAAGCCTACGATGGACAAAACATTTAGCTAAGGACCAATAAGCTTCTGAAGGGTCTGGTCACTCTTGAAAACCTTTTTTTTCTGACGATGCAAGAAATGATAATAGGAAGCTTGTAGTGAACATAGGCGATTATGCGGATTTTCATATCGAGGATGGCAAAAAGCTCAAAGTCGAGAAGGATGTCCTGCACCAAGATAAAAAAAAGACTGATCAAATTTTGGGGAAAAAATGAAGGGGTGGTGGCCTGGTCATATAATGACCTCAGGGGATATGATCCCGACATCATCCAACATATCCAATAGAGCTGACAAAAGGGGCCAAACCAGTTCACCAAAAATAGAGGCCAGTGAATCCCAAGATTGAAGCGTTGATGGCACAAAAGTTAACAAAGCTAATTCAGTCATGGATTGTCTTCTTAATCAAGCATAGCATATGGGTATCCAACCTAATCTCGATCTAAAAGAAGAATGGAGATATTTGCATGTGTTGACTTCGACAACCTAAACCGAGCATCACTAAAAGATCATTACCCACTGCCCTCCATGGAATCAATCTTGCAAAATGTAGCAGGTTCAGAGATGTTTTCTCTATAAGATGGCTTTTCAAACTACAATCAGATCCAGGTTGAAGAAGGAATTTTAATTAATCTTGAGTGGGTGAAAGCAATCAAAGAACCTCCCCTTCTGGTCAACAAAAAAGGCGTCCAGTCTTTCTTAGGAAAGGTTAACTTTGTAAGTAGATTTATTTATGTTTTTGCAAGGATAATTAGGCCAATCACCCTGATAAAAAAGAAGGGTTAGACATTCAAATGGGCTAAAGAAGTGAGAGAAGCCTTTGAGAAAGTTAAGGATGTTATTTCCTCAACTCCTGTACTGGTTAACCCAGACTTATCAAGGGACTTTATAATGTATGAATTCAGTAGTAAGTCAAGCATTGCTACTATCTTAACTTAGGAAGACAATGAATAAAAGGGAGAACATTTGATAGCATTTCATTTCCGAACCTTGAAAGAATATGAGACGAACTACAACTTCATCGAGAGGCAAGCTTTCACAATAGTTAAGGGACTTGAGAAGTTCTGACACCTAATCTCTTACAACAAGGCGGTTGTTTATATCATGCACTCTAGTGTACGTGAATACATAATGGAAGTGCAAGAGAAAAGAGAAAACACTCTTTTGGCCATAAACAACCGCCAAACCATGGTAAAAAGGTGGTTTGACATAAAATATTTGAACCAAGGTCTGAAATGTAGGGACCTAGTGTTAAAATTTAATGAGCGGACTGCAAGGCTCGGTCAACACGGGAAATTTGACAGCCTATGGGAGGGTCCATTCAGGATAATTCAGTGTAGGCAACATAATGCATTTGAATCATAAAACATGGAAAGAGAAGCGCTAGGGATTCCTATTAACGGAATCCACCTTAAATTGTTCTATTGAGCTTAATTAAACATTTCTACCATGTAAATATGTAATTACTGTAGTTATTTTCCTTTGTGTTCTTTTGTTTGTTTGGTCAGTCTTCTTAATCCATGATGCAACATAAATTAACATTATGATGCAGTGAATAACCCATATGCTAGAAAGGATAGGAAATATTCAACGGAGTAGAAAATGAGCCATAACATATAATAGCAGGAAAGAAAAGAGATGAAATAATATAAAAGGTTGTGTTCATTTTGAAAGTATGATATGCTTTGATTTTACAAAGTTCAAAGTGGCTCTGAGGCCATATTTCAAAATATATCTATATATATATATATATATATATATATATATTATACGAAGGAAGCATTTTTCGAGCTTATATACAAAAAGAAAAAAGGAAGGAGGTGGTATTTCAGTTGGAGGCAGCAATAGGAACGTCTTCATTCATGGGTGTAGGAGCAGGAACATCAACAGTGACAACATCTTCGTTCACAGGAGTTGGGTTGACAACAGTAACTACGAGAGGCGGTGAGAATACCAAATTCTTGAAATCAGTGTACCATTCTACATCATAGAATAGTACCACGTTATAAACACATAGTAGGAAATGGCTTGTGTGGGTAACCTTCTGACGATGCTCAGCCTGCACCTAGAGTTGGAAACCATTGAGAAATGACACCCATGGCACCATCGCATCCTCCTCGATATACTCCTGACGGTCACTTGTAGTAGGTAATCCCAAGCCATAGACTGCATTCTCCGCAATTTCTCCAAGACCCACAAGGTATTGCTTCAAGAAGATCTCCAGCGCCAAGTGGATAATCATCAAATTTGAAACCTGGATATCAAGCAAGGAGGCCACAAAGCATGAGCATATGTCAGTGTTCACTCTATATTTATCCTCATATTCCACACAATCCCGACCCAAGACCCATTTTATCGCTATAATTGCCAGAGAATGCTTGTTCTTCGTCATTCTCTTCAGTCTCCTATTTGATACTTCACCCAAGAAGGCATTCTATGGCTTAGTGTTGGTAAGCCTAAGAGGAGTATTCATGTTGTCTATTGATACTCTGCTACGCTAATTCTATTTCTACCCAATTATTGTTACTAAATGCTAGTGCTACCAATTGCGAAGTGTGATTCTACGGTTGTCTAGGGGCCTATTTATAAGAAATGTTAAAGATACCTACGTGCTAAGCATGAGGTCAATCAAGTGCTAACTCAAAAATTGCATCCAAGAGCCAACTGGAAAATATACGAGCCCATTTGTGTATGCTGTGTATGGCTCGCTGCATGCAAAATTAAGGAGAGCTAATTAATTAGCTCAAGTTGGCGGCTGCTCTAAGCGAGCATCTATACGACCGAGTACTAAGGTGTCACATTGCGAGCATGCCAAGCATCCCAAGATTGAGCTCATATATTTTCAAACACTCATCGTATCTGGGCTTAATAATGCTTTTCAAGATATTAAGCGCTAAGCTTATGAGGAGTCTATCTACCCTCAAATCACCGGCTCAATTTCCAAGGCAAATTGTGTCGTGGGTTGTAAGTACTTAAAGAAATTATGAATTCTTGTCTTTTCAAAAGGCAAGTAATTTACTTCACATGGGAAAGAAAGTTGGCAGTACATGCCAAATTTAATGCAAGAAAAGCAGTCGTCATCTACCACTCGAAGGAAGAAAAAGCTAAGTATTGCATGCGGTTGTTTAAATAGAGGAGAAATCTCTTGAATACACAGTCAGTGCAGAGAATTTTGAAGTGCAGAATTGCTAAGGGATGCGCAAGAAATTACAGAGGTTAGAACACAAATGGAATCCATTTCCCCTGAAGTAGCTCAGAGCTAACATATGAATGAACCAGGCAAGACATCTCGAAGCTTGGACGATGCACTGCTCACAGTGCCCATGGTTAATATTTTCAAGGATGAGTCTTATGCTACGCGTGGAATTCTAGAAAAGCCAAACTGGTTTCGCATGCGGCCAGCTCAAAAGGGGACTCACAGAGATGCAAGCCTGATAAAGGAGGAGTGGGATAACATTTACGACCCCATCCTTAGAACCAACCCTAAGGGCTTAAGAGAAGCATCTTGCGCCAAAATGAAGAAATCCTTTGAGCATCAACTATCATTCAAGCAATGGCTCTATGGACTTCTGCAACATATAGTCCCTTATGTGCACTATTGTCCAGAGATAGTCTGCGAGAGCATTCAACGCTTCAATCTAACAATTGGCGCCATTGAGGGAAGAAGGCTAAGAGTTTTAATATCTATAGATGCTCTTAGAGACATGTTGTGCATTCCAATGGATAGCACCAGGATGCTGCCAATCGAGCCATTCAACCAAAAAAAGGGCTCAGGGTTCTAGAAAGGGAGAAGGAATGCCCTTGAATTTTATAATATGGAGACTGGAAGACCCCAAGATTGCTAGCAGCTGATAAGGAATCCAAGCCAACGTGTTGATTTCAAACAAGTAGACCTACAAGATGCATTCTCCATGATGGCTTTTATGTGCGGCTTGGACGATGACAAGATCGTACACGATTTTCAGTTGGGTCTGGGTTTTCAACTAAGGAAACAACACGACCCTTTCTGGTATAATTTCATGGACATGATTGTCAAGGATATGCTGAAGTAGATTGTAGAGTTCATGATTATCGATAAGTTCAAATACCCTTCTCTCCTTGCCTATATGTTTCTACATCAAAACCCTGATTTCTTCAAGGAGAAAATAGAATTATCAATTTTTAATGAGAAGAATCATCGCAAGCCAGTTTCAATGTGGACTCACATCCTCTCTTCCACCTATGAATATTATGCATTTTCAAAAAAAATCTTGATTCTGATTTTGCATAGCTTGAGCAAGGATGGTGATGACTATATCTTTTCGGCCAATCAAACTGGTTGGATGCAAGCCTTATTCCCTAAGTGTGATTGGTTCCTTGGGGAGGACTTCACATGCATCTGAGTGTGTGGTTTTTCAGAAGATCCAATCTGACTCCCAACAAGTGTCACCGATCGGGTATTGGCTCTTGAAGTGTTCTAACAAATGGTCAGTATTGACTAGACTTTTTGCTCTGATCCAAAAAAGAAAAAGAGAGGGTTTCTCGAATGCCTGCTGAGCTACAATACAATTGTCATGGTAAAGAAAGATTGGCTGAGCTGTTGGAGGCAAAGCTGGCTCACCTCAAGCTGGTGTTCATTTGTGATAAGTGGGACTACAACCCCGAGGATGATTTGGGTGACAAATTTATTAAGGTAAAACACATCCCTCAGCCTTATTGGGAAGCGCAGTGAAACCCTCTAACATTCACGCGATGTCGAGGGAGCATAATTCAACTACGGATCACATGGCAATGATAGGATCTAAATTTGATCCTATCTCTTACTTGATTAAGAATTTAAACTTTATGTGAGTGATCGTCTAACCCTCCATTCCAGATAATGATCAGAGCTAGAAAGTTTTTGAAAGTGATGAACATATCACCTTTTTCATCCAACAATCGGGAGAGTTTTTTTATCAACTTCAGCCAAAGATTGAAGAAGCCTATGAAGGGAAAATCATTCAGTTGAGATCCAATAAACTTCTGAAAGGGCTGGTCACTCTCGAGAATCTATTCGACTGTGATGATGTGAGGAATGGTAGGAGAAAATTTATGGCAGATAGGGAGGACTACTCCGATCTTGAGGTCGGAGATGGAAGAAAACTAAAAGTCGGGAAATAAGTTTTGCAACATGACAAGGATAGGCTCATGCACTTTTGCAAAAAATATGGAGTCATGGCCTGGTCTTATGATGACCTCAGGGTATATGAACCCAACATCATCCATCACACTACCGAACTAATGAAAGGTGTTAAACCCATTTTCTAGAAGCAAAGGCCCATAAATCCGAAGATTGAAGCCCTGATAGCGCAAGAGTTAAAAAAGTTGATAAAGTCCAAGATTGTGTTTCCAATCAAGCACAACACGTTGGTGTCTAACCTTGTTTCGGTCTGAAAGAAGAATGAAGACATTCATCTCTATGTCAAATTTCATGACCTAAACCGAGCATCGCTAAAGGATCATTACCCACTGCCTTCCATGGGAATCAATCTTGCAAAATGTGGCAGTCGAAGATGTTTTCTCTGTTAGATGGATTTTCGGGCTATAATCAAGTCTGGGTTAAAGAAGAGGATCAACACAAAACAATGTTCACTACCAAGTGGGAAACGTTCGCATATGCTAAAATGCCTTTAGGCCTCTCAAATGCGAGAGCCACTTTCCAGTGGGCAATGGATATCGCTTTCAGCGAACTAATCAACAAAATTATCCTCATCTATTTAGATGATTTGACTATATTCTCAAAGTCTAAAGATGATCATTTTGATCATCTAGAGGTGGTTTTCAAAAAATTCCAAGAGTTCGGGGTATCCCTGAACCTGAAAAATGTGTCTTCAGAGTACCACAAGGCAAACTATTAGGACATGTAGTGTCCAAAGAAGGAATCACAATTGATCCTGAAAGGGTAAAAGCAATCAGGGAACCGCCCCTACTAGTCAACCAAAAAGTACAATCTTTTTTGGGGAAGGTTAACTTTGGGAGTAAATTTGTTTATGATTTTGCAGGAATAATTAAACCAATCTCCCTAATGTTGAAAAAGGATCAATTATTGAAATGGATGAAGGAAGCAAGAGAGACCTTCGAGAAGGTTAAGGATGTTATTTCTTCAACTCTTGTACTGGTAAGTCTAGACCTGTCGAAGGACTTCATACTTTATGTATCCAGTAGCAAGACAAGCATCGCTACTTTTTTGACTCAAAAGGACAATAAAGGAAAGGGAGAAAATCCGATAGCATTTCACTCCCGGACCTTGAAGGAGTATGAGGCAAACTACAACTTTGTCGAAAGGCAAGCGTTCACAATTGTAAAGGGACTCAAGAAGTTCTAACATCTTATATCTTGCAATAAGGTGATTGTTTATGTCGCACATTATAGTGTGCGTGAATACATCATGGAAGGAGAAATCACCAAAAAAAGGGCCAATTGGATCACTAAGATCCTTGAATATGACATCAAATTGAAGCCTACTAAGGCTATCCGAGGAAGAGGGTTGTGCGAATATTTAGTGCACGATGAAGAAATGGAAATTAAAGAGGGGCTAGCGGAGCTGGTCCTAACAAATGAGTATGAACTCGAAGGTTGTTGGCTAGCAGATAGAGTAAGATTTATTCACACCAAAAAGTATCCACCAAGACTCCCTTCTCAGAGAAGAAGATTATACTGCCTGCAAAATAGTGGATACTCACTTATTGAAGGGGTCCTCTTCAAGAGGAATTTCAACAGCGTTTTGCTACGATGCATCACCATAGAGCAAGCAAAGAAATTTTTTTTCACACCTTTCACAACAGTCCTGAAGGTGGATACTTCTTTGCGAAGACCACCACCATCAAAATCGTATACGTTGGGTACTTATGGACTAAGCTATTCAATGACTCATACAGCATGATAAAAGTCTACAACAAATGCCAATTCTTCGCAGGAAGAAGGAATTTTTTTGCAATGCCTCTTAATCCGATAGTAGTAGATGAGTCATTCGCACAATGGAGGCTAGATTTCATCAGAATGATCAATCCCGCCTCTAGTGTCGGCCACAAGTGGATTCTCACTGCCACAAACTACTTCATGAGGTGGACTGAAGCCATACCCCTAAAGAATGCAACAGAGGCAGAGATTGTAGACTTTCTCAAGGGGCTAGTAACGAGATTCGGCCCGCCGAAGACTATCATTTTGAACAACTCCAAGGCTTTTCTAGGCTCCAAGGTATGTCAATTCGCACTTATGCATGGTATATTCTTGAAAACATCATCGAATGACTACCCATAGGGGAATGACCTGGTTGAGTCGACTAACCAAAATTTGGTCTGACTCATTAAAAGAATTGGGTTAGATCATGAGAAAGAATGGCATAGGAACCTTCAGACAACACTCTAGGTGGACCGCATAACTCCCAAGATAGCCTTGAAAAAATTCGCCATACGAGCTAATGTATGGGAAGGAGGCACTGTTGCCCATCTCTATGGAGATTCCTATGCTACAACTACTCAAATCTTTGGAAATTGAAGAAAATGGAGCAATGGAGTTTTGGTTGGACGAGTTGCTAGAAGTACAAGAAAAAAGGGAAAAATCCCTAATAGCCATGTCCAATCACTAGTAGTTGGTTAAGATATGGTTTGACAAGAAAGCTTTAGACCAAGGTTTAAAGTGCGGGGACCTAATATTAAAATTCAATGAAAGGGTTGTGAAGCCTGGCCAGCATGGAAAAATTAATAGTTTTTGGGAGGGTTCTTTCAAAATAATTCAGTGCAAAAACATAATGCATTTGAATTAAAGAACATGGAACAAAAAGTATTGGGTATTACAGTTAACAGAATTCACTTAGAATTGTTTAATTAAGCTTCAGTTACTCTGCTAATGTAAATATGTGTATATTATAATTATTTTCCTTCATTTTATCAGTCGGTCTTTCTAATAGATCCACAATGCAAGAAATAGAGAAATTCATGAAACCCATTATTGCATAAGCAGAAAAAGAAAATACTACCCATGATACAGAAAATGAGCTCATTCAATCCATATTGCAGAGACACATGAAAAGGAGACAAGAGGTATAATATAAGCAAGTATATTCATTATATATATATATGCTTTGGTAAATAAATTTCAAAATGGCTCTAAGGCCATACGTTCGAAAGTATGACTATATACCATGCAGCTTCTATATATATGTACGAAAAGGCCTTTTTTAGGCATATCTACACAAAAGGGGCAAAAAGTGTTTTAAGATTTAATTATCTAAAGCAGGAAGGTTGTCACTAGCAGCAATGGGGCTAGGAGTAGCAGTGTGAGCATCAAGAACCAACGGTGAAGGGAACATGAGGTTCCTGATATCCGTGTACAAGTCCACTTCATAAAAATAAACCACATTGTAGCAGCGCAACAAAAAGTGGCATGCATGAGTAGCTCTCTCACGATGCTCAGCTAGCAAAAGAAGTCAGAACCCACTCAGGAATGGCACCCATGGTACCACCGCATCTTCTTCAATGTGCCTCCACAGGTCGCTTGCAATAGGAAGGCCCAGGCCATAGACTGCATGGTTCACCACCTCTCTGAGGCCGCCAAGGTACTTCTTCTAAAAAATTTAGATCATCAGACATAGAATCATAGCCTTAGGAACCTAAATTTCAAGAAATGAAGCAACGAAATGGGAGCAGATATTAGTATTCACCCGATACTTGTCTTCATATTCAATACAATATCTACCCATAACCCATTTCATGATTATAATAGCCAAAGAATGCTTGTTTTTGGTCATACGCTTGAGATGCCTATTTGAAATATCTCCTAGAAATGTCATTTGGGACTTGTTATAGAGTAGTCTAATTGGAGTGTTCATGAAATCAAACTTTGCTCGGCTACCTATGTCTAAGCTCTACGCAAAGTCAAATTTGACTCAACTGCCTAAAGCGATAATCCTAGCTAATCACCTAATGCCAAATTTTACTAATCACTAAGTGTGATTTTGTTGTTGGGATAGGGCCTATTTATAGAAACATCTGAGGTAGCCTACATGCCATAAGAATGATGCTAATTGAGTGTTAACTCGATAATCCCACCAAAGGCCTACTCGATTTTCCAACCCAGTCGCGTCTGTGGGTACGAATTGTTGCATGCAGGTTTCAGGAGTGGTAATCAATTAACACATTTTGGTGGCAGTCCAAAGTGATAGCTCGTACAAATGAATGTTGAGGTGTCACACTATACGAAATTTTGAGCTCCAAGGTAGAACACAAATATTTTCTAAGTACTCATTACGGCCTTAGCTTAATTATTATTTTTGGGATATTAATTGCCAGAGTGTGTGAAAGGATAGTGAACTTTCAATTGGCGGCTCAATTTCCTAGGAAAATCATATCGAAGGATGTGATCACTGAGGTAATTATGAATTCTTGTCTTTTCAAAAAGGCAAGTAGTTCATTTTGCATGGGCAGAAGAGTTGGTGGTACATGTTGAACTAAATGTGAAAAGGCAACTGTCGTCTATCGTTTTAAAGCAGAAAAATCAAAGGAAAGAAAGTTAAGTATTTCATACAAAAGCTGAGAAGAGTAGAAAAATTCTTGAGTACGCAAAAATATTTTGAAGTGCAGAATTGCTAAGAAGCCTAGGCATCACGTAGGATAACGATGAAGCAGCTAAGTGCAGAGGTAAACACGGGAGATTCACTGCCTGGTATGGATTGAACCCAAATCAAGAGGGAAGGATTCATTTGGGTTTGCATTCAGAGCTTTGCGTAGTGTTTTAGGTTCCATTCTTACCGCTTCAGTGTACTTTTTGAGTAGAATCTTCTAAAAATGGAGGCAAGCCAGAGTTCTTAAGTAGAAATGCACAACGAAGGAGTGAAAATTTTATATGATGTTATGCATGCCGCGTCGACTGTCTATGTCTTCAAAAACATCTCTTATGCTTTGCCTAGTATACCAGAGAAGCTAATGTGGGTGAATACAAGGATTGCAGAAAAGCAAAATACACACAAAGACCAAGGCCAAATTAAAGAGGAGTGGGATAATATTCATGATCCCATCCTCAAAAAGAACCTTAAGACTCTTAGGGAGGCGGCCTATGAGAGGATGAAGAGGAATAACGACCTAGGTTCCTTGGCACAAAAGTGTCGGTTCAATGGGCTCCCACAATATATGGTCTCGTTCATGCACTACTGCCTAGAATTGGTCAATGAAGCCATCAAGAATTTCAACCCGGCTACCAATACCATCGAAGGCCGAGAGCTAAGAGTTATCATCTGCAAGGAAGCTATTTGGGATATGGTGTGCATCCCAAACAAACCTCCAATGTAGAAATAATGGAGTCATTCACTCCAACAAAGGGAGAAAGCATATGGAAAACCAAATATTTTTCTCTAGACTTTTATAACAAAGAGGCTTAAACAAAGAAGCTTGTAAAAAGCCACCCCAGATCCCAACAATGCATAAAATTTTCAAGGAAGACATGAAAGACGCCTTCTCAATGATGGCATTTGTTTGCGGCCTGGATACTAATAGATATGTTCAGGAATTTCAACTAGGCTTGGGGTTCCAATTGTGCAGGCAACACTCTTTTTTTTGGTATGACTTCACAGAATTCCTCGTTCACGAAATGCTGAACCAAATAGCGGAGTACGAGACACAACAGAGGTTCATGTTTTTGTCCTTCCTTACGCACATGTTTTTGCATCAAAACCCTGACTTCTTCCAAAGGCATATGGGGTTGGCTATATTTGATGAAAAGCAACAGAGAAGGCTAGTATTAGTATGGACTCCTCTCCTCTTCGCAACATATGACTATTACGCATTTTTGGATTATTTCCTGACTTTGATTTTGCAAGATTTGAGAGAGGATGGCAGTGTTTTGTGGCTCACCTCAGACCAGACAAAGTACATGCAGAATTTCACTATGAAATGTGATTGGTTTTTAAGGGAGGATTTCACATTCATTTGGATGCATGGATTCACCGGGGAACCATTCCAACTTTCGACATGTCTCATGGATCAGATATTGTCCCTTGAAATGTTTCATCAGGTACCGATTATTGACTTCACCTTTTCCAGCAGAAAATCTAAGAAGAAAGGATTTTTCAATTGCCCATTGAGTTTTAAAATGGTGATCATGGCCAAGAAGCAGACTCGTGACTTGCTAGAGACAAAGCTGGCTCATCTGGGGCTGGTATGGATTTGCGATAAATGGAATTACAACCCCGAAAATGACTTACCGAATGAGTTTTTCAAGGTAATGCACAGTCCCCGACCTTACTGGGAAAAGTGACAAAATCCAATGGAGGATGTAGATGACCTGATGGTGGAACTAGTGCATATTCCAAACAAAGACAGTCGGCTGACATGGCTCAAGTTCTATTTTTGGATAGGGAAATATGATAAATCAAAACATATTAGGGTTAATCTTAGCAACAATTTGGCAAATAATTACAACTGGAGCAAAGAGAAGATTAGAGATTTTTGGATTTACTGACAGGAGATCCAACGCACTGAGGCCCCTTATGATAGCATAGAAATGGATGATAATTTTGACAAACTATGGAATGATGAGCATCCTAATTCCGATGACAATGATGATAAAGACGTTGACTCGGAGGAGGCTGAAGAATGTACCGTAGAAGGAGAAAAATCGGAAGTGGAGCTTCAAACAACCTCGGCGCAGTACAAGGGGAAGGTAATAAAGCAACCTGGCAAGGTTTCTTCAAATGTGCAGGTGAACATATCGTGTGTGAGGGCTTTGTTGACTCGCACCTAGACTGCAAAGATGACCAGAACAACGCAGCCGCAACAGTCAAAGATAGTAGTGGTGGAAGACTCGCCACTCGCCAAATAGAAACACATGGAAGCATCTTCTAGAGAGTGTTCGCAGGAGCCTGATGCAAGCCAAGAGCCCATAAAGAGCTAGGGATCACAATCATTTGCACCGCAGGTATCTTTCCCTCCCTCTTCTCTTACTTTGCAGTCTTTAGTAACCCCTACTATGTTTGCGGCACCACTCACTACAAGTATTGGCCCTTCCTTTTCCACCTCTACTTCCATGGTTGCAAGAGGTTTTGCACAATTCTCTCATGTGGAACCATTTACCTTTACTGATCTGTGGACCTTTACACCTTTCGATTCAGCCCATTTCGCATTCGCCAATGCCTCACATTTTGCCTTCGTGACCGCAATTGATACCTCTCCTACTGCTACTGTGTCAGTCCCAGTCTAGTCTGTCCAACATATGGAATCCTCCATGACCCCGCTTCCCTCGAGTCCTCCTACCAGCCCATAAGCTAGGTATTGGAATATCCCTCCTTTCTCTCCTCAAACGGTCAATCTTTTGAAGAAGAAAATGCCTAGGACCACTACCCTCTCATTTCCTTTTGCCCTTCCTCCTAGTGCACCTTTCGCAGGTGGGCTCATCAAATTGCCAACAAATTTCTTGTTGGAGGCAAATAAAACTAAACAAGCACGGGAAATCAGAGTCCAGAAACAAAAGACCAAAGATGCTAAAAGGCCAGTTGAGCTGGAGGTACAAACTATTTTCAACGACACTCAATAATCGCTACACTTTGCGACTATATACCCAGCTGCCATTAAATCACAAGGAGAGATGCAGTCGGATGATTACAATATGTATGCCATGGGACTCAACCTGAGCATAGCCCGACCACAAGATAAAGTTGAGCTCATGGAGGAGTCTCAGCGGGTTGTGACCACTGACATTCTTAAGTTCAATCACCAGCTAAAGAAGAGGGAAGAAGAGTTGAAAATCATCAAGGAGAGGGTCAATATCTTGCTAGAAAAGGAAAAGGCGAGGGAGGCTGAGTTTAAATGCTTATCTAAACAAATAGAGATGGAGCAGGCTAAGCTCTGGGAGAAACTTGCAAAGTTCTAAACTTTCAATCCCAACCTTATCATCGAGCTACAATGAAAAAACCAAGGCTATCAAGACCAGTTGGCGGAGTAAGAAGTGCAACAAAAGAATGAGGATCTCAACCACCAACACCCTATACTAGAGCAACAAATACAACAAAAGGATGAGAACTTCAATATCTGTCGGACTCAACTGGAAAATGAGGTCCAAGAGATGAAATCTTTCCTAGAGAAGGAAGCAACAAACAAGGAACGAGTCGAGACAAGCTAGATCATAGAATCAAAGGTCCTACAGGAAAAACTCACCACAACAAACCAAAAGGTTGTAGAGCTGATGCATAATATGGAATTGAGGGATGCAGAAATTGGCCTTTTCAAGAGCTCCACCCAACCGCCTATTGCCCAATTGGACCTCCTTCAAGTAGCCTAGCGGCTATATATTTCGTGCTGGGAAAACGTTAAGGCCTTTTGCTTGACCTCTAGCCGACGCTCCAATTCATGGTAGAAACAACAAGTTTAGGCAGAGAGGTTCATGGAATGATCGAGTGTTTCCCTCAATCTATCATGGAGAGAGTTCCTGAGGCCAGGAGGTTGTTGGATAGGCTATATATGGTCCCGGATGAAGTCTTGGAAAACGTGGGGATTGAAGACCAAAAGGCCACTACCAAAACAACTAACAGGTTTATCCACTACCACACAACCATTCTCAATGCTAGCGAGTGCACCACTACTTTGGACTGAACCATGAAGAGCATGCGAGCAAGGTTCTCCCACCTAACTCGAATGGGCTTACCACCTCCTTTTCTCAAAGATGAATCGATGGCCATGGTAGAGCATATTGCGGAAAATATTGAAGAGAAGCAACATGATGCATCAAATTTTTAGAGCTTCAATCAACCCCTTATTATGGAGGATATTGAAGGAGTCACCCTTCCGATAGTGCGACTACTTTTTCAACTTTAGTCCTAGGTCAATATATCATCGACGTTGCCTTACAAAGAAATGATCGATCTGCATGGAGTGTAGGAGAATCTGTGCAACATAACAACACTATCTGAGGCTGAATGGATGCGTCTATAGACCGCTCTCTCCGAGCTTTGATCGCATTGCCCAATGGATAGGACTTTGGCCTAAGAACCATAAATTTTGGGTCTCTCGTTTCGCAGGTGAAATGCCCCTAATAGTTGCCAAAAGTCGTGAATATAAATTTTTCCAAGCTCCCTTCGGGTTATTTTTATTTTTGCTAAGTACCAACCCGTGCCTCATCTATTGAAAACATCATCGGGCTCCTTTCACAAAAGCTTCATTTGAATGTTGCCACGTGTCCACCAGGCACTCTTCACGGAGTTTTCTTCCTTTGCTCTTCCAACAAATCCCATCACGCCTTCATGTGTCAACAATTCGTACACTTCAAGGCTCCTTCCTTTCACTCCCCTATCGAGCCCCGACCGCATGACACGTAACATTGTCTACATACATTCCTTGGCAAACCCCACCAGTGGCACCATTTGTAAGGAAGACCTCCACATGTTCTCACCGCACAAATTTTAACTGTAAGGAGGGAGCAATGAACCAATGGCCCCAACCTATCACCATGTGGATCTTCTAAGGGCTTCATTGTGTCACTACCGAGCAAGCAACAAGCTCACCAAAGCTTCCATATTTTCCAACTGCCATTGGGAATGAGCGATGTGTGTCAGCGCTCTATTCTGATGGGATCACTACCATCATTCATAGGGGATGCATCTGGCTTGAGGGTGACCACGTTCATGGCTCGAATCTTTTTCCATTGTAACAGTCGAGGGAAATCATTGTTGTATGCATCATTGATCATGATCGAGGAATCTTTTTTTGTTACTAGCTCACCAAGCGGTGGGTTTTTGGATATAAATACTACTTCTCTAGAAGCAAGGGTTCAAAATTGACAAAGAAAATTGTGGAAAGACACTAGGCCTTTATATTGTTTTAGATTATTGCATAAGATTTGCAAACTGTGCCATTATTCAGCCTTTTTGTTTGCTTAACTATTTGATAAAGTTGTATACCGTGTCATTATTGTACTGATTAATTTGTTTGCAGACTTCTATAATTTCAATATAAGCTAAGTTGATTAAGATCATGTCTTTGAATCCGCTTTTCAATAGATGTGTGGAAGTTATTTTATGTCATTGAATAAGTTGTTCAGATTTCCATTTTGATTTTTGTTGTTCTGAGACAGTTGATTGTTGAATGACCCTTAAATCATATCTCGAAAGTAGGTTTATCATGCCCATATCTACTTCTTAGTGCATCACCTTAGATTAGATTTATTTTATATTTGTTTATTTCTACCCCTTTTCAACCCCCAAATTACAAAATAAGTCAGCTTCTTTAAAACCTGGAGGTCACTCGATTTAGCACAATAGGTCCCCCCTTTTAATTGAGTTTCCCACGATTTTCCTTTGCTCTTGACTTTATAATATATCATTAAATGGGCGCCCACAACTAGGTACTTAATTAATTGCCTTTTAAGTCATTAATGGCCCCTTTTTGACATAAAGTTAAAATATAACTTTATCATATGCACCCTTTTAAAATAATTAATTATTAGTAAAGATAAACTTTAATAATAATTAAAATAATATAACTTATCATTAATCACCCATTTTCCATTCCCTTTGAACTTGAGGGTCAACCACTACATTCTCACTACATCTAGGTGCCTTATTATAAATAGCAATATTGGACTCCCATGACCAAGTGACTTACTATAAATAATAGGGTGGGTGCAAAAAGATGGGGTCCAAATTGTGGCCAAAATTTAAAAAATAAATTGATAGGGTATAACACGAGCACGTTATAACACACTCACATTATGGCTTGGTGAGTCGAGCCTAAGGCTCGACCACATCGAGTCTATTTTGCGCTAGCGTTATACCACAAGCATAGAATAATGTGCTCGCGTTATGAGCTATTATAACAAAAAAAACAAATCAAATTCATTTGTATGTTGACTTTTTTTTGTTGCCTATGGAAAAAAACCATTATCTTGCGCGCTCGTGTTATGGGAGGAGACAATCTTGCAATTTTTTCATCTATTTGTTGCTATTTTCTCGCCAAGGTGCCACCACGTCAACGGGGAGGTTGAATAGGTAAGGATTATTTGTTTTTGTTGTGAATTTGTTAGTTTTAGGTTGTTTTTGATATTCATTTGTTGAATTTATAAGAAATATTAATGATCCTGGAAACCCTCTTCAAAACCCTCTTGAAAATCCCCAACAACTCGAGCAACAACAACATGAACAAATACCTCAAGTTCAACAACCACAACAACAATCTCCTCCACCAATCCCTCAACATCCTCCTAGAACTCAGCAAAATTTAATGGAGATAATTGAAAATAATAAAAAACAAATTGAGTTAATCACGAGGTTGAACGATCCAGCAGGTTCAACCATGGAGAGAAGAACACTTGAAAATTCACTTAAAGAATTATTAAAACGTGTAGATGTAATCAACAAAAAATTAAGTGGTTGGCAAGATAAGAGGAAGACAACTAGGAATTTTTACCAGGATAAATTATCATATAAAGATGTAAAAGATCAAAAAATTACAAAAATATATTTGTGCTCATTATTCACCGATCCACACATAAACCAAAATCTTGATCTCAATGTGAAGAGGTTTCCTATCCATTGGTTCCACCACCAATGGATTAGGTGGTATAGGGTTTTTGATTACCCACTGTGTATCAATTGCAAAGTCCCACAATATTTCCTGAGGAAACTATACTATGAGTTCATCCTGAACAAAATCCTAAATTATTTTTATATAAGGGACTTCCAGGGGAGAGGTGGGGGTTGGCTCAAGATAGACCCGGTGCACGACAGGATCCTAGGCGGCAAGTGAGACGAGCTCTCACTAGGCCAGATCATGAGCACATTGTTATCCCTTCCATCGCGAAGGAGAATGTCGAGGTAGAAACTTTGCAAGCTATCACCTCTTTGACCCGGAGTTTCATCCAACATACCAGTCCTATACTACAACGCCATCCAGGGGAGTCTTCAAGTCGTGGGATTCCACCCCATTCGTGTTAGGCTTATGGGGCGACTTATTCATATGACCCCATCGACACTCGGGAGGCTACTACACAAGATACATCTGCAACTATGGAGATGGTGAGGGCATCTAACATTTTGACGAGGCTTATGGCATCGATACTTAGGTAAATGTTAGCATGTTCATTGAATTTAATTTCTTAAATTTCAATTTTGAAATGCAAGATTAACTAATTTAGTTTTATGATTTTAATAAAAATTTAAGGTCACAGTGTTGATACTAGATACATCAACCCTACACCTGCTTATTACTCCACTGCATCTATTGTTGAGGTATGTAACTAGTAAACAATTATAAATTTATTACATGTTAATAACATTGTTATATGAATGGTATTCTAATATCTGATTTTGGATGTTGAATAGGCTAATATTGGAGGTTTCGTGGGAACACCTCGTAGTGCCAGTGGAGTTAGACAAACCTACACATAGGTAATAGAATAAAGAGTTTAAAGTTGAATTGTACTTAATAGATTTGTATAGTTTATATTCATATCATTGATTACATTACATTGAACATCTTTCAAACTCAAAGCATTACTTCACATTCCATAGCTAATAACTAGATGTTGATAGATGATAAAATTTCAACCACAATATAGTTGTTTAGAAAGTCAACATAAGCAGTGATGCAATTACTTCGCATAGCATAAGTAATAACTAGGAGCATCTTCCAATTGAATTTGCTTGTCATAACATTCCATGAGACCAATTTTTACTGAGGCATCTTCTCAAATAGTTCACTACCTTATCTATGTTATGGATGCTTGGGAGAAATATATGAAAGAATAATAGTAAGCAATAGCATAGACAAAGCAATAAGTTGTTTGAAAAAATGCCTCAAAGAAAAGTGGTCTACCATGAGACCCAATTTCTTTGAGGCATTTTTTAAAACAATTCGCCACCTTTTCTATGCTACCACATTCTCCATACATGTCTACCAAAGCATTTTATCAAACAATTCATTTCCTTGATGCTATGGCTAAAAGCCTTAAAAAAGGTGCTTTGCAACAAACTATGGATTCTCAGAAAAAATCTATCAAAGAATAATAGTAAGCATAGACAAGGCAGTGAGTAGTTTGAAAAAATGCCTCAAATAAATGTGGTCTCATGGTGATGGAATGCCATTCCATCACCACGAGACCACATTTATTAGAGGCATTTTGGCATTCCATCACCACGAGACCACATTTCTTTGAGGCATTTTGGCATTCCATCACCATGAGACCACATTTCTTTGAGGCATTTTTTTCAAACAGCTCACCGCCTTTTCTATGCTACCACATTTTTCATACATGTCTACCAAAGCATTTTATCAAGCAGTTCATTTCCTTGCTGCTATGGCTAAAAGCCTAAAAAAGGTGCTTTCCAACAAACTATGGATGCTTGGAAAAAATCTATCAAAGCATAATAGTAACCAATAACATAGGCAAGGCAGTGAGTAGTTTGAAAAAATGCCTCAAAGAAATGTAGTCTCATGGTGATGGAATGTCATTCCATCACCATGAGACCATATTTCCTTGAGGCATTTTTTCAAATAGCTCACCACCTTTCCTATGCTACCACATTTTCCATACACGTCTACCAAAGCATTCAATCAATCTACTCACTTCCTTGCTGCTATAGCTAAAAGCCTAAATTAGGTTCTTTCCAACAAACTATGAATGTTTGGAAAAAATCTATCAAAGAATAATAGTAAGCAATAACATAGACAAGGCAGTGAGTAGTTTGAAAAAATTCCTCAAAGAAATGTGATCTTATGGTGATGGAATGCCATTCCATCACCATGAGACCACATTTCTTTGAGGTATTTTTCAACTAGCTCATCGCCTTTTCTATGCTATCACATTTTCCATACATTTCTACCAAAGCATTTTATGAAACTACTTGATCTTCCTTGCTGCTATGGCTAAAAGCCTAAAAAAGGTGTTTTCCAACAAATTATGGATGCTTGGAAAAATGTATCAAAGAATAATAGTAAGCAATAGCATAGACAAGGCAATGAGTAGTTTGAAAAAATTCCTTCAAGAAATGCGGCCTCATAGTTATGGAATGTCATTCCATCACCATGAGACAACATTTCTTTGAGACATTTTTTCAAATAGCTCACCGCCTTTTCTATGCTACCACATTTTGCATATATGTCTACCAAAGCATTTTATCAAACTACTCATTTCCTTGCTACTATGGCTAAAAGCTTGAAATAGGTGCTTTCCAACAAACTATGGATGCTTGGAAAAAATATATCAAAACATAATAGTAAGCAATATCATAGTCAAGGTAGTGAGTAGTTTGAAAAAATGCCTTCAACAAATGTGGTCTCATGGTGATGGAATGTGATGACACATTTGTTTGTAATGGCATTCCATCACCATGAGACCCCATTTCTTTGAGGCATTTTTTCAAACAATTCACTACCTTCTCTATGCTATCACATTTATTGTACATGTCTACCAAAGCATTTTATTGAATGGTTCATTGCCTTATTGCTATAGATAAAAGCCTAAAAATAGGTGCTTTTGAACAAGCTATGGATAAGGAAAATAGTAAGCATGATAGTAAAAAATATATAGTTTAATAAGTACTCAAAATTTTGTTCATTATCTCATACATTATAAGCCATGACATGCATCACTATTGTAGTTTTCATGATTGAATAATTTGTTGTTTTGTTTTCAGATGTTGGAAACAAATACACCTCAAAATGTTCATAGGGCAATGGAGCTTGGTTTTTCGTCTGCTATAGACTCCTCGATGCCCCTCATGGAGATATGGGTCAGATTACTAAATTTTAATTTATATTCGTTGTTATATTAGTGAAAAATCAAACCATTATTGATTCATAGTTTAATTTCTCTTTGGATGGTTTCTACAGGGCTTCAACATGCCTCAAAATGGGCATGTGAACCTTTCCCTCAAGGAGAGTGATCGTCTAGTGGCGGTAAGTGATTATTTTGTTAAATATAACATTTTTTATAATGTAATTTCTATATATTAATGTCTTTACTTGTTATTGTAATAGATACAACTTGAACATGAACAAAACCCTGGGAGGAGGAGTAGGAGCACTCCTCGACCTCAGAAAAAATAAGTGATACATTTATCGCCATTCGGTTGACAAGCAAAGGGCAAGAATTTGTAGGGCATGGAGAGCAATGACTTTTGATTCTAGAGCCCTTTGTTGTATGCCTATATGGAATTTTTGTTCATATTTTGTATTGGATATATTTGACCTTGTATGCCTATATGGAATTCTCGTAAACCTATATGGCTATTTAGTATATATTTTATACTTATACTGACATATATTGGTGTATGCCTACATGGCTATTTGGTTAATTAAAATCTTTTTTTATCGATGGTTTCCATATTTGTATTATAAATCCACGGTTCAATAGATATGAGTTACATGTATTCAAGTTTATACTTTACAAATTATGTGTATACTTTGTGACTTATGTGTATTCCAATGTATACTTTACGACTTATGCGTTTTCATGCATATACTTTGTACTAATTTGTGTATACTATGTATTCATGTGTATACTTCAAAGTTTATGTGTATTTGAGTACTTGTGCTTCCCTTATTCACATGTATGGTTGACTTATTCATGTGTATACTTATTAATTGGTTAGCCCTAGCATTGGTCATTGTTGTCTTTCATGGTTTGTCTTGAATATTCATTGATTGATGCTAAACAACTTTATTAGTTGATGCTAAAAAAATTAATATTTCTAGGAATACTAGTAGATTTACAAATTACAAAATTGCAAAAATTGAAAAGAAAAGATTAACTGTAAATAAATGCATTTATTATTAACTTGATAATTGATTAAGAAAGAGTATAATGTATATATCAAGATATGAGCCTTCTAGAATGGCAACTACCAACTAGAAAATACGCAAAGCATTCCCAATACTTTGAAAGCAACAATCCACTGAAAATTACAACAGGAGATAAGGCAAATGAAGCCACATAGGAATAATTGAATAAAGAATAGTTCACCCTTCACAACTTGGTGAAACCATTGCCAAACTTAGAAGATCTTAAAAATAAAAAGGAATTAAGATCTATATAATATCGAGTCGATTGAACGTAGCTCAGAGTGATTCGATGTGTTTGGGTGTGAAAGAGTACCATGCATAAAATAAACATATCCATACGAATGCATTGGAACAATCTATTTAGTCACATGAGTTGTAAAATGAAAGTTGCACCACTCTGCAACTTTACACTGCTTGTATTTGACGCTTTTTCCATCAAGTGAAAATTGGACACCACAATAAAATGACTTCGAGATAACAAAAACTGAGAGAGGTTATTGTAGAGGGGCCCAACATGATCATGTAGGCCTAGACGGGGAGTTTGTAAGCATCACAATTTTTGAGTAGTAGCCCATCAAAGATTGTTTCCCTTTCGCACCCTTAAGGGATCAAACCAATTGAACGTACCTCAGAGTGATTCAACATGTTTAGGTGCAAAATAGGACCATGTCTAGCATAAATGTACCCATCCGGACGCGTTGGAATAATCCATTTGGTCACATGAGCTGCAAAACAAAAGTTGCACCACTTTGCAACTTTACACTGCTTGCATTTGACACTTATTCCATCAAGTGAAAACTGGACACCATGAGAAAATGACTCTGAGTTAACAAAAACCGAGAGAGATTATTGTAGAGGGGTCCAATACAATCTCGTAGGCTCAGAAAAAGACCTCGTAAGCATCACATTTTCTATCTAATAACCCGTCAAATATTATTGCCCTTTTGCACTTTAGACTCTTAAGGGATTGAGTCGATTGAACATAGCTCGAGTCGATTGAACATAGCTCAGAGCGATTCAACATGTTTGGGTGCGAAAGAGGACCATTCCTAAACATAAACGTACCCATCCAGATGTGTTGGAACATTTTGTTTGGTCACATGAGTTGCAGAATGAAAGTTGCACCACATGCAACTTTACACTGCTTACATTTGACACTTTTTTCATCAAGTGAAAACTGAACACCACGAGAAAATGACTTCGAGATAACAAAAATTGCGAGATGTTATTGTAGAGGGGCCTAATGAGATCCCATAGGATCGGATGGAGAGTTCGTAAGCATCATGATTTTTGAGTAATATCCCATCAAAAATTACTGCCCTTTTGTATTTGGGACCTTTAAGGGATCGAGCCAGTTGAACGTAGCTCAGAGTGATTTGGTGTGTTTGGGTGAAAAAGAGGACCATTCCTAATGTCAACGTACCCATCCATATGTGTTGGAACAATTCATTTGGTCACACGAGTTGCAAAATGAAATTTGCACCGCTTTACAACTTTACACTGCTTGCATTTGACACTTTTTTCATCAAGTGAAATCTGGACACCACGGAAAAAAAATCTAAGATAACAAAAATTGAGATTATTATAGAGGGGCCCAACATGATCCTGTAGGTTCAGATGGAGAGTTTGTAAGCGTCATGGTTTTTGAGTAATAACTCATCAAAGATTGCTGCCCTTTTACACTTTGGACCCTTAAGGGATTGAGTCAGTTGAACATAGCTCAGAGTGATTCAATGTGTTTGGGTGTGAAAGAGGACCATTCCTAGTGTAAACGTACCCATCCAGACGAGTTGAAGAATGAAATTTGCACCACTTTGCAACTTTACATTGCTTGTATTTGACACTTTTTTCATCAAGAGAAAAATGGACACCATGGGAAAATGACACCTAGATGTAGACACCTAAAAATGTCTTAGCATTTTTGGTACTCATATTCATCTATTAATTAAATGATTTAACATCGTTTAATTAATTCATCATCTCGAACAACACCAAATGACATCAAACAACACTGAGCGACATCAAACAACACTGAACAACCTCAAACAACATCAAACGATATGGAACATCATCTCTAATCATCTCGAAACGACTCAAAATTATCCCGTAACATCAAAATGACTCAAAATCATCTCGTAACACTTCAAAATGATTCAGAATTATCCCATAACATCTCAAAATGACTCCAAATCATCCCTTAATACTTCATAATGACTCAGAATCATCTTGTAACATCTCAAAATGACTCAAAATCATCTTGTAACACTTTGAAATGACTTAGAATCATCTTATAACACTTCAAAATGACACATAATCATCCTGTAACATCTCACAATGACTCGGGATCATCCCGTAACACTTTGGAATGACTCAAAATCATCTTGTAACACTTCGAAATGACTCAGAATCATTCTGTAACACTTTCAAATGACTCAAAATCATCTCGTAACACCTCATAATAACTAGAAATCATCCCATAATGTCTCAAATCATCTCAAAATCACCCCAAAATAGTTTGAAATCATCTCAAAACATCTCAAAATTATCTTGTAATGTCTCGAATCATCTTGAAATCATACTGCAATGTTCCCACATCGCACCACATCAAAACGAAATCAAAAATCCCAATTCCTCTATTAATTGAATAATACAACATTATGTAATTGATTCACTTTTTCATCATTTTAGACAAATTTAATAAATTTCATTTATCTAATAAAGTCCCAAAAACCCTAGTTCCTCTATTAATTAAATAAAAAAACATTATTTGATTAATTCACGTTTCATCATTTCGACTAATTCAATAAATCTCATTTATTTAATAAAGTCTTAATCCCACCTTATTTCGTCTTAATTAATTAAATAACGCCAATTATTTAATTACGTCGCTAAATCATCTTATTCCCCTAAGTGGATTAAATTATTGAATAATAATTTAATTACAACACTTTCCCTCCAAAATTTGAATAATTAAATCAAACTATTCAAATCAATTATCAAAAATCAAATTAAAACTAATGCAAGTTTGTTTGAAAAAGTCAAACTTGATTTGCACATTCAAACTCCAAAAAGGAATTAATTAATTAAATCAATTAATTCATATTCCTCACCCACTTTCTGATTGAGTAAATTACGATTGCTGACTAAGCAATCTAATTTGTTAACTAATCAATCTATTTTGTTAACTAAAACATCACATTCCTAACTAAGCCATCACAAACTTGACTGATCAATCTATTATGTTAACTGATCAATCACATCCATGATTGGCCAATCTATTTCCCAATCACACAAATTGTGCAATCCACTTTGCACAATTCTCTCATGTCTAAATCCTCTCAACACACTCTGACCGTTGATTTGGATATTCTTCAAAACAATCTTGATCGTCCATTTCAAATCTCATTTTCTATATAACAAACCCCTTTCCTCATAAATAAGGATCGAAGAATTCACATACATTGAGCAATGAAGTGCTATCAAAATCATTCTTGAGAGAGCTTCATCCATTATCTTTGATCATCCAAACACAACGAGCATTCATCCACACTTTGCACATGAAATTTGGAGGCTTCGCTGTGATAAGAACAATCCAACATCAAGTGAATACACTCCACTACAGGATGGTAAAAGCTATCTTTTGTTCTCATTTGGTAATCAGTAGGTTCATTATCATGCTTGCAATAAAATAGTTTCAATTTCATATGTGTAGGAGTTTCTAGATTTTAGATTTAAGCTTTTTGGTTGTTGATTAGATTTCTTCGTCAGATTGCTCTAGTGTTCCTCTTGGATCATTAATCTAACGTCCTTCCCCCTCACACATTTTGGCATGCCCGGTGGGACCCTTGTCCCCTCCTCTAATATTCGTTTGAATCATTTTTGAAGTTGTAGGTCCTGAAAATGATTCTGTCAAAGTTTTCACATGCTTGTCCAGAAAACCTAAGCATCTGTCCAGAAAGTCTGAGCATTTGTCTGTCAACAAAACTGCGCATTTGTCAGAAGAGTTGCACATTTTTCATGGGAATGACACATTTTTTTGAAACTGGTGCATTTGTAATTTCTTAAGTTAGCATTTGTTTGATAGGGCTTTTTAGCACTTGTTTCTAAAACTATGCAATTGTTTGAAACCTGTGCATTTGTATTTTTTGTTTTGAGCAGTTGTTCTGACGGACAAATGCACCAATCCTGCACTCTTTTAATAGTTTTTTTCACTAACAGGTGTTTGTTTTTGGATGTGTAAGCAGGAATTGATAGGTTTGATGCAGGATTCCAATGGCTCTAGCATGTTTATTGTAGGGAAGATGATCGGTCCCAGTTGTTGAGTTACTTTTAATTAACTTAAGAATTTTCATTTTAGTGCTCTAAAAATGAACAACAACAAACTCACAATTTGATTTTGTGTTGTTAAAAAGAACAAATTTTAAGCTTTTTTAACTTAGGAATTTTCATTTTAGTGCTCTAAAAATGAACAACAACAAATTCACAATTGATTTTGGTGTTGATAAAATGAACAAATTTTAAGCTTTCTAACTTAGGAACTTTCATTTGGTGCTCATAAAAAAAAAAAAACACTTCAATTTTGGGTTCTAAAAATGAACACATTTAATGTTTTCATAAGTAGGACCTTTAATTTTGGTGCATAAAAAGAGCGAAATCATTTTTCATTTTGTTGACGCATGCACGTTTTTACATTTGTTGACCAAGATAGGACAAGGATTGCCATTCTTAGAAACACCTATATTGGAGCTCATAAAAATGAAAAAATGTTTCTTTGTGATATTTCACCATTGCTATCTTAATTGCTTGATGTCTTGAATATTTCGTATTGGTGCAAGTTAAAAAGAACTTTGTTTTGTTTATTCACAAATTTTTGGGGATAACATCGCTTGAGGTGTTTAAAATGAATCAAATTGCTATGGATTGTTCATTGTGCATTCATTGATTGGTAAAGCTAAAAGTGTTTTATCTTCTCCCTTCGCACCTTTTGGCAATCTTGGGTGAGCGAAATAACTTTTTTTTTAGCATTGCACTTTATTTGTAAGTTTACCTTAAAGAGGGGGCTCGCCTTGAGATACATCTCGTGGTGGAGAACTCATTGCAAGGTCTCAAAGCACGTTTATTGGCGGGCTATATTAAAGGTTGTGAATGCGTAAGAAAGTAGCTTTAAGTCGTGTTGACAACATACTACACCTGATCCCATACCTTAAATGGAACAAGAACAGTTAAAGAGCCTTAAGTGGCCAGTGGGTGAGTGTCAGATTTTCAAGATCATAGTTATCACTAAGAAGCAAATTGTTTTAGAAGCCACCCTATTATCCAAAAACATTCTCTGAAAGTGGTGCATTGAAATTTACTTCTAAGAAGTTACTTGTCATGTCCGACTACAGGCCCGTGCCATAAGTTGCATGTAAAATCGTCTCTTTGGAGCATGAGGTAGGCCTACCTAAGAGAATGGTGTCTATCCCTTAGGGTTGTAATTTCTAGTTTATGTTAAACTTAGCCCATTACATTCACAACAATTTGACATCAAATTTTGTGTTTGATTTAAAGAAAAATAACGCATTCAAAACAAACACTAAATGAGATGGTTATACCACAAACCCTTTGATTTAGTTCACACTTGTGAGAGAAGCCTTATGTCTGCAACCCTTTGAAAGGATCTTTCCTTAAAGGTTTCTGAACATTTTGGCTTTGATTTCAGGGAACATTAACCAAAGTAAACATTTGAAAAACTATGGCTTAGGTGTTGTGATTTCACAACCTAAGTTATAGACATGAAGGTCACATAAGTCCATGCTTGTTGAGTCAATCCAAGTGTTGTCTTATCACTTTCCATACTTTAAAACATGAAGAAAAAGTTCAAAAAGAGTTGTTTACAAGATCATTGTTCGAACCAAAACAATTGGCAAGCCAGAAGGTCATTGGTCCCACATTCATTATTTCCATCCTACTTATTTGAAATCAAAATCAAACAAACCATTAAGGTCATTCCTCCACTCAAGATGTCCATGATATTAACAATTACTTGGGACTCGCAGATAGTACAAGTAGACTTTCCCGCAACATATCCTTTGGACAAGGAAGTGGAATATAGAATTTATTTCTTCAACATTTTGATTTCCAAGAAGTGGTGTCATCCAAAACAACACTCAAACCCTAGGGTCTTGAGCTTCACATCAACCATCCCATAAACACCACCAAACTTTATGACCATTTGGCGACCAACTGCCCCAGTTCAACAACCAGATCTTGTAGCATCAATCCTTAAACCTAGTCTCACATATATCGAAGGTGAACAAACATACATCATAAGCAGCTTGAGAACCTTTATTTTTCAAAAAAACAAAACACCCCTCCAGTTTCTCACTGCATCAATTGTCCTAGACAAAGAGGAAGATAAATTTGACATAGCAGCAGAGAGACCCATATTACCACCACCCACATGGCAATAATTATCCCATTCATGATCTCACGTAAGGTCAAGATCCCTAAGGTAAAGTCCACAGGTCATCATTTCAGACTTAGGAATCTTAGTCCAAAATCTCTCAAGAAACACCTTTGAGCACTTCATGAAACTAGAACTAGGTTGGTATATAAATTTTATAAACGGGCTTCTAGGAACAATCTGAACTTGTATTCCTTCTACTATTGTCAAAATCCCAGTTTGTTCCAATAGTTCCAGTATCTTACATAATTTATAGGGAAACATCAGGTCTTTAGGATTTGATTCACCTAGAGAGTACATCACTCTCCCACAGGGGACCCAAGTTGTTTATGGCAACCACGAGATCACATCATAGGGATAAAATGGAAGCAAGCAAGAATAACACCAGTAGCCCACCAACAAACACCATGGATGATAGAAGTAACCCATGAGGATATAAACCAAGTGACCTTTTGATAGGGTATTGAGTATCAAAACATTCCCAAAACATATCGATATATTACCCAAATCACTCTTATCAAGGGTTTCAAAATCCCTATCAAGGAATAAGTCCAGAACATCAAATTGCCCTAAATAAAATTGAGAGAGATCTTGAGGAAGTTAAACAAATATCAAATCCAATGTATCGTCAATGTCATGTGCAAAGTCAGAACATTACATATCAACATCAACAAAACTTCCAATATCAGCAATATCAAGGAGTCTCGCAACACCAAGGTGTATCTCAAGTGCAATATCAAAATGTACCTCAATCGCAGTATCAAGAAGTTTTGAAATGCCAAGGTGTACCTCAAACAAAGTATCAAGGAGTTCTACAAAATCAAGAGCAAAACAATCAAGAAAATCCACAAAGGAAAGATTACCGACCAGGAAGGAAATTCACCCCTTTGGGAGAAACTTAAGAGGTAATAATGCACAAACTAGTACAACAGGAACTTACCAGAATCAATGATAGTCCAACTAATGGTGAATCAAGCTTTAAAGTCCCTTGGTATAACCGGTACGAATGATGCGAGTTCCAAAAAATCAAGGGTCACCCAACGGATAGATGTGCTACACTCAAAAACCTCATCCAAGACCTCATTGATCAGGGATAAATAGCTATTAAAAATGATGTTCAAGGGCCATCTACCAATGATAACAATGATAATGTCTCAACCTCAAAATTTGAAAGCAATGATCAAGAGCTATCTATCACTGATCACATTGACAATATCTCTACATCATCCAATGAACAAGAGGACATACATCAAGGATTTAATACTGAGCATGATCAAACTAAATCACCCAAGTCTAGCAATGATTCAATCCAAGATATATTGACATCATCCAAACTCATGGCAGTACCTATTGATGATCAAGAGACTCTTGATCCAACACTTATACCTAATACAAAAGATCTAAGCCAAGAGTCATTAGCTATATGTCCACATTTTGAGGAAATCCAAAGATCCTTTATAAGAAAACCCTTCTTTGAAATTGATCCATGTCAAGAATGTGATCTAAAACATTTCAAAGATAATACCACACAAAATCAAGATCAAGAATCCCTATCATCAAAATACTATAATGACTTGGAAGATATCTTCCAAGGCATCCCATGTTTTCCAAAAGAAGAACAAATCCATATACCGAGCACACATACATCTACCCATGAGATGCTTACTCCTAATGGAAATGTAGATAATATTCATCCAAGAAAAGAGTATCATACTCTTTAAATCATTACCAAGGAACAAGGGTCTCCTACTCTTAACATTTGTACACAAGATCAAGACATAGCAGAAGCTAGAGACATATCAGAAAGGGATCATGGGGAAGACTTATACATAAGTTGTGAATCATAAACATCATGTGGAAAAATATCAGAAATGGATGCATATATCAATCAGGAAGGTATCCCACATCTAGAGGAGCCTATCACTGAGGAAGATATCATATTTGAAGATCCATATCAGAGTAGAGAAGAATTAGCACCTTGTTTCCAAGATAAGACATATCCTATTACAAATGAAAATTTTCAACAGATGCATTATCAAGGCAGAGGATTAGACCTACATGAACAATGTATCTTAGAACCAATGCATATTATGACCAATCCTAAGCATTGAGGTCTTGATTATTCAACAACTAAGGGAGCTAAACACATCAAGGATACCTCCATGATACTGGGTTCAACTTTATATAATGCAAGCATCAATATAGAGAGCACAAAGAGTCCTTTATGATGAAAGTGATACCAACACTACAACTAGCCATGTCATGAATCATCATCCACATATATTTCCATCGTCTGATTGGGAACAACAACAAGATAAAAAGCTATATCAAAGAAGGGAACAATTCATTGAAGCAAAATAATTAGCAAAGAAAAATGGACAAGACAAGTTTAAATGGATACAAAATAAAAAGCAAGAAAATCATCCCTATCAAACTCCATTAGTCAAAGAAACTATGGGGAAAAATTAAAAAAGGGAAGTTTATCCATAAAAAATGTCCAACAATGAATAAGAAAGCTTCAAGAGTGACTTACAAAGTATATCAAGACGTTGGTCCCAATCGAATCTCCATATCCACCCATCATTGCTCATCATCCCAAGTTTGGAGAGTCAAAGGTTCCAAACTACCAACCAATCCATCTAAATATCATATCCCTCAACGCATTTCGCCATCCAATATATCCAAATCTCACATTGACCATGTGTTGGCAACAACTCTTTATCATAAGGACTCTAAGGGCACTCTATCATGATGTGCGCATCAATGTAAGGTTAACTCCAATATTGACAAGACAAATAAGAATTTCTAGGGGTTACATTCAAGCGCCCGTATCCTAGAAAAACAACTCTTCCAATTAGGATATCGTTGGCATGTCACGACAACAACAATGACCATATCAACACCAGTAGGTGGTTCAACATGAGCAAAAAAGTGTCACCATGATAAAAACCTGGTAAACAGGCATCTTGTGTGATATCAAAAATTAGTAAATAAAAAAAAATATCAAGAAAAACAGTCAAGAAAAAATCGTCCTCTAGTGAGAACCACTATAGTGGCACTTTGAACAAGTACCATGATGAAAAACTGGAAAACATGCATCATGTGTAAGAATTGAGCATCTTTTTATGCCATTTCAGGTGGAAGCATCTTAGCTTATCCATAACAAACCCAAGCCATTGCTTCCAAAATCCAACTTATCTTGATCTTGACAAATGTTTGATATACATTTTACACTTGCTTATGGAAAAAATCTTGACATGGGTCACTATCATTGACCCTACCCTATCCAACATTATCTAAGCCATGAGGCATTGTCCAAAGGGCATACTTTATCCAAACATGTTATCCTATCACAAGATAATCCATCACCTACATTGCTAGACACTGGGGGGAAATGCTTCCATCTTGCTTCAAAACAAATCTTGATCTATGTCTTCTAACTCACCGCGTGATCTAGACATCCTCCCAACAACAAGGTATACCACCAACACACTATCAGGGTAACCTTTGAAACAATTCATCCCAATAACAAGGTGTACCACTAACGCACTACCAAGGTAACCTTCAAAGATGACAACAACATGGATTATTCCTTCACTTAACACTTCTAAGATATCAGCAGTTGCTTGAACCCCACAACTAGTTAAAGTAATCTTTTTCGCAACATATCCTCTAGAAAAACAAAGTGAAGTACTAATCCAAGTTTTCAACATCTTACCCCCCAAGCAAAAGAGTAAAAATCCAAAAACATCTGAAAACATTACAAACAAAATAACATCGATGGATTATTTCTTCACTCAAATAGTCTAAGATATCAACATTTGCTGGAACCCCACAACTAATTCAAGTAGATTTCCCACAACATATCCTCTAGACATGAAAGTGGAATATCATTCCATGTTATTGATGTTGTTTACCCAAAAACAATTCATGCTTTGAGTCAAACGATCGAACTACGTGATCTCTGCGTGTACAATGTAGGCAAGGATTTTTAGCCCTAGGTCAGTCCCCTTACATTTCCAACATGATTTATTTCAACTTAGTCAAAAAACACAAAATCTAAACAAATTCAAAAAAATCACAAAATAGCAAAACCCATGAAATCGATAATCAGATCAAACAGATCCTGAAGTCGTTTCTCCCTCGGTTGCAATGGTTTAAGGACCAACTATAATAATTTTAACCCATAATGTTAGGGTTTCACTCTAAACATGTCAAAAAACACAAAACGATACAAAACATGATGACAAACGACTTTTGGGATGACAACAAGCAAATGCTAACATGGTTTAAATGAAACAAAGGCAAATGCAATATCATGACACCAATGGAAAATTTAACTGCACAAAAACTGAAAAACCACCTACACCATTGTAAAGATCATGAAATTCTACCCCATTTAAAAAAAAAGCACTAAAAAATACTTCCTTATGACCAAGATATGGTCATTTGAAGATAGGGTAAAATTACAAGTCACAGAGAAAACAAAAGCAAGATTGTAGGACAACTGCATGAAACAAAAACGAGATTTTAGGACAACTGCTTAAAAAAAAAGCGCTAGTTTAGAACAACTGCTTAAAACAAAAGTGCCAATTTATGACAATAGCGCAAATTTCAGACAAAAGCACAATTTTCACAAGTACAAAAGCGCCAAAACCGATGTAGATGCTCAAAAATCACCAGAACTTTGCTATTGACTCAAGAAAATTTGTACATGCATAACGAGAACGTAATGAAGCAAAATGAGAAGTGACAAGGTACATACTACAAAAATGATGCCCAAAGGATATCCAAACCCTTGAAACGTATCCATGTGATATGAGGCTCCCTAAATCCTCGCCATAGCTCCTTGACAATCGACAAAACAAAAACATTCAGATAACTTGAAAACACAACATCAAATAAACATCAAAAAACACAAAAACATTTGAAAAATCTCAAAAAGTCTATTTTCGTCATCACCCATCCATAATAAAGGTTCATCCATAATAAACAAATCATCACTCACCCTTTGAGAAAATAGACAAACAAACAAAGCAACATCAAAAGCTAGAAGTTTCAAGCAAACAATCACAAGGATTGGAACACAAGAAGACACAAACAAAGCCACGTATAACTTCCTATCTATTGAAAATTCCCAACAACATCCTGAGATATGTCTTAACAGATCCGTTCTTACAATAGACATGATCAACAATGGATAATAGTCCCATAACAGATAGAGCAAGTGATAAAACAACATTTTTTTTATTTTTTTGTAGTCTTATATTTTCAATTTACATTATTGACTCATTCCCAGGATCTCTCGAGGATGTCCATAAGGATTTAGAGAAGAAGGAATGAGGGCAATTGAGCGTCATTTTAGTTTTCTATTTGCTGGATATTTTTGTTATACTACCATGGTGAATACTTGCTTTATTGAGTGTATGAAAGTTGTATTGAAACAATTTGTTTAGCAGTTGCATGTTAGGTATTTCATACCTCTCTATGTAAATGGTCTAAAATTCATGTAGCATTTTCATGTTAGGTGTCCTATACGTTTCTATGTGACTGGTCCAAAAAGTTTTTAACACAACCCAACTATAGCTTTAAACAAAGTTTTCATATGTCTGGCATGAACAAGAATACTCCTTGTTTGTAGAGTCAAAGTTCACGCAATGGATACAAAGTCACCTTGGTCATTAATACCCTAGTGCATCGTATTTGTTTTCTACATCAAACAGGATTGTTAAAATAGGAAAGCCTCCAAGTAAAAAAAAAAGCAACTTATCAATGACATCACATTCTTACTAACATTTTCTTCTAATATCATCCACTTTCTTCTATCTTCTCAATCTTACTAACATTTTCTTCTTCTCAACATTTGTTCTATTAGTTCTTGCACTTAACACATCGCATCAAATTATCAAAAAAATTGGTTCATTATCCAAATTTTCACCAAATTTCTCGAGGGGGCACCATCATGCTATCCTTTTTGGGGCAAATCTTACACCTGGGGCATACCGGGGCAATCTTCTTTGAAACAAAGCAACTAGTACTTTGTATCAAAGAGGGGCAAAATGTAGATACCTAAAAATGTCCTAGCATTTTTGGCACTCATATTCATCTATTAATTAAGTGATTTAACATTGTTTAATTAATTCATCATCTTGAACAGCATCAAACAACACCGAATGACATCAAACAACACTGAACAACATCAAACAACATCAAACTATATTGAACATCATGTTTGATCATCTCAAAATGACTCAAAATCATCCCGTAACACTTCAGAATGACTTGGAATCATCCTTTAACATCTCAAAATAACTTAGAATCATCCTGTAACACTTCGAAATGACTCGAAATCATCTTGTAACATCTCAAAATTATCCTGTAACACTTCAGAATGACTTAGAATCATCCCAAAACATCTAACAATGACTTGGAATCATCCTGTAACATTTCAAAATGACTTAGAATCATCCTATAACACTTCAAAATGACTCGAAATCATCCTGTAACATCTCAAAAATGACTCAGAATCATCCTGTAACACTTCAAAATGACTCAAAATCATCTCGTAACACTTCAAAATAACTTAGAATCATCTCGTAACACTTCAGAATGACAGAGAATCATCCCATAACACCTCGTAATAACTCGAAATCATCCCATAATGTCTTGAATTATCTCGAAATCACCCCGAAACAGTTCAGAATCATCCCATAATGTCTCAGAATCATCCCAGAACATCTCAAAATTATCATGTAATGTCTCAGATCATCTCAAAATCATGCCGCAATGTTCTCACATCACACCACATCGCACCACATCAAAATGACATCAAAAACCCTAATTCCTCTATTAATTGAATAATACAACATTATTTAATTAATTCACTTTTTCATCATTTCAGACAAATTTAATAAATTTCATTTATTTAATAAAGTCCCAAAAACCCTAATTCCTCTATTAATCAAATAAAACAACATTATTTGATTAATTCATGTTTCATCATTTCGACCAATTAAATAAATCTCACTTATTTAATAAAGTCCTAATCCCACCTTATTTCATCCTGATTAATTAAATAACGCCAATTATTTAATTACGTCTCTAAATCATCTTATTCCCCTAAGTGGATTAAATTATTAACTAATAATTTAATTACAACACTTTCCCTCCAAAATTTGAATAATTAAATCAAACTATTCAAATCAATTATCAAAAATCAAATCAAAACTAATGCAACTTTGTTTGAAAAAGTCAAACTTGATTTGCACATTCAAACTCCAAAAAGGAATTAATTAATTAAATCAATTAATTCATATTCCTCACCCACTTTCTGATTGAGTAAATTATGATTGTTGACTAAGCAATCTAATTTGTTAACTAAAACATCACATTCCTAACTAAGCCATCACAAACTTGAGTGATCAATCTATTTTGGTAACTGATCAATCACATCCCTGACTGGCCAATCTATTTCCCAATCACACAAATTGTGCAATCCACTTTGCACAATTCTCTCATGTCTAAATCCTCTCAACACACTTCGATCATTGATCTGGATATTCTTCAAAATGATCTTGATCATCCATTTCAAATCTCATTTTCTATATAACAAACCCCTTTCCTCACTAATAAGGATCATAGAATTCAAGTACATTGAGCAACAAAGTGTTGTCAAGATCATCCTTGAGAGAGTTTCATCCATTATCTTTGATCAACCAAACACAACAAGCATTCATCCACGCTTTGCACACAAACTTTGGAGGCTTCGTTGCGATAAGAACAATCCAACATCAAACAAATACACTCTACTACGGGATGGTAAAAGCTATATTTTGTTCTCATTTGGTAATCAATAGGTTCATTATCATGCTTTCAATAGAATAGTTTCAATTTCGTATGTGTAGGAGTTTCTAGATTTTAGATTTAAGCTTTTTGGTTGTAGATTAGATTTATTCGTTAGATTGCTCTAATGTCCCTCTTGGATCATTAATCTAATGTCCTTCTTCCCCCTCACACACTCGATAACAAAAACTAAGAGGGGTTATTATAGAGGGGCCCAATGTGATCCCGTAGGCTCAAATAGAGAGTTTGTAAGCATCATGGTTTCCAAGTAATAGCCTGTCAAAGATTGTTGCCCTTTTGCACTTTGGACCATTAAGGGATCAAACCAGTTGAACGTAGCTCAGAATGATTCAACGTGTTTGGGTATGAAAGAAGACCATATCTAGCATAAACGTACACATCCAAACATGTTGGAACAATCTATTTTTTTGCACGAGTTGTAGAACGAAATATGCAACACTTTGTAACTTTACTCTGCTTGCAATTGACACTTTTCCATCAAGTCAAAATTGGACACAACAGAAAAAATGACTTCGAGATAACAAAAACTGAGAGAGGTTATTATAGAGGTGCCCTACGTGATCTCGATGCCTCAGACAAAATTCCCATAACTGACACGATATCTGGGTAATAGGTCGTCAAAGATTGTTGCCCTTTTATAATTTGGATTGTTAAGGGATTACGTTGCATGAATTACAAATGTTTGACGACAACAATAAATTTCAAAATTTGAGTAAATATCATTACAAATGTTTATGTGAATATATGGTATGCTGTATTGATATTGATATAATCATTAGGTTGATTTGTTTTAATAAATGAAGTTTTTATAATAAGTTAGTCAATTGGTGCTAGTTATAATAGGGAGAGAATAAAAGAAGAAAAAGACTGATTGGTAACCATCAATGGTTATTACATTCACTATATTAATAATATGATGTTTACAATAAAATGAGATTTATTTGGCTGTCCTAATTATTTTGTTTGTGCTACAATTTTTTAATATGCTTCATACACCATTCTAAAACCCAAGTGTTTGTACTTGTAGGCACAATGCTTTCTCAAAACTATCAAGTGGTAATACAAGATCATGAGAAAAAAAATGATGTTTATAATAAAATGAGATTTATTCAATGATGCCTTAGGTACTCCATTCTCACAGATTTTTTACACTGTCACCCATACATTCAAGGTTCCCTTATAATGTCTACATCATAGGTGCTCATGATGAGGTTAACTTCAAATGAATAACTTGAAATTCAAACACTAAGCTTCACACGCTCTTTTATAATGGCTTCAAATCATAATTGAGATTTGTCAAGATCATCAAAATAAGGATGTTGCATTGACTTTTTTGGTTGAGATTCTCTTGGATGGCTCATAAATCAATATTTTTTGCAAGGAGACACCAATCAATTTTTAGTAGTTTACATACAAATAGGCAAAGTAAAAGAAGAAAAAGAAAGAGCATCCAAAATGGAAATGAAATGAAAATAGACGAAAGGCACTTATAGACAAAAAATCCACACAATTTGGTTCCAACTCGGGAAAAACAAGGCCTAAATCTTGATGCTTTCATAAGGATAGGCATGTCAGTCTCTCAACTTAGTCACTCTTGGCCATACATCTTCATTGGGAGTTCCAAAATACCTATTGCACACAACAACCTCTCATGAATAGAACGTAACCAAAATATTACTTTCGAACCTTTTGGAAACTTGTAACCTATAATAAAAATAGCATAATTTAATCTTCCACTTAGTTTACTAATCTATTGAGAATATACTACATCATTTTTTTTGCATATTTTTGAGAAAAAATAAAATACCATTGAACTTTGTATCCTTTGCCACAGTTCTAAACATAAAGTGTGCTACATTTGCAAGTCTAATAACTTCATCAATCACCTACATACATGATATAAACATTAGATGATAACATTTGACTCATACAAATTAATGTGCATACAAGTATAAATTAATAAGAATCAATGTGTATACTTACAAATTAATCCAACAAACCATCTGAGTCTACTCTTTATTGTGTCAAGTATTGCCTCAAGGTCAGACTCACAGACCTTCCATAAGGTCTTGTTCAAAGGTCTACCCTCTACCCTATACATTGGACCCTCAACCCTAATCCCCCAACCCTATACCCTCAATTCTCTACCCTCAACCTTAAACCCTCTACCCTCTACCCTATACATTAAACCTCAACCCTCAAACCCTAAACCCTCAACCTCAATACCCTCTACCCTATACATTAGACCCTCAACCCTAATCCTTCAACCATATGTACCCTCATCCCTCAACCCTTAAACCCTTGAACACTCAACCCTAAACCCTCAACCCTCAACCCTTAACCCTTAATCCCTCAACCCTCAATCCTCTACCCTCAACCCTCAATCCTTAAACCCTAATCCCTCAACCACTATACCCTATATCCTATACAATAGACCCTCAACCCTAATCCCTAATCCCTCAACCCTCAACCCTCAACCCTATACCCTCAACCCTCAACCCTCAACCCTTAAAACCTCTACCCTCTACCCTCTACCCTATACATTAAACCCTTAGCCCTCAATTCTCAACCCTCACCCCTTAATCCCTCAATCCTTGACCCCTATACCCTCTACCTTATACATTGGACCCTCAACCCTAATCCTTCAACCACGTACCCTCAAACCTATATCCTAAACCCTCAACCCTCAACCCTAAACCCTTAAACCTTCTACTCTCTTCCCTTGACCCTCATCCCTCAACTCTTTACCCTCAACCCAATACCCTAAACCATCAAACCTATAGGTCCTCAACCCTATACCCTCAATTCTCAACCCTCTACCCTATACATTGGATCCTCAACCCTCATATATCTGTGTCCCTCCCTCCTCTTCTCTCCTCTCTATCTCACTTATCCCTCCATCTCTCCCTCCCTCCATCCCTCCCTCTCTATCCTAATCCATCAATCATATACCCTCAACCCTTAAACCCTTAAACACTCAACCCTAAACCCTAAACCTTCAACCCTTAAACCCTCTACCCTCAACCCAATACCCTCTACCCTCAACCCTAAGCCCTCAACCCTTAAACCCAAGTAAACTCTCTACTCTAATCCCTCAAACCTCAACCCTTAATCCCTAAATCCTCAATCCTCAACCCCTATACATTAGACCCTCAACCCTAATCCCCCAACCCTATACCCTCAATCCTCTACCCTCAACCTTAAACCCTCAACCCTTAAACCCTATACATTAAACTGTCAACCCTCAACCCTTAATCCCTTAATCCTCAACCATCAAACCCTAAACCCTAAACCTTGATACCCTCTACCATATACAGTGGAATCTCAACCCTAATCCTTCAACCATATGTACCCTCAACCCTATACCCTCAACCCAATACCCTCAACCATCAACGCTATAGGTCCTCAACCCTATACCCTCAATTCTCAACCCTCTACCCTATACATTAGATCCTTAACCCTCGTATATCTTTATCCCTCCCTCCTCTTCTCTCCTCTCTATCTCACTTATCCCTCCATCCATCCCTCTCTCTCTACCCTAATCCCTCGATCTTATACCCTCAACCCTTAAACCCTTAAACACTCAACACTCAACCCTCAACCCTCAACCCTCAACCCTCAAACCCTCTACCCTCAGCCCAATACTCTCTACCCTTAAACCTTTAAACCCAAGTAAACTCTCTACCCTAATTCCGCAAACCTCAACCCTTAATCCCTCAATCCTCAATCCTCAACCCCTAAACCTTAATCCCTCAACCCCTATACCCTCTACCCTATACATTGGACCCTCAACCCTAATCCCCCAACCCTATACCCTCAATCCTCTACCTTCAACCCTCTACCCTCTACCCTATACATTAAACTGTCGACCCTCAATTCTCAACCCTGAACCCTTAATCCCTCAACCCTCGAACCCTAAACCCTCTGCCCTCTACCCTCTACCCTCTACCCTCTACCCTCTACCCTCTACCCTCAACCCTAATCCCTCAACCCTTAAACCCAAGAAAACTCTCTACCCTAATCCCTAAACACTCAACCCGTAATACCTCAACACTTAAACCCTCAACCCTCAACCCTCAACCCTCAACCCTCAACCCTCAACCCTCAACCCTTAAACCCTAATCCCTCAACCCCTATACCCTCTACCCTATACATTGGACCCTCAACCCTAATCCCTCAACCCTATACCCTCAATCCCTCATCCTTGACCCTCAACCCTTAAACCCTAAACCCTCTACCCTCTACCCTCTACATTAAACCCTCGACCCTTAATCCCTCAACCCTCAACCCCTATACCCTTCTACCCTTTACATTGGACCCTCAACCTAATCCTTCGACCATATACCCTCAAACCTATATCCTAAACCCTCTACCCTCAACCCTAAACCATTAAACCTTCTACCCTCTACCTTCAACCCAATACCTTCTACCCTCAAACCTATACCCTCAGCCCAATACCCTAAACCATCAACCCTATAGGTCCTCCACTCTAATCCCTCAACCCCTATCCCTTTCTCTCTATCTATACATCTCACCTCTCTCTCCCTCCCTCTCTCCTACCCTCTCCCTCTTTCTACATACCTCTCGCTCTCTCTCTATCTCCCTCCTACTACCTCTCTCTCCCACTCCCTCTCTCTCCCTCTCTCTTAGGTCTCTCCCTCCAACCCCCCCTCTCTCTCAAGTCTCTCCCTTTGGCACCCTACCTAAGTAACACTCTCTCTCCCCCCTCTCTCTATCTATCCCTCCCACCCTACCTAGATAAGTCCCTCTCACTCCACCCCCCTCTATATCTCTATCTCACAGGTCACTCCCACACCCTCTCCCTCTCTCAGGTCTCTCACTCTCACACTCCTCTCCTCCCCCCTCCCTCCCCCCCTCACACTCTCAAGTCTCTCCCTCTGCACCCTACATAATTCTCTCTCTCTCTCTCCCACCCCCTATCTCTCTCTCTCTCCATCTATCCCTCCCACCCTACCTAGCTAAGTCCCTCTCACTCCAACCCCTTCTCTCCCACTCCCTCTCTTAGACTCTCCCTTCCACCCCCTCTCCCTCTCTCTCACTACCTCTCTCTCTCTCTCTCAGGTCTCTCTCTCTCTCTCCCTCCCACCTACCTAGACAACTCTCTTTGTCTCTCTCTTAAAATTCTCCCTCCCTCTAAAGACATACATACATACATACATACATACATACAAGCATGCATACATACACATACATACATACATGGCATACAAGCATACATGTACATACAAATATATAAACATACATTCAATAGAGTAGAATTTAACATAAAGCAAGACATAATGTGAGCGCATTATAATTCGCTCATGTTATGTCTCGCTAGACATGTCCCACATAAATGTAAAAAACCATGTCAAAACTAAGATATAACATGAGCGCGTTATAATGCGCTTGCATTATGTCTTGCTTTGGGAATCCCTAAGCCTTAGGCTTGCAGGTATTTGCCTTAGAATGCCAACCCAAAGGCTTGGAGGGCCTTCCAACGACCAGGGACGTGTTTTTGCAAATTCTTCAATATTTCACATAATCGAATTTGTGCTCACCGTCAGGATTGCATGTGTTTCAATGTCGAACAAATCGAACACTTGGGTAATGTTAGGCTCTCTCTTAGCTATTCAATGATGTAATTATTTTTTTACTTTTTGACAATGTTAAGCCTTTCATCTATAATTTATTTTGTTTGTGTGTCTCTTTTTTGGCAAAAAATAGTGTTTGGTGTTTTTTTGTTATAACTTAACCATTCATCAAAATTTCAAATAAATTACATTTTTAGAAACTAGACTCCATTCTACAAATATTATTATTTAAAGAAAACTTCAATTAGTTTCAAAAATTTGTAGGGGTAGCACGATCAAAATTCTATTTTTTAGGAAGTGTCGACTTTGAAAATTAGTAAAAAATCAAATATTCATTACAAAATTACCAAAAAAATCGTGCATCAACTACATATTGTTAGCTAATTTCTCACCGAAGCTTTTAAAAATACAAATAAAAAGTTCGCCATGCTAGGTACGCACAATAGTTGTTATGTTATGTTTTTTCTGAAAAAAACACCACCAATTTATGTGCATGCCTCTTTTGAACTCCTTAATCTCAACCATTTTCAAAATAAATTAGTAGTTTAGAAAGTAGACTCAGAGCACTACGATCCTTGTTTTTGTTGCATCTCAAAATTTTGAGTGTAACTATTTTCAATTTCACGTCCAAGGTCAGTATTTCCTGATTATAGAAAAAAGTGGGTACTTAAGCCCTCTTTTTGGCCCCCCATCTTTTTGCACTTACCTAGTAAGTGTGTGAAACTAAGTCTCAAATCACCAAACAAAGGCCAATCCTTAACCAAACTGAGCTTTGGAGAAGAAAACACATAGATAACTTCCCAACAGGACCCTCTAACCATCCACATTAGCCTACGAGGGTCAACTAATAGGCTAAACCATCAAGAAACTGGAACGAGCTAAAAAAGGGACATTATAGTCTGCCCTCCCTGAAATTGCTTATCCCCAAGCAATGTCAACTACCAAAAGAAATCCCTCTGAAAGATCACTCCACCTGGGTTCCAAGGGAAGAATTATGTAATGTCCCTAATATCACCAACCAACTCTTGCAACACCAGTATCAGAACAATTGATAAATCACTATGAACCACGTCCACCACAATATAAGGTGTCTCAGGAGTATGAACCTCAAGGGGAAGCAACTCAGAATGCTAATAAAGTTTGCTTCCCAAATTTGTGCAAGGTAAGATATCATACCAACTGTCCACCATGTGCGCATCAGAATTGTGCATCTAAAACAAATCATGTATAGGTGAATAAAATAAAACTGCAGGCACTCCTCACCGTGTACACACTGTAAAAATCTTTAGTGAGCCTTGCCTGGAATCTTGATGCACTAGAGGGATCCCAAACACTGCAATTAATTCCCAACTCTGTACTGGTACCTGGAGGAAGATCAACATCAAGCTCAAAGAGCAGATTGTCATAAACCAACCCAACATCAGACTCAAATAATGGATTATTTATAAACTACACAACTACTCCACGATGATCCAAGTCATCCATCCCCAAATGGCTGGAGCAATGAGTAGAATCCATCTCCTGCATTGAATCGTACTCCTCCTTTTGTGCAACCTCCTTCTCTCTCCTTCTACTCTTCTCTCTATAGAGAGAGATAAAACAAAAACTCCCAACTGCAATTCCCCTCAACACATATTTCCTATTATGCAACTCAAATTTCATTTCCATTTTAGGTACGTTGAGGGTAAATTCTCCAATGCCTTGGAGCCATTTCATGCCCAACACTATGTTCATCTCACCTATGTTAACCACATAGAAGTCAATCTGTAACTCATAATCATTCAATAATAGAGTGAGATTACATAACCACCTGGTGCAAGTGAGGGTATATCCATCGACAACTCTAACTCTGAATCCAACAAAGTCCTCTGCCTGGAGTCTATAGTTGGCCAGAAACCCCTCATCAATAAAATTATGCGTTTCTCCAGTGTCAAGCATAACAGTGCAACGCTGTCCATTAATCGCTCCCTTGATTCTGAATGAAGTCCCTTCCTGTATATTAGCAAATAAGGCCAAGGGAGACAAATTTGCATCGGGTCCAAACTCTATAAAGGCTTTTCTGACCTCATCATCCTTTGGAGCCGCTTGTTGATTTGAATTTTCAGAATCGAAATCCTCATAATACACCCACATCATACAATTGGCCTTACCCTTAGGCCCCAATGGATAATCATGCTCTCTGTTGTAAGGTCCTTTGCACCAATAACACAATTATTTTTTCCTCAGTTCATCCCATGACTCCTCATCTACCTTTGTTGTCGATTTCTTTTTCTTATCAACAAATTGTTGAGGTCTCACATCGTTGGAAGAAGTAATATCTTTAGGAGTAAACTACTTTTTTAGGGCAACAAACTCCATACTTCACGCCTTCTTCATTACCTCCTATAATGAAGGAGGATCAAAAGCCTTGACCCATCCTCTCACGGGCTCCACTAATTCCTCTGCAAATAAAATAAGTAACCTCATTTCTGACAAGTTAGGCACCATCACAGAGAGCCTCTAAAACTTGCCAATGTAGGTCTCCAAGCTACCCACCTACTTGAGTTGTCCAAGCTCTCTGAAATACAACTTGGGGTCCTTCCTGTCAAAGCGCTCAATCAACCTATCAGTGAATTCTTGGTAAATGGTGATGAGGTGTTGTTGCAAGGTGACCATCCCATGGTGCCACCAATCATGAGCTATCCCATCCAGGTGCAAAGTTACAAACTTGATTGCATCATCCTCCACCATAGGCCGAAGAGTCAAGAAGGTATCCAACTTATGAATCCAAGCTCTTGTTGTGGTCTTCCCACTACCATCAAATGTTGGAAGTGTGAGCTTGCTTGTGACATGTTTTAGGTCCCTATTTTGGTTCCTTGGTCTCCTATCTTGCCTTGTTCTATTGTGCTCCCTCTTTTGACTCATGTATCGGTCAAAGGTCATGTATCGGTCAAAGGTCAAATGCTCCTTTATTTGTGGTGGTAGCAAATGCCATTCATCGTGCATTGACATGACATTATATGCGAATGATGCATCTTCATTCTCTTCTTTTGGTTCATTCCTCAAAAATGTAGAATGCAAAAATCTATCAGTGGTATGAGTAGGTGCACTTTGTGGCCTCAGAGTCCCAACAACACTTCCATTGTCTTCCTACTCGTGGTTTTGTCTTCTAGAGGTATTCATCTATTGTATAGCTACTGTAAGTTGCTGCAAAACATCTGCTACATGCTGCTGCAAGACCTCTCGTGATTTCTCTTGCTTCTCTTTCTTCATTATTGGCTTGATGTCTTGGTGGACTACCACCTCTTCTATCACCCATTATGTCCTGTTGTGTATTTGCAATTGGATTTGTTTGTTGTTTTGCTCTTCTATGAGTATAATACCTGTGTGGACCAACCTCTCGTGGCTAAATATGATACTTTAACCCTCCAAGATGGCAGGATCAAATCTTTGATACCATTGTAAGAACTCCCCTATTCTTGCTATTGGTTTTCAAATGTAAATGATGTATTTTTTGTTTGGGGTTTTGAATGATATTTGGTTTTTTGTATTTTTCTCAATGAAGATGTGAGACAAAGCAGAGCAAAGAAATATACAAGTGTATGCAAAGAAACTAATATTGGTAGGAAAGTGACTACAGTAAATGCAACAATCTCATCATATATATTGCATTTATTAATCATTGCACTTAATTACAAAACTCATACTCGAAAAGTTGGGAATGATTTTCTACAAAATTTAGAGATAGTTATTCAGCAAATGGAAAACCCTTAACATATTGTTTTGCCTTCTAGAATGTATTCTCGATAAATTTATTACTGTTGTTGTAAATCAAACCCTTGGCCACCCCGAATACAAGTGAAATTAGCCTAGAAAACAAGGTGTTTCAGCCTTGGATTAAAATGTCTTGCCTCAATGACTGTATGACCTGCATAAAGGAGCCCTTGTACGGACTATAGTAGCAAGTATGCACGACCCAACAAAGGTATATTGTGATGTTTCAATTTGCAATGAATGCTTATTGATTTTATCAATATTTTTTCTTCAATCTCTTCACCAAAAACTTAACAAATATGCACAATGTTGACTCTTGGATGAAGCCAACTCACTGAGCAATCTTCAACTGATATCTCACAACCTCAAAATGCTGATCAACGAAGATACCACGTTCTCCATTGTCAAGAAAAGGCAGAAACCCTAGATCTCTTCTTCTCATATGCCAAACTCACAAGAGCCAATTTTATAAAATGCATAATCAATAATGAATAACTCTTGTTGAAGCCTTAAATAATCTTCTCTGAAAGGCTCGACCCCCAAAGAGATTTTAAATCAATTAAAATATAATTTCATTTGCCTTTGCTCTTGACTTTATAATATATCATTAAATGGGCGACCACAACTAGGTACTTAATTAATTATCTTTTAAGTCATTAATGGTCCCTTTTTGACATAAAGTTAAAATATAACTTTATAACATGCATCCTTTTAAAATAATTATTTATTATTAAAGATAAATTTTAATAATAATTAAAATAATATAACTTATCATTAATCACCCATTTTCCATTCCCTCTGAACCTAGGGGTCAACCACTACACTCTCACTGCATCCATGTGCCTTACTATAAATAGCAATATTGGACTCCCATGACCAGGTGACTTACTATAAATAGTAAGTGTGTGAAACTGTTTCCTAAATCACCAAACGAAGGTCAATCCCAAACCAAACTGAGCTCTAGAGAAGAAAACACACAAATAATTGCCCAATAGGACCCTCTAACCATCTACATTAGGCTACGAGGGTCAGCTAATTGGCTAAACCATCAAGAAACTGGGACGAGCTAAAGAGGGGACATTACACATTTCCAAAAATTCATACATCTTTCATATGCCTTTTATGCACTTTGACAGACCAAATATGTGGAAATATAAATATGATATATTGATATATATGCTTGTGTGGATGAATGAATGTTCATAAGATTTGGTATGCTTTTATGGTTTAATTGTGATTGTTGATGATGTGAATGCTTTGGTAGAAAAACTAACATCTTACAACCCGCAACAACTAGATTTCCATCCTACAACAAAGGACTATGGATGGTTGTAGGGGAGAAGCCAAAATAATTAGAGAACGACAATTCCAGAGGGAAGCGAAGGTGGCTGTTGAATGGTTAGCCATGAGTCACCATAAATGCACTTTTATCCACCAATAAGGTAATTGGAAGAAGAAGTCTGTTCCAAATAGGAGTAACCCATGACGTGATAATTTTTAGGAAACATGTCCCTATCATGGCGGTTAATCATTAGGGGCAGAGTAATAATTTTCTTTTTCTTCTTTTACCTCATATTTATGGTTTTATGTTTCAAAGATTTGTACTCTTCCTATCCTTGAGAGAGAGTGGATGTACGCATTAATATTCTATTTTAAGTCCTAGAACGAATAAGACTCCTCTTGAGCCTATATATTGGGATATGTGGTCAAGGAGCAGATCTAGTAGTAGTGTGTGATTATTTTTTCCAGTTAAGAGTTAATTGTTGTTAGTTTTTTGTTATCAAATTACATTAGATATGCACCGTTGAATGGGAAATCTTTATAGATTGTTGTAAGACTGTAAGAATTTTAGTTTTCATGCAATAAAGGAGTTTAGCTTGCTGTCATGATTTGTTGATAAAGTAGTGCATATTTGATATCTTTTATGGGTGCAACAACTCGAGCAAGGGCCACTTGATGTACTGCCAACCCACCTTATTTTTTGTTACTAGATTAGATGCTACATTACTGAATCCACTTAAGATAAGTTTCCAATTATATGCATGTGAATTCCATGAGTAATATTCCATAACATGAATTACATTTTGTAATATTACATTGAGCTATTCTCCAGAGAAGTTAGAAATCAAAAGTCAGAAGTATTAGTTAGTTGCAAGTTCAAATTCAATTGTTAACAATTACAATATTGAGTAGTAAGTACCCACATCACAAGAAACAAATTTATGTTAACTCCCATGTTTTGCAATTTATGCTTTATTTCCTTTTCTAGCTTTTACCGTTTTCAGTACACGTGTGACCACCTATGTTCCATCGATATAGGGTGTGGTTAGGATCCTTGGATGTACATATAGTGCCAACATTGTCAAAAGCTTATGAGCCCTGATTGATAATTAAATGCAACCTTTTGTGAAGGTTTGGTGAATTGTTTAGTTAGGAAAGTATCCTTTGAATTGTGTGTCTACTTGCAAACACCAAGTTAATTAGATGTTAGAAAGGCCTTAGAAAAGGGTCCACACTCTACTCAGTCAACCCTTATTTTAAGTCAGTTTTATGACATTTTGTGAATATCAAAATGTAACAATCAAGCATTTAGGTATCCTAATGATTTGATTATATATTGAATTCCTTTTCACACTCCAAACAAAGTGTTCCTAGAATGAGTTTTCTCTTTAATACATAATATTTTGTAAGAATTTTTGGTTATGGATTAATGCTTAAATGAAGATCTTTAAATATGAAGACAATGAATCATTGGACAAATATGTACCAAGTTGGCTCCCAATGTGTATAAGGAAAAGAGTGGGAGTTGACAATTTGAATTTTAAAATTTTGAAGTTTGGTTAGATTTGGATCATGAAAGATTGATCTCGTGCATTGTGAAAATGACTAAAGACAGAGAGTGTTGAGATCAAGAATGAATATTTGGAATTACAAAAAAAAAATGAGGGGTAAGTGTGGAAATAAGTGCAAATATAGTCAAGAATAAAATCCAATACATGAAAAATTGTGTAGGCAAGAGTAAATAAGAATAAATATAGATTGAAGAAAGAGTCAAATGTAACACAAAAGTGTGCTACATATCACTATGTAATCATATTAAGATATTTTCTTAAAATAAATCTAAAATTAAATGAGAATTAACATGAATATGCTAATTTTACCATTATACATATTCATCCACAATCAATCCACAATTATATTGATAGAAAAACCACTTCAATTATAACATTATTCCATTGACATATAAATCATGATATATTAAAATATATTATCATCAAAGAACAAAGTCTTCTCAAAAATTATGAAATTAATTTGTACACAACAAATTCAATTAAAAAAGTGATTTGAAATAATTTAGGTTAACGTGTACGAAATACCAAAATATAAGTGAAGCAGTTACATGTGGACTCCTACCCAATGTACCCTTGTAAGCACAATCAATGCAAAATTTGAAGCCGTACAATTTACAAAAGCATTAAAAACAAATATTAAAAAAATAAATTTGGCGGACCGAAATTTGGAATGAGCCAGGTTATGGGAGGCCAAAAAATACTCTTCTTGAAATAATAGCATGGAATGAATTGCAAATTGATGTTACATTTTCATAATGCGGATAATAATTAATAAAAATTAAAAACCATACTAAATATTTGTTCTTTAAGATTTTGACGTAAGTGGGAAAATTTTCATAATTTAAAAAATTGACATTTCAAAATATCTAGGGTGTCATAAATAAATAAAATTAATTTTAATAAGCATTGAATCAATTATTTAAATTAATTTAGTTGAAATGAAAATAAAAAAATAGGATTTAAATTTTAATTGGAGTGTTATTATAGAGGTGAATGTTTATAATATAAGTGCTAATAATTATATTTTATTTCATCTTTTTATACAATTGTTTAAGTGTAATTTCTACATAAATTTACAATATTCTCATACAAATTTTTAATTATGAGAAAAAGATAATTTGAAATCTTTTCTTAATAAATTGAGCAATGACTACTATTCAAATAAACCAAGCAATATGAAGAGTTGTTCTAAAATGAGATTCTATCTTAATTTTTATGATTTTGTCTTAAGTATATTATTTTTTTTGATATTTTTAATACTTGTTTACTTGACATAGTTGAAATAAGGAAAATATTAGTGACGCTAATGGAAACTTTAGGACTTATATGTAAGAATTGAAATTTAAGTTGTATTTACAATCTAATTAAAATCTCAAAATTGAATTAATAGTTAAAGTGAAAGCCATAAAAGGTGGCAATGGACATCAATGTAAGTTCTTAGTGAATGCTATTGAATCATTATTAGTTGTCAATTGTTAATTGTGAGAATTAATTGTCAATTGGTGAGTTAATAAATGACGAGTCCCAAAGTGTACTTAAAATATGCTTTAATATTGAATTTTGCTTGATTATTTATTGAAAGGTGAGTGTTGTTAATTGTCAATTGTTGATTTTTAGAATTAATTGTTAATGACTAAGTTTGAAAGTGTACTTAAAAATATGCTTTAATATTGAATTTTGTCTGATTATTTATTGAAAGGTTGAGTGATGTTAATTGTTAATTGTTGATTGTTAGAATTAATTGTCAATTGGTGAGTTAATAGATGACTAAGTCCAAAAGTGTACTTAAAATATGCTTTAGTATTGAATTTTGCTTGATTATTTATTGAAAGGTTGCCTGTTGTTAATTGTTAAAACTAATCGTCAACTGGTGAGTTAATAGATGACTAAGTCCAAAAGTGTACTTAAAATATGCTTTAATATTGAATTTTTCTTGATTATTTATTGAAAGGTTGAGTGTTGTTAATTGTCAATTGTTGATTGTTAGAATTAATTGTTAATGACTAAGTTTAAAAGTGTACTTAAAAATATGCTTTAATATTGAATTTTGCTTGATTATTTATTGAAAGGTTGAGTGATGTTAATTGTCAATTGTTGATTGTTAGAATTAATTGTGAATTGGTGAGTTAATAGATGACTAAGTCCAAAAGTGTACTTAAAATATGCTTTAATATTGAATTTTGCTTGATTATTTATTGAAAGGTTGACTGTTGTTAATTGTCAATTGTTGATTGTTAAAACTAATTGTCAAGTGGTGAGTTAATAGATGACTAAGTCCGAAAGTGTACTAAAAATGTGCTTTAATATTGAATTTTGCTTGATTATTTATTGAAAGGTTGATTGTTGTTGATGTTTGTCACTAATCATTGGTCCACCTTCTAAAAGAGACAAGATTGTATGCTCTTGTGATTATTGGATAATGTCTATAAATACATAGTCCTAGATACAAATTTTTGAATTATTGATATCAATGTCAATGAATAATACTTAAATCTTAAGACTAACTATCTTATAATAAAAAAATTGGAAGTAAAAAAATACAATTACTATTATAATTACAATCTTATGAAAATAAATAAATTAATAGAAATAGAAAAAATATTTTAAACAAAATAATCTAATATAACACAATAATAAATTTGATCTTGTATCACTAAATAATTAAATTATATGCTAAAATAATATTATCCAAAACATTTACAATGGATATACAAAATTGTGAAATGAAGGGAAAAAATTATACGGCTACCAATAATTAATTTTGAATTTCGGAAAAATAAAAAAACACCAGCCCCCGCAGAAATAATGACAATAGTTACTCCCACCGATTCAAATTATATTGAACGAACCTACCTGTGTCTCATTAATTAACGTGTGGCGCACTTTTCCTCGACATAAATGGTGGTGGATCCCGCCTCCATTATAACCTCTAGCGTTCATGGAAAACATTCTAGCAGAGCGCAGCGCAGCCCAGCCCAGCCTTGACCTCCCCTACATGTGACCACACCAGCTGCGCTAACTATCAAACGCGCTGCTCCTTCACGCGACCGCGCAGCTATCTGGATTGTGATATCTATCTCTCACGCTTGTCCCCAAGGGTTTTATGCACATATAACAATAGGAGGACATAATACAGAGCTGCGCAGACTGGTCTATGGCAAGTGGTCAGACAGACTTGCATTGGTGTTTTGACGGCTTTTCTCAGCAGCATTTGCGCTTGAAGTTCGGAATGCACAGGAACGATAGGTAAGGCTAGAATTTAATGCAAAATGTAAGCTTCACAGTGCAACTTGAGCTTCAGAGTCAAGTTCACCTGTAGTAAGTTGGCAGGCGGTTTTTATTGTACGTTTGTTCCTGTCTACCTCGTCCTTTGCTAGAATGCAAAAGTTGTTACGGCATTTTCCAACAGCATTGTAATTATGCAGTCGCAGTGCTTCAATTTATGGTGCAATTTAAGATTTGAAGCGAATTAAAAGTTGGAAAGTTGAGTTTGTTCCGAGATTGAAGTTAAAGGGGAGATAGCGGAGCTTTTGCAATGACGTTGTAGGGAGGAGTGGTTGAAGGTGGTTGACGTTTAGAATGGGGTGCGTAATGACGAAGCAGAGTGAAGCCCTGGAATACTCAGGGAGTCCTAGGGAAAAATCTTCTCAACTATCATCAGGAAGGACGTCCATTAAGCAGGAGTACGGCGAAGAGGAGGGAGGAAAGACGAAAGCGCAGGGTCCTATGGAAGAAAACGGGGAGGAGCTTGCGAAGCGGAGGGAAAGTCGGATGGTGCTGCAGGGTGATTCTAAGTTTAGGCCTCGAAACATTCCGAGGTATTGCGAGGGAGAACAAGTTGCCGCTGGATGGCCCGCTTGGTTGTCTGCCGTGGCCGGAGAAGCTATCAAAGGCTGGATTCCACGCAGGGCTGATACTTTTCAGAAACTTGACAAGGTCAATCTGCTGTTTAACTGCCTTTTCTTTTGCCGCTCGTTTGAATTTAGAGGAAGGTCATTGGAAGCAAATTGTATTATCACTTTTACTCTCCAGGTTCTTTGCATTGCGAGCTTTTCTTCAGCATTAGCGTGAATTGTAGAATCTTCCAGGGATACATATAGACAGTAGCTCATTTCAACTTATAAGCCAAGACACCAGGAAACTCCACTGTAGGAGCATGAACACATACCCGGATCCACATTTCTGGTGTCTGTATTTATATATAACATACCCACACCCTTTTTCATTTACTGGCAAATCGTGATCTGAATGTGTCTGCATCACCTTAACTCCAATGCCAAGTCTCCACAGAACGGTACTTATAAGTGCTTTCAAGCTTCCGTGGTCCATAATAATTAAAGGAAGTTTTTTCTAGAAATTCTGTAATATTAATTTTTTACATTTATCCATACAAAGAAATATCAGATCACAATGTTTGATTCATTAGCATTGGGATAAGTATGGATTTCAGGTTAAGCGTTTCTTAGTCTTACTGAAGTACAAGATGTCATTTGAGCCTAAAGGACAACATCAATTATTAATACTGTAATAATTGGTTTGTTCTATATACAATTAAAGCTCCGTGACATTTTAAGGCAGAGTTGAGAAATTCTGTGGCGACTTTGGAACTGATAGTAGTTACATTGTCTAGATATTATAATCTACGTTTCATTTTCTTACTATAAAAGAAGAAATGAGAATAATGGATGCCTCTTGGAGGGAAATACTCTCCTAGGTGTCCTTGGAAGTTTTGCAAGAAGTTTGGGAGTAATTTGAGTGAGATAGCTGCTCTAGTAGGGGTATTGTCATATGTGGTACATTGTCATCCTTTGGACTTGAACAATCTCTATTAACCTTGCTCTTTGTTGACTGGTTCTTCGCTTCTTTTTCCTCTCATATGTTTAAGCAAGCCTGATATTCTGTCATCTTTGTCCTCACACGTCTTCAAGCAATCCTTGCCCTTGGCCTCCAAAATCTTTCTTGGTCTAATGGCTCCATTGTGATCCTATTTCATCATCGTTGGCAATGAATGATTATATTTCAAGTCTAGTGTCAATCCTTTAGAATCTTAGGTAACTTGATGCTACTTTTAACACAATCATTTAGAAACAAAATCATAGCATGTGATGGCATAAAAATGCTTTGTAACTTGTAGGAAAAAACTTTGTGATCTTCTAAGAAAAAGCTATGTCAACCCATCATACACGACAATTTTTGGTAGCCTTTACATATATTTAAGCAACTGACTGAGTATCTCAAAGGAATGAGGTTCACCCACTAAATTGGTAGTTATCAAATCCAATAAACAATGAAGATCATTTGTTTTCAAACGAGGCTTCTTGAGAGCTTGGTATTCATGTTTTAGTATAGTATTTTGTTTGAGAATCAATGAGTGTAGAAAATCAAAACTTTTTGTAGTTTTGTGCTTGATTTCTCGTGTAAGCTCTGGGTTAGTCTTTTTGAATTTTACCACATTGCCAACCAAAAATAAGCCAAAGATCCCACGAACCTTTGGAGTAATAAGCACCATCACCACTTGGCAATCCATTTTGATGGCTGTCCTTGTTATTAGCTGCATTGTAGTTCTTCGCCTTTTTTTTAATTACCAATGCATTTCATATAACACTTAAATAATGGCATATGCATTATATGATCTTCTGTGAGCTTTTTCAAGTCATATCTGAGGTTATCATTCACGGGGTGGGTTTGCCACCTAGTTTGACATTTATCACCAGTTGCTATGCACCTTTGTATCAATCTTGTCCTTTTTGCTTTTTCTCTCCTCCCACTGCTTGACATTGATATTTGATCATATCAACTTGTTACTAGCTAGAGGAGAAGGTCTAGTGAACTTTGATGAATTTAAATGTTGGTCAAAGGTATCCTCATCGTTAGCAATTTTTGATCTTCTGTGTGTTGGTTACTCATCATTGCCACTCTAAACCCAGACTTATTTGTACAAACTAATTTGGAAAATTCTCATGAGAAAACTTGAAAAAATTGGTGGCTCAAAGATATGTTGGAAGTGGAACTAACTCTAAATGGAGCTAAAGGTAAATGTCAAAATCAGAATCACCTTTTCTGTGCTTGGACAAATTCCTTGCATCCAATGTGCTGATTGTTTGGATCAGACATCCAACATTAGATCATTTGGCAGTTTGGCTCAATGCCAAACTTGTCTAGGTCTGATTCTCTGGCCTTGACTTCCAGCCTCGTAAATTTGGGCTCTAGCTTTTGGTCATCCAATCTGACCCCAACGTTTGACTTACCTGCAGCTAAAGACATAGTATTTCCACAGTTCATAAGAATTAATTAGAGAGCTTCTGGTGGAAAACTGTGTGTATTTGTATCAATGTTTTGGATCACACTCTGTGATCCATCAGTAGGTGAGAAGAGAATAAGATTTGGATTGCAGATCCAAGTTAAAATGACCAGGTGTGGGAGAAAAGTAACAAAAGGTTCAAGAGGCACAAGAAACAAAACTAAAATAAAATAAAATATAAAGAAATAATATCCTTGTGAAACATAAATGAGAGGATGACAGAAGTTGCTAAATTTAGAATACTAAGATAATATAAACCAAACATTATTAATATTGCTCAAAAGGTTTGAGAGTTGGGTATTTTAATTTTAGTTGATGCAATTGTTAGTATACGGAAATAAATAAGCTATTTTCATATGGGTAATATAGACTTAAGTGAGTGGAAGATTTTAATGTCCAGTATTAAGTGTGTGATAATTTCATTCAGAAACTGACCCCCTCAATCATGCATAATCTGTTGAAGGTTCCTGAACTGGGCTGTGATCTGCCATAAATAAACTGTGTTGTGCATTGTGGTGTATTATCAGGCAGAGCTCTGGCTTCTAGCCACTTCTTTAGATATTTAGTAGCAATATAAACATACTTTATTTTTGAAGGATTTGGCTCACCTTTTTTGAAGGGTCTAGTAACATGCAATCCCCAACTTTTCAAACAATCTTTGTTGCTAGGATGGCCAAAGGGGTATAGAGTTCCTCTTCATCACCTCATCTGTTTTAAAAGCTATCACATGACTACACCCACTCCTGGGTACTCCTGGGTATCCCCGAACAAAACAGGCCACAACAAACCTTCAACAACACCTTCTATGTAGTGGCATTGAGTCTCATGTGTCCTCTGCCCGGGACTTTGTGAGCTTCTTGAAGGATATTGCACGTGCCTTCTTTCAGATCTCTTGTCCACAATATTTGGTCTGGCCTGATCTTATATATCAACATATTAATCATATGAAATATTCTAGCTTTGAGCATTATGTTATGCTTATCTGATAGTTGCATTTACTTTGGAAAGGATGTGGTCCGTAGGAGGTTCCCAATATTTTCATTCCATGATGGTACTATGGCCATGTGAAACAAATGAACATTCTTCATGCCTATCCTTGTATTTTCAAGGAGTATCCAAATTTTGAATAATTCTGCAAGTCTATTGTTTCTGAATTCTTGATCCATTGTATGCTAGGTATTTTTAGATACAGTAGGGCCTGATGGTGGAGGCATGTGTATTTCATAGAGTTAACATGATTCAAGCCAGAGGGGGTAGAGCTGTACATCTTATTGAAAATATATGAGGTAAAGAGAAAAACGATTCTCTTTTGGGTGCATAAAGGGGGTTTCATACACCCAAATGATTATCCACTTTGCAGTGACCTTAAAAACTATGTTTTCCTTAACCTTTTTAATCTGCTTTAAAAATTGTGTGTATGTTCATCTCAAGCAGTTTTCATCTTGGCTTTACCTGTTAATTCTTTTTCATGCCAAATATGGCAATTTCAATATTTCGTTTAATTGACTAGATGTATTAAATTATTTTAACTTTACTTTGAATATGCTAATGATGTGACTGTGGAGGAGATGCAGAGAACATTACACTTGTTCTAATACATACTCACAGAGATGGAAATTCTCATATTGTACTTCAATTGCCTGTTGTATTTTAGTGTCTCACAATACTACATGGTTTTACAATGCACAGTTTCGTGTTTGTTGGGTATTTAATGATACATCACTTGCAGATTGGGCAAGGAACATATAGCAATGTTTACAAAGCTCGAGATATTGATACTGGGAAAATTGTTGCTCTAAAGAAGGTTCGCTTCGACAATCTGGAGCCTGAAAGTGTAAAGTTTATGGCAAGGGAGATTTTGGTGCTGCGACGCCTAGATCATCCAAATGTAGTGAAATTGGAGGGATTGGTGACTTCGAGAATGTCTTGTAGTTTGTACCTTGTATTTGAATACATGGAGCACGATCTTGCAGGTCTTGCAGCCTCACAAGGAATTGTTTTTACTGAACCTCAGGTTTGTCCCTGACTTGCTTTTCTATTTGATTTTCACCTTTTTCACTTTTACTGAATTGTTTTATCCTTTTTAAAAATGACCAGGAATTAAATGGTAATTCTTTAAAATTTTGTATTGCTAAAGATTGCTGGGTATATATCAAAAGCTTTTTTAAGATGTTTGATGGTGATTTTAAGCCCCAATTGGAGATTAGGCAGACACAGTATACATGGCTGATCAGCTGTGTTGTATAGTTTGAGAATTCTGAATTCCATGTATGGTAGAGAATTTTTGGGGGATATTAAACTTGCATTTGATGCGTGTTAAATCAACTCCACTGCTGTTCCCAGGTAGCCACCTCTTTTCCTTGGCCTGTGGAGTATGCTATTTAGTAAAGAATAATTTTATATCCCCAGTCATACCAGGGAATCAGTCATGTGGTTGTTGCTTCTTCCTTGTGATGGTTCTGTTATCAGTTAGAGATAATTGGATCTTTGCCTTTGTGGCAAAATTTTCCATCCTCTGTATTTGTACTGGATATTTATAGAAGAGTTCCATGGATTTTTTTATTGCATTTGACATGATAGTAGCATATGCAGTCATAGACTTTGCATGTATTTGAGTAAACAATGGAAATCTGGGAAAAGGTGATAAAGTGGTTGCGCATCTAATGTAATCTTTGGCAGTCTTTTGTCCATTCATGTGGGTCTGCCTTCACTCTATATAAGCCATTTTAGTCAAAGTGTGCTGTAAAATTGTAACAACCACAACCTTAATACAAGGAAATTTTCATCTACTTTGTAAATAGTATTCATTCCTAAAATTAAGGAAAGCATAATTTCTTCAACGACATAAGTTTCATTTGCATTGACCAAGAATTAATATATCTTACCATATTTTTATGCATTTAAATATATATACATCCTTGTAAGCCTAGGGTACCCACATACATATATACTTATACAAGAAATATGATTTTCTGTATAGGTATATACATATGTACATACTCCAGCCTACCTCATGTACTTATATCCAAATGTACAAACATAGATACCTTTCCTTTTGCTTATAAATAAAAACATGTTAATCACCCTAGTTACTCATAAGCATACAAACTAATATTATCAATTCTGTAAACAATAAACAATATTATCAACATAACTATTCGTAATATATATATGTATATGTATATAAATACTCGTTTTGCGACAAAAGAGTTAACCAATACCCAAAAGGCTCCTACAAGGAACTTCCCTATAATTTGACTTAGGTTTGATTAACCACAAAACACGAACAAGGTTCAACTTACACGGATACAACACCTCAAACCTGTCCTAGGCTCTTCTTGACGAGCTTAGATAGTATTATTATTGGGTTCTTTTTCCACTTCCTTCTCTTGGGTGATACTCCTCCTCATCCACTGGAGGTGCAATATCCAATCCTGTCATCCACTTGGCAATCAAAAACACATAGTTAGCCATTTTCATCAAATTGTATACATCACTTTAACAACATATCATTTCATAAAATTCTATTGCATTTAAACATTGCATTCCCATATTTCCATCTCATTCACTTTACCAATCATCATAGTTCAAATTCATATTGCATTCCAAATTTACGTGAAAAAGGTAAATAGCAAATAGTAATTCAGGGTTGGGATGTAACAGAAATGGTTGCTGTTATATTGGTCCTGATCTCTATGATGTGGACCATATTCTTCTGTTTTAAACAGTGAGCAAAAGGTCACATCCTTTTCTGTATACATTCACTGGCCGTGTGATTGTTATGTCTCCATTTCTACAGAAATGCTACCGGCTTTGCAGGATTGGTGCATGTGCATTCTTTGGTCACTGGTTTTATTATTTATAGTATAATAGTCCAAGTGTCATTGGATCTGTAATGATTAGCATACTGTTGTTTGATTAAACTAATATATTGTTTTCTAAGATTAGTTTGTATACAGTGTTACAATGTATGAGTGTTTTCTGGATCCTGTATAGGCAAATTAGAATCCAGAAAACTTGTAAGTTTTTAATATAAAAATTGATGTTTTTATGCAAAATGTTAAGCTGAGGAGCTTCACTATTGATGTTTCATAAGGCAGAACACTTACTAAAGGTTTTGCAATTGGGATAGCAAGATAAGTGGTCTTGATTGTGGGGAAACTCCATGGTTAATAAATTTGTGTCAGAGTAGCACTGGGATTGGTACAATTATCCTCTTCCATGATTATATCTTTAGCATTTGCTTAGTACAGCTTAAACAATCTGATACATCTGATCGATTAAACCCTTTAGAATCATATGGGCAGAGTTGTTTTTCTTATGGTTCTAACTTCTTTGTCATAACAATATAATATTGACCTGAACACAAGAAAAGCCTAGCTTTTTTTTAACTGGACAAAGATTCAAGGATGACAATGGAACCTTACGAAAGTATTGATTGAGACCTTTCCAGTTATGGACAACATGCCTGTACTGCATGAAAATAACTAATTTTCCCTATTTATTTTTGAATTTTTTATGGTATCATGTGTGCTTCCACTGACCTGCATTTATTAGCATTTATGAAAGTAAAAATGCTAATTAATGTCAGTGCACTTTATCATTTTTGGATTGTGAATCCCCTGTTCTGTCCTGTGCAACATATTCTGTGCTGAATTTTGGGGTTCTGTGCCCTAGATGCCTGGAAACTGTAATGTATGATTCAGTGGTAGGGTGAGCTGATGTCAAGAGTATTAAAGAGGCCTATTTGTGCAAGTAACCTCTTTCTTGCATCATCTTCTTTTCTTTTGACTGTAATAACCATAGTTGCCAGGAGACTGGCACTGGTACTGGTACAGGAGACTGGTACCGGTATCGGTACGGCTTTTTTATAAAAATAGGAAACAGGGGTACTTGGAGATGCCATTTTTTTTTAATATAAATTAAAAAAAAATAAATAAAAATTAATAATTTATAGAAAATCTGAAACTATGATGACATTGAGCTTTCAAAACAATAATTTAATCGCTCTTAGATGCGTCAGATACATTATGCTTTAATTTTTAAAGTTTCAAATGTTTAAATTTTAAAGTTCTTTTAAGGTATTTTAGCGGGAGACATCATTTTCTGCAGTGGGAGATGCAGGGTACTTGGGAAACTTTGGCAGAAGTCTCCAGCCTCCTGGAGGCATCTCCAAAGATGGTACCGGTCTCCGAGACACGTCTCTGTCTCCAAGATGCGTCTCAGAGGGGGGAGATGCGTCTCCCAGCAACTTTGGTAATAACCCATACTTAATTGTGTGATGTTCTGTTTTAAGTATTTCCTAAATATCCTGATTTTTTTATGAATTTTCTAAGTTTTGAGTAATCAAGTGATTAAGAACAGCGTTCTACCACTTATAAGAAATTAACTCAAACCCCAATGGAATTATGCATGGATGGGCAACTTGAAAGGACATAAACACACACTAGATCTGAACTGGAGTAAGCCTTAGAACATTAAATTAACTGCTTTATTAAATCTGATTACAACACTTGACTGGAAATGAATGATAGGATTTCAAGTACATTAGATCCAGATCACAAATGAATATAGCAATCTCTAACACTGTTCCTCGTTGAGTCTGATCACTAATTCTCAACAAATCTGATTATGAACCTTTGGAAACATTAGAATAGCAATAAATGAACCTGGAAATGGTACAGCCTGGTACTGGAATGATATATGGTGGCTAATGAGCAGGGATTGATGGCTGGAAAATGACTGAGAATCAGCTGTAATCAATCCTCCATCAGTCCACAGATCTGATTTGAATTCTGAATGATTTCACTTCCCAAAATGATCAAGAAGTCCTTCACAAGGGGACAGCACTATACAATTGTCCTTGCAAGGGGTACGACAGCTGGGTAGGAGGTAAAACAGCCTCAAAACAGATAAACTCACCCTTCAAAACCTACAATACAATTTTAGATCTGACTCTTTAGTGTAGTGGCTTCTCAAAATGATGTTGGGTGACCCAAAAAATATTGGTCTGGTGATAAAATATTGTAGCGACACTGTAGCAGCAATATACAATTCTCAAAGTGCCAAAATCTTCATCGAATTACTGTAGGGACACTGTAGCAGCAACGTATAACTCTCCAAAGGATGAAATCTTCAACAAATCACTGTAGCGACATTGTAGTGACCTGGAAATCTTCTTGAACTCTTCAACAAATTAGCACAAGCGTGATCCTCGAATGGAATCACCCAAAATGGGAAACAACGGTTTTTGTCCTTGGATGTCCTAGATTGAACAAATTGCTCAAATATGAAAGTTGGGTACAAAGGATAACTTGAATGATTTTCCAATGAAGATAGGTACGACTTTGATATACATTTTCGAATTGGGCCTTTGGGTCTTGAATTCCCTTTCAAGTATTTAAAAATACTTTATTAATTTCAATTTTAATTTTATTTAAGTAATAAAAATACCTTTATTTTAGTACTAGTGTTTAAAAACACCTTCTACTTTAATTGTAATAATATTATTAAGTTGCTCTAAGAATTAACAATTATTGGGTCCAACTTAAATAATATTATTAATCATTTTAATTTGAAAAAGGGGACATGAAAAATTGGTATTTTTTACACCCTTGATGTAAAAATTTACACACAGTTTTTCCAAAAACCTTGGATACCATCCTTGAAATGTTAAATGAGTGAAATTGGTATCATGGCAAGACAATGATATTGACATTTAAGATAATTTTTAAACATGTACTCTTTTTAGCATGGGTCCTTCCTACACACAGACACACAAATGCACACACACAGGTAAATTGTAAAGGTGATAGTTGCTTTTTATATCACAGCTAAGCCAAACTCCACTTTTGGCATATGAGTCTTTGTTGCGGGATCAATTTGTAATCTCTACGTTAGTGACCTGATGACCTAGCATGGAAATAAACCAAACCTTGCTAATCCATTTAAGGATCATATTTGATTGAATCATTTGGGTAGTCATGTACATTACCTTTAGTTAACAAAAATTTTCTATTCATCATCTGGCATGAACTTTGTCTACTGAGAACTACACTTTAGTAAAGGAATGATGGAGGAAAGGATGGCTAGAAGTTTCCTCATTTAAATTGTAAAGGCCATGCTTGGAAGTTCCAAAAAGAAACTTTGCTTAGAGAGATTGTTGGGAGTGAAGCCTTTAATCTATCAACATTACATAAAGTAGGAAGAATTCACAAGTCTTAAGAGTCAATAGGTGCCTTCAATTGTGTCTTGGTTAGATTCAATTGGTTAAGTCTCCATCTCCTTAAGGGAGTGTGTAAGTAGTACACTTAAAACCTATTTTCAAACTAGCTTGTTTCTTGACTTGAGAAAACACATCACATGTTATTTTTTAATAGAAAATCTGTTAGGTTCTTCTACTACATTTGTATCTGTAGTGTTAAAAACGGCCAACCTAGACTATCTATCAAACTGACTGCTTTTGTTATGCATTAAAATTGCAGTATTGTTTCAATGCTCTTAGTTTTCGGTACAGGCTTCTTTCAGCTCCTTGAAGTCAACAAGCAAGATAATTTTAACACCCTTTATTGGTTTCAAAAACATTCAATTTGTCACTGGTTTTTAATACCCAATAATCTACTTGAATGCCAATGTTTTGTAAGATTGGATACTGAAGCACATACACATTCATTAGTATTTATCATTTATGTAAATTAGCACATTTATGGAACCATCAAGGAAGAAAGCAGAGTAATTGATTTGCAAACAACATGATGTCTTATATGCCAATTGAAACAATATGGAGAGCCACAATCTATGTCAAATAGAGCTTAATAAAATAAACACGAGTAATCAATGTTTGTCTTAAGACTCTTTAGGAATTTGTTGAATGAGATGATCTCTGCCTTTATAAAGTTGCCTAGATTAAGTTGAAAGGATGCCTCAGGATACAACTTACTGATAACATAAGATAGAAGCTTGGCAATACATATTTAAATTACGTGTCAATACTACCTGATACTATCGAATTTTGTGACTGTGTGCGATAGATATGGAGGCAGGGAGAGGCATGATCTTAAAAGCTTCTAACTGAATTGTACTTTTATACTGAAAGCCTATAATGTACCTTACCTGGTTTGGTCTAGAATTCATTTGTTGATTAGGTTTAGGGTTTCTTCCTTCCAAATGAATGTTCTTTTTAAGGAAGTAATCTTGGTTTGAAATCTGCATTCACCATATTAACAACATTTCCACATACACATATATTTGTTAGCATTAATATCTAGATATCCAAAATATAAGCATAATCATAAATGCAATTTTAACAAGCAAGAGGAGTGCCTTGTATGGATCCGCCCTGAAGCCTTTGTGTTGGGCACGGGAGGTTGCCTCTCACAATCCTCCTTTCCCAACGGCTTAGTCCCTGCATTCTCCATACATGACAGTACCTCAGAAGACACTTGCCCTATTAGGACAATGTGAAGTCCTGCGATCCAAGGGTCTACAACCTACCACCCCTATAATAGTGTAGTTTCCTATGGTGGGACCCCCACCTCTCTATGTTTAACCCATTTCTCGAGCCTACGAACATGAGAGGGGGGTTTTTAGGCTAACCACTTGGACTCTACTTCACCTGGCTAAGAGGGTAACAATCACGGAGAAAACAATCTTTACATAAACATAATAAATGTATTTATTATCATTCTATTTCTGATACTTAGGAAAGAGATAGTTCATATATTCAATGAGATGCTTTTAAGGAAAGTTAGCAAAATGCACAAGTAGATACGTTCCTACGTTATATTCATGAAGTGAATTGGAAATGTATTTAGAAATGCAATTTTTGGTAATATACTTTCTTGTGCGATTGTTCCTATCATATTACACAGATATTAAGATGAATTTCTGACAATAAGAGGAAATCAATATCAAAGAGCAAGTAATGATTTCTTTTCTAATGCAACTTGAATTATCTAAATGGCCTAGCTCAAAAAGATCACCAATGTATGCAGAATGCCCGAAGACAAGATTTTGTTCTATGTTCTATCAGACATCATCCTCTTGGGATGACGTATTTCTCAGTTTGTTTCTATAATTTTGTTCTTGGGTAGAGAGGTGAATCAATAATGCAAAAGAGAAGTCATATGAGTGAATTACTTAAAATTATTATCATATGTGTAGTCCCCCAATAGTTTATGCAATGAGGCCAATTACAATATAGTCAATGATTCTAGCAATACCAATGATCAAATTAGAAATATCGGCTTCTTATATTCAAAATAGGCTAAATATTTTTGCTAAGTGTCTTCCCATGTCTCCTTATTCCTTAATCGTCTTCCTTCAACCTTACATTTAATCATAGGATGAGGACAATTCATAAGAATACACAATCTACTTATGTTTATATTAAAGAGTCATCATTAATTACAAGTATCATTATTGCATAATCGTGAATATATATATATATATATATATATATATATATATTCCTTATTCATATCAATTAGTATTCATATATATGTTTATTCATTTATTATTCATTGTTCAATTATATTAGTATTCATTATTCATGATTCATATATTATTACTTATTCAATTATTATTCTTTCCTTATATTAGTATTTATATATTCTTTATTCATTTCATATTATTCATTATAAAATTTATCCTCATTCATGTACATATACTTGTATGCCCATTAAATAATATATTCATATTTAATGGCTCTATATTCCAATGCATAACAATCATTGCTGCTGTTTCTGAATTGCAGATTGTATTTCTCAATGTTTTTCCCTCTTCCTTATTTTCCTTCCTTCTATTTATACCATTCAAGGTAGGTGACTCATGGGGGGAATGTATTGTTTGGTGAAAGAGGTGACTTTTCATAAAATATATCCCTTTGTTAGATTTAATTGCTGCCTTTAAAGGCTTATTATCACAATAATATCTATTTTTGAAAATAATATATTATTACTAATAATTATGATATTTCAAATTATGTACTTATTTTGATGTTTTATTGAACATATTTTAACATTAAGGTATAATAATAAAACCAATTTGCTAATACCTTATTATTATTTTATTCTAATGTATTACAATCTTTGATATGTAATGATTATAATATTTATTTATTATTATTATTTTTGAGATTAAGTTATTTAATACTACAATGTAATAACAATAATTTGCCTATATATTATTATTATATTTTTTATTTCATATTTATATATTTTTATATTGATATGGTACACATTTATTTAATATTAATATTGCTATTTATTTTATATATTCTGATAATAATATTTAAATTGCTAATGTTTGTATTTCAATATTATATTTGATGATTACAATTGTAATACTATCTTGTGATAATTATAATTACTAATTTTTTTCTTTTTATATATTTTGTTATTTATTTGCATTTTCTTATGCAAATTGCATTTAAATGTTTGAGGTTATTTATTTATTTATTTTTGTGTTGCTATTTTGGGGACATGACAAAGCCACAGCCACAACCATGGTTGCTGGAATATATGGTGGTTAGGACATGTTTCATCAGATTTATGTGTTCTGCTTGTTTTTGAATTTATATATTTTGCTTGTGGTTTTTAGTTTATATCTTATTTAGGTTTTTATCCCCAGTTGAAATTTAATTTGCAAACTTACATTCGTGTTTTATTTCCGCATCATTGGAAATAGGCTGATAATTTTTTTGTTTCTTGTCTGATGTTTAATGATATAGTTTTGAAATACTATACATGCACATTTTTGAGTTGCCTTTATGACACAGTTTATAGGATAAAGTAAAGCATGGAATCTTCAACAAACTGGTAAAAAAATGCAATCCTACTTAGTTCTCAAGGTGTAAACCTAGGGAATACTTTCTCATCTTCACGAATGTATAAAGAAGGAAAGCGGGATTATATTGCAATAAGACAAATGTGGTAAATACCTAGGAAACATTTCAAGCCTGTAAATATGAATTATTTTCGTCATTTTGTCACCTTTACAAGCTGGACACCACCTGTAAGATAAATCAAGGAAAATAAAGAATAAAAGCTGCAAAAGAGATAACAAGAGAATATAAAAGGAAAAAAGATCTAATATGCTACATAATGAGAAATTTAAATCTTTTTTCCATGGGAAATTAGATTCCCTTATAAAAATGTGCTGTTTTATAAGATCTGTCAAATGTAATTTTTAAAACAAAGACCCTCTAATGAGAGGTTTCCATTATCAATAATCTATACATGTTTCTATTATGATCTACATCCTTAACTTCTGCTACACTTATTTGAAGGACAAGATGGAGAACTTACAAATAAAAGTTACGTGCTTGATTTAGTTTGAAGCATATATGTATGGTATATCTGTGTATATTAATGTATAGACACAAGCAAAATTGAGAGTTAAGTGTATCAGTATTTCCTTTTATCAAAAATATAGTTAAGAGTTAAGTGTGTAAGCCATTGCCATGTATCTTAAACATTTAATAACTGTTTTAAGGGACATAGATTAATTACTGTTGCTTTCAAAACGTTATGTGCTACTACTTTGAGGTTTACCGTACATATTTACTGAAGCATTGTTCTTTGGAGCTCATTTCTTGCTCTTCAATCTCTCTGGAGTTATACTTTGTAATGAGTTTGATATTGACTTGTTTCAGGTAAAATGTTATATGCATCAGTTGCTTTCAGGACTTGAGCATTGTCACAGCCGAGGTGTCTTGCATCGTGATATTAAAGGTTCCAATCTGCTTCTTGACAATAGTGGTGTCTTAAAGATTGCTGATTTTGGGTTGGCTACGTTTTACAATCCTGATCAAAAGCAGCCCATGACTAGTCGAGTTGTTACCCTTTGGTATCGGCCTCCAGAGCTTCTCTTGGGGGCTACAGAATATGATGCAACTGTTGATCTTTGGAGTGCAGGTTGCATCTTGGCAGAACTGTTGGCAGGCAAACCAATAATGCCTGGACGCACAGAGGTAAATTACAACTCTTTGAGAAATGACTTTCCTGAATGAGCATGTTGGATTCTTTATAAATTGTATGGATATAATATGATATGATATACGAGTAATAAACAAGGGCAGTTATGACTTACATGGGTTGCCAGTATAAATATTGAAAATTTTCCTGTGGTAAACTGTATGTTTTTGAGTTGGTTTGATTACTAATCCTTTTTTTATGTATGATACTATGTTGATATGTTTTACAGGCAAAATAAATAATATATAACCTCTTTGTTGAAAATGTCTTTATGATTATAATTTTATAGCTTAAATCAATAATAGCTATCCTTTTTTCCTAAAAATGTCTTTCATGTTTACATTGTTACCATAAAATTGCATTTCACACATGACTTTTCTTGCATAGATTCCTTAATTAAGGATTTAATCTTCCTGCTCTTAGCTCTACTATAGATATGTGTTTGTTGTTAAGAAAATAGCAAATGCTGTCAGATGATGTTCCTAATAGGATGTCTGGGGTTCTGAACTAAGAGGCTCTTGATGATCAATCCTATGAGAAATATCATCACTCTTAGCATCTGACACTTGTGGTTCCTCAAAAGTAGAGGAAATCGGCAATATGGGTTTGTCTGTCGTTGTGATTGTGAGTAATGAAAGGTAGCTGACCCTCAAACTTGGTGCAAGAAGTAGAATTCTGAGGTGCCTGGCCCTTGTTTGTGAGGGAGGATGCTTTTTTCTGTCACCATTTGTGCTACGACTGCAGTAACCAGTGAGAACTTGATATTCCCAGTGGCTGAATGTGATGAATTCATCATGTCAAAAGAATGGGCACTGATTTGCACATATCGAGGTTAATTACATGAGGATCAATAAGCTTCTTTAGGGCCATCAAACAAGATTTATGCACTACCACGTACTAGAGGCTGACGATCCCCAAACATAGGGAATGGGGCGGCGTGGTATTCATACAACTACGAGACTAATATTTCTGTAATGACCTTATACTAATGTGTGTCATCTATATTAAAATGGTGTATTTGCACATAACCATATTAAATAATGAAATGACTGGCGTTTATCTATCTCAGTCTTTTTGAAATTCTTTTCCAGAATAAATGATGCTCAGGTGCTTGCAAGTTCATCCTACTTGTGTGATCCTCTATGGTCTTGACATGGGTTATCACATCTAACTGATGGTTGTGGCATTTTTTGTATGTTAATAATTATAAAAAATGAATATAAGGTGAAGCTGCTGGTTTAAAGTAGAAGTTGAATAAAATTTGCCAAACAAAAATAAGTGAATGGCTTAGCTTGATGGTGGTTGTGAAGTGAAAAGACTGGTAAGAACATTGTGATTGTTTGGCGAGTTTGGGCTTGAGCTTCATATCATTTCTTAAAGCTCCACTCCAACTGTGGTCTGCCCAATGAAATGGCATGCCAATAAATGGGATGAGATTGGGTGAAAGTCCATGGTGACTTTGGCAGAATGAATGGCCCATAAATTTAGTGTCTAAGGTGAAAGGTAGCCTCATGTGTAGCACAACCTCTCAAGTAGCATGTTTTGAGAAGTTTAGTAACACAAATAAATGAAAAAAGAACGGTAAGAAATATCAAGTCTTCATAATAGAGTGGGTTACATTCCCAAATTCCTAGCAAATATTTTCCTAGAAATTGTGGCTAAATGTGATTTTTTTTTTCATTTATAGATACATTCATCAAGTCAATATTACCAAAGATCAACCAAGGCGACACTTGTTTTTATATGAGGTACACATCCTTATAGAGTAATGCCTTTTGGATCAATTTCCCCATGTGATATTCCATTATGTACTTTGAAATGCTTTTCTAGGAAAATGTCAGGTGAAAACAACAAATGATTTGGCATGATTAGATCCTATGCATATTATTAAAATATAACATAGAATGATTACCAAGATATTCAATTTTTAACAAAGGAGCGAAAGTATCTTTAAATAAGGGATACAATAGCTTTATCTGGAAAGGATAAGAGTGACAACTAATAAATCAAAAGCATAAGAATTTAACTAAAAGAATAAAGAATATTCTTAAAGTCTATCCTAAAGACTAATTGAACATTATATACTAAATATTACAATAATACTTTAATACCCTCCCTTAATGGTCAATCTATTAACTACACCAAGTTTATCTTGAAATTTTACAAATTTGTTAGGAACCAAAGACATGGTAAGAATTTCTGTAGTTTGATCTAGAAGGACAATACCACAACATCATCGATCCATATTTTAAGTTGCTTGATGAAATGACAATGAAGCTCCACATGTTTGGTACATTCGTGGAAGATTAGATTCTTGTCAAGCTTTAGCACCCCTTGATTGTCACAAAACAAGGGTAAAGGCCCGCTTGAGACATGTGCATGTCTTAAAGCATTCTTCTAAGCCATATCGCCTCACATGTTGCTTTTATTGTTACTTGATACTCTGCTTCTGTCGAGGAAAGAACTACTTGCTGCCTGCTACTTCTTGCTGGTCCAGGTGATTGCACTTGTGCCAAGGCTGAAAATATATTCATAAGTGAATTTTTTGTCATCAATAAAACCTGCCCAATTTGAGTCTGTGAACCCAACTAGCTGAGGATCTTTGCTTCTATTGTACAAAATGCCAAAGTCAAGTGTCCCTTTCACATATCTCAACATCCGCTTCGTTGCAACACAATGTTTCGTCTTTGGTGCTATCATGAATCTAGAAATGAAATCATAGCTTAAATTAGGTCTAGTGGTTGTGAGATAGATAAGGCTGTCCACTAGTTGTCGGAATGTTGACTCATTTACTACTCTTGAGTTTGTTTTAGATGAAAGCTTCAACTCTTTCTCCATAGGTGTAGGTGGGATTTTGCAATTTGTCATTCTAAACTTGTCAAGCAAACTCCTGGCATATTTATATTGAGAATAAAAATACCACCACCAATTTGCCAAACTTCTACACTTAGGTAGTAATATAGGAGGCGTAAATTAGTTATGTCAAAAGCCATACTCAAATTATGTTTGATTTGTTCAATCAAATGCACCTCACTACCTGTAATGATATGATCTACATAAATGACTAGTAGAATGATCTTATTGCCTATGCTTTTGATGTACGAATATGAAGGACTTTTTCAGAATCCCTATTCAATCAAATACTTGTCAATTTTAATATCCCAAATTTAGGTGCTTGCATTAGGCCATATAGAGCTTTCTTTAGATTGTATACTTGATGACCCTTTCTTGCAACCTGAAAACCCTAAGATTGAGACATGTACACTTCTTCCTCCAAATCACCATTGAGGAAGGAACTCTTTACGTACATTTGATGGACTTGCCAACCAAACTATGCTGCCATGGCTAGAACTACACGAATGGTGCTCATCTTTGTTGTAGGAGCAAAGGACTTTGTCATGCCCATTACTTATGGTCATTAACACAACCTCAATTTTTTTTGTTTCTACGACTAGACCTCATTCTGTGTCATGTTACCATGACGTTCTATCGTGCACACCTAAGGATGTCACATGTGCAACCTTGAATGGTGCTCATCTTTGTTGTAGGAGCAAAAGTCTTTGTCATGCCCATTGCTTATGGTCATTAACACAACCTCAATTTTTTTGTTTCTACGACTAGACCTCATTCTATGTCATGCTATACCATAATGTTCTATCGTGCACACCTGAGGATGTCACATGTGCGACCTCACAACAAGCATGCTGCCCAGAAGGTGGGGTATAGGGAAAAACAAAATTGAGTGCAGCGAGTCCAATTCGCCCACTCTAAATGAAGGCTATCCTAATAGGGTTTGGTGTTTTGCAAGAGAAAACTCCACAAGGGGGTCACTAGTAGGGTTGTTTTCCCTTAAACTCTTTATGTGAGTGATGACGCCAAGTCCATGTAACGAGATCGAGGCTTAATTAATGTCTAGTTTGAATTAATTTGATTCAACAACAAAAGATTATTTGACTACTAACTCATCCTACTAGCGGATTTCATCATCTATCTAACACACAATTCAGGAAAATAATGATATTACTTGGACTCTACATTTTAGCCACATAATCAAATTCAAGTTTCTCTCCTTTTTTTATTTACTATATAAAATAAAATCACAATGTACAATTATACACACCTTTCGAACTATACTTGATGAATATTACTTATAAGCATATATATATATCAGGAATAATGTAATTCTATTTAGATACCAATACTAAAATATCGAAATTTGCAATTATTTGTAAATTTTGATGTTGAGCCTCCACCACCCTGCGAAAAAATAAATCGTTTATAGCTAAATTACATAAAAGATGCTTTTATCTAGATAAAAACTTGAATATTTACACTTACATTAATATAACTTTTTCTATATATAAAATACTTTTTTATATAAAAACCTTGAATATTTACACTTACATTAATGTAATTTTTTTTATATATATAATACTTTTTTATATAATATATAAATAACCTAAATCTTACATTAATATAATAATAACTTAAATCTTACATTAATATAAATTTTATTTTTAGTAACTTAATTCTTATATTAATATAGATTTACTTTATATATATTATATTTTTTTTAAGAGAGGGAATCGTAAGAATACACACAAATCTCTTTTGAGAATATATGCTTCATATTAAATTAATTATAAACCAAAATGGCCATTCTATGCTATTGGTCTTAATTTATTTTGAAACATTTTTTTTTTTTGAAAGGAGCCCTAAAAAGAAAAGGTTGGAATAGTCTATATATTCTATTCACTAATTTAAGAATTTGTTTCTTGCTTGTTTGTCTTTTATTTGGAAATAAAAAGAATAAAAAATCTTTTATACCATGTGGGAAGGAACCTACCCCTAATGCCTCCATTTATTAGACCCAAAGGGGGGCTTTGCATTGCACAAAATGGAATGAAACCTAACCCTAACATTATCTTCTTTTATCTATTTGATTTACATAGCATTTGGGTTGCGCTTACGCTTTCCCTTTGCATAGGGATGGAGGGTAGGATTTGTTAAAGTTTGTTGTGATTTCGTTTGTTTTTTTTTTTGTTTGCAACATTTTTCGTGTGATTAATCATTACGTAGAATGGCATCAGATGGTCACCTTTGTTGGCTTCTTGATGTTCTTTTTTTAATGCTCAAATCTATCTATAATTGTATAGTTGATTTTACAGGGCCGAATTAAAGGTTTCCATTGGGAGACTTGCCTTAATGGAGCACCGTATGGTATATTTGATATCAGGTTTTTGGAGGCGACTAGATAGGATTTTTTTTTTGTTTTTGTTCTTCCTATTTCAAATTGATGCTCTAGAATCCCTAAGCACCCCATTTCGTTGGCATTGTTTTGAGTTACTAGTTTATTTTTATTTTTTGACATCACTCTGCGGTTAGGGAAAAACCCCTTCTCCGTGGCATAGGGTAACATAGTCGCCCTCCAACTTAATCTCCTTGCACGTAGAACATTCCCTATTGCTAATCATTTAAATTTATTAGTTCATTACTGTTTCTCTTCCTTGACTCATTGATACAATATGATCTTATTTTTCTTTAATTTTATTTATTACATTTCTCCTATCTGCTAATTAAAACAAATTGTTCTATGTTTAACAAACATAATAAGGAGCATGCATCTACATGTGCTTCTACAAAAGGGAATGACAAACTACATGTCATCGACTTGATATTGCTTGATTTTATTTTTAGTCTAAATCTGCAAGAGGGAGGAGAGGGTTGAATATCACTAACTATAGAAGAGGCAGAGATACTTTCACTTTGTCATTTTATGTTATCCCAGATATTTCTCCGTTGTTTTGGTTTACTAGATGCTTAACCAACAATAGTGATGAATGTTAAGCTATCTTTATGACTCCCAATGCATACATATTTTCTTGTTTGAGAAGTTTGAAATGGATGTAGGTCTTGATTTATGTATGTATATCACACAATATACATTGATACATTTAACAATTCTTATGCAACTATACAACATATAGGTTTCTTTTTTTCCTAGAGAGTGTAAGAATCAAATTAACACAACATTAGGAATTTATTTATTTCATTCTATGCAATACCAAGAAGAGATATGCTTAAGAAATCATTTAAACTTTATCTACTTTTCTTGAATTTACAAACCCTAACAACTAACAATTTTCTTTCTCCAACCACACAATACAATGTTTCTTTTCTTTTCTTTTATTTGAACAAGAAAGGACAATACACAATAGAAGTATCATCATTTTTTCCTCCTAAATTTTATTTTATTATTATTTTTCTTTACAGCAATGTTATATCAGTTACAATTCCATATTATTTCCCATACTACAGCCAGTACAAAATTAACATCAGATAAAATTTTATTGCCTTGCTTCCTTCAAAATTCACCACAACAATGTTACATATAACCATATACCCATATATATTTCGTATAACAGAGGTACATTAAGCCTTACAACAACATTTATTTTACAAATTAGTTACTTCTTTGTTTCAACATACAAAAATAAAATCTAGTTCATGTAGAAGGTGGGGGTTACATAGTGTTCCAACCACAATAGATTTGTCAAAATTCATTGTGAAACTCTGATAATCGAATCCCTCTATTCTCAAACATTACAATGCAACTTCATCATTTTTAACATGCATGAACAAATTATTTTAGCAGATACAGTCTACGTGCAACATCATTTCCAAATAGTATCAACATTTTACAAGACACTATTTCCACGACATTAACACAACTTATATACATCATTTAAAATGCCAAAGTAAAATGTCTTCTGATATAATCAGATTTTGTACAAAAATTGCAACTCTGCACACAAAAACAACAAGGACTCCTTTCCATTGGCCAATGGGAGCTCACCTTCCAACCTTAGGACTGCATTGTAGTCCATCCTTAAGCTTGGGGAGATAATTGTGGTGACCAGGTGACAAGGACATCAAAACTTACAGCTTACATACCAAAAATTTTCAGCAGTGTTCACATAGCAAAATACTCATCACAATACACAATACCCCAAAGAGATATCTATACAAGGGTTCTCTCATGAACCATATAAAGGGGGAGTGAGTACACTCACTTGTGTGGAGATACAAACAACAATAAACTTGTTTACCCAACAACCACGCTTTCGTGAATTCACAAATTTAACATCCACAAAACTCATAATCTCATATCACCAATTCTATCACATCCATTAATACACACATTTTCTCAAAGTCACATGGGTGCTCTTACCCATCAAAATTCTTCTCCAACAAGAGCTTCTAACTCACTCAAACCCTATACATGGAGTGCTCTCATCACATTGAGAGATCTTACTCCACTACCCCAAAAAACCCAACACCTCACAACAATATGAACAACATTACCAACACACAAACTTCAACAATAACAACTACAAATCTTCATAAAAATGCAATTTAATACATACACGATACTTTTTAAAATTCATTGAATGAAATAAGGTAAGAGGCCTACCTTGAATTAGCTCCAACACTTGAAGAAGATTGGTGTAGCACTATATACCACTCTTTTTTCAGCTTCTTCTCCTCAATTCAGCCTTATATTTTTCTCTTACTCAACTCACAACTCTAAAACTTGCATACAAAAAAAGCAAAAAGTCCTCTTCTCATCAAATTAGAGAAGTAAATATGAAACTCAAAATCTCATCACATTGTGAAGGCACCATTTATCATCTTCACAATTAGTCTTCTACTAAACCTAAGCATCTTGTTCACACATGTGTGAGCAATCCCTATGACACCATTTCTTTTCAAAGTTGGTCTCTCAAATGTGTGAGCAAGACTAGTGGAAAATATTCATCTTTTAGGATCGCTCCATGTGGCCCACTACCTCATGCTCCCTTTCAAGATTTGATCACATGGTCAAAACTCGTCACATTTACAAATGATGGTAGAAAAAAGGTTATAATTCATATACGGCTTAATTTATGACTCTCAAAAGGGCTCTAACCTTTAGTCCTATGGCCTAAGACTTTAGTGAATACATAATAAAATGAAAATAACACATTAAATTCATTTTAAACTTAGGAAAAACATTGGCTCGAGAAATTAACATTTAAGTTACATTTTATCACTTGACTCATCCAAACATCACATAGACACTTGCCACATAACATTATGCTTCACAATCATAAGGATACATTAATCATTACATAATAATTTTTGACATCACAAGACAAATAATGCATAACAAAAGACTTTAGCCTCTCCAAATAGGCTAGGTTGGCTTAATTGATTTTACATAATTAGCCACCATGTAATCTCTTTGATTCCATTGACCACAAAATATTTGCAAACTCAATTTCTAGTATTAGTATGTCATAATAAATTTCATAGCTGAAACAAATGAACAACATGTACATATTCACATATATCAATTTTTAACTAATAGTTCTATGGCATACTTCCATTCTCATAGTAATATTACACTCATGAATTGAAAACATTCCTAAGCTAGGTGATTATGATAACTCAACGTATAAAACACATCAACATTTGGAATCATAAAATTAAATCATGCATCGAATTGTAGAAACAAATTATTTGAAAACTAACTACATACATGATGTGATCAAAACTCTCATCAATGTAAACCATGTACAAACATACATATGTCATGGGCCTATCAGTATACTCAAAATTGTAGGTCCATAACAAAGTAATAAAACATGGCATAAATGTCTTATATTGACAAAAAAATAAATCCAAAATATGAACATGTAAAATCTACCACTAGAAGGTGGGCTTCACGCTTTAATTAAGTTGGGCTTGATTTTGGATTTATTCTCAAGTGTCCTCATTTGTGTAGTGTCTCTTAAAGTAGCAACAACCTCATCTTATATGTCGCACTGAACCTTGACTTGGTCTAGCTTTTGTCTTTGAAAGCCCAAAGTCCAATGAACCGAAATGCAAATGGGCTCCAATTGTAATTGTCCATCCGACTCCACTTGTAAGGCATCCCAATCCAAAATGTGAGATGCATAATGAACATATTGTTGCAATACAAAAGCGTGAAAAACATCATGGATACATGATAGGTTAGGTGGTAAAGGTAAATGATAAGATCTCGGTCTTATGTGTTCTAAAATCTGAAAAGGACCCACAAAGCTAGGTGCAAGCTTAGAGCCTTTTCCATAGCAGATTGGATTCTTATTTGGCCGCACTTTAAGAATACTCTGTCATCCATTTAGAAGCTCCTATCTATCCTCTTAGCATTTACATATAATTTTCGACGGTCCTAAGCTTCTTGTAGTCGTTGTCTAATCAAAACCATTAGTCTCTCTAGATCTTGTAACAACTTGAGACCGATGGCAACTTTGTTTCCAATATGATCTCAACTCTAAGGAGTCTTGCAAGGTCTTCCATATAGTGCCTAGAAGGGTGCCATGCCTATGGAACTGTGATGATTGTTGTTGTAGACAAACTCTACCAAATAAAGATACTCCCCCCACGTAGACTAATAGACTAATAGTCCATCACATACATAACGTATCCTCCAACACTTGATTCACTTTCTTTGTTTGACCATTTGTCTCGAGGTTATATTTTGTACTAAAATTGAGGTAAGTGCCTAATGTCCGTTGAAATGAACATTGGGTCTTTGTTTGATATAATCTTGCGAGGAGCCTTGTGCAATCTAATGATGTTGTCCAAGAAAACCCTCGCTATTGCTGGTGTTGCGTAGTTACTGCAAATTGGAGAAACGTAAGCTACTTTGGTTAGCTTGTCAACCATCAAGATGATGGGACAATGGTGTCGTGAAGACAAAGGTAGACCTACAATAAAGTCCATGGAAATGGTGTTCCATTTCCATTTCAAAATTTCGTTGAGGGTGAAGAAGTCTAGTTGTATGTTGATGCTCAACCTTGACTCTCTGGCATTCAGGACATTGAGTTGCAAACTTTGCAATGTCTCTTCCCATGCCTACCCAATGGTAAAGTTGACGAAGATTTGCTTGCATCTTCTTCACCCTTGGATATGTTGCATATGGGGCCCTGTGAGCCTTTGGTAAGATAATTGTTTGAAGATCTCCAATCCATGACACACATATATGTCCTTTGTGATGCAACAATCCATTTGACTCTAAGGTATATCTTGAATATTTTCCCTTAAGCACCCTTTGAGACTATATCTCACGTTGAACCTCACGGTACTAATTATTCCTTGACAACTGTTGCAAGATGCGAGTCCTCAAATTTGTATCGATAGTCATACATATAATCTCGTATTGTTGTCTACTCAAAGAATTTGCTATTACATTCTCCTTGCCTTTGATGTAATGTACATCAAATTCATACTCACACAAGAACTCCATCCAACTCCTTTGTCAACCATTCAACTTCGGCTGGTTGAAGATATAGTGCAAACTACAATGATTCGAATGAAGCTTGAAATGGTGTCTCTCCATTTGATATTGTTGTTTTATATTGTGTTTATCACAAAAGTCATTGAATTTGTTCAAACAAATTTCTCCTTCATTATTAAACCTAAGAGTGATTATAGAACAACCCATATTTGGAAAACTCAGACTTGGCAAAAACTCGCTAGCCCCAAAAAATCCGACTTTGCAAAAACTCGGGAAAAACTTGCCAAAAACTTCACAAAAAACTTAGCAACTTAAAAAGTTGCTTAAATTTATTTAGAAACACATTTTTTTTTGCAAAATTAAATGACAAGATGAATCCAATGAGTCCATAAATGAGTACAAAGTGTTTTCTAATAAATTTGATTGATTTTAGTGCAAATTGAGTATAAAATCGCATTCTCATGTGGAATCCTGATGGCTGAAAGCCTGATAGCCTAAGTTGTCAATTCTAGTCTTCACTCCCAAACCCCCTCATTGTAATCAAATTTCTTATATGAGAAGAGATCCCAATAATTGGTGGGGGTCTAGGAGTGATCTCAATGGCGTTTGAAACCACATAAAACTTCTTGTCACACACTTCACCATTTTATCACTTAAGGGAGAAATTAGGTATTTGGCACTTTTTTATGAAAAATATTCGCTCTCCAAGTGCTATGTGAGAAAGTGTGAGGTGCATTCATGCATTTACAGGGAAAAATTGTGAGTTCTTGACTATTTTTTTCAATTTTTTTTGCCTTTTTTTGTGTTTCTCATTTTTGATGTATCCAACGAGTTTTTGCCATGAACTTGTCGAATTTTCACCAGAAACTTGGTGAGTTTACCTAGGGAGTACTCGTGGGCTGAAAACTCAGCAATTTTTTCAAGACTTGCCGAGTTTTCGGCGAGTCTGCCAATTGTGGAACAACTAGACTCTTTTTCTACTAATGCTTTGAACTTTTGAAATTCCTTAAACACATCTGATTTTAACTTTAGGAAATACATCCATATTTTCCTACTAAAATGATTTACAAATAAAAGAAAATACTTGTCACAAGTAATCGATACTATATTCATGGGTCCACAAACATTTGCATGAACTAGGTGTATGACTCTTGAGGTTCTTCAAGCTTGTCCGTTGGCAAATGGAGTTATGTGCTGCTTCCTTGCTTGATAAACTCCACAAACACCTTGTATATGTTGTTGGATGTTAGGTAACCCATCTACCAATTTCTCTTGAGCTAATTGAGAGAAGTAAGATAAGTTGAGGTGCCCATACCATTGATGCCATAGTGTACTGATATCGGATGCACTCTTGGATGCCAATGCATGGTCCTAAACTTGTCTAGTATCAACAAGTTGATACAAACCATGATCTTCAGTACCAAAAATGATGGTTTTCTTGAATTCCATGTCAAGTTTATAGCATTTGTGTTTGCTAAATATGACATCCAAATTGGGACAATGGCACATAATTTGACTCACAGAGAGCAAATTGAGCTCCATTACTGACACAATACACATTGAGAAACAAGAGATTTTTTCTCCAAAAGATATTTGCCCATTTCCTTTGCCAACAATTGTGTACTCCTCACCACCACCAAAGATCATTGAATTTGAGCAAGCCATGTACTTTGTGAACCAATCTTTCCTATGGTTGATATGTCAAAATGCTCCAGAATCTATGTACCATGTAGATGGTTTTGACTGATTTGTTGGTCATTTGGCCATAAAAAGCATAGAAGGTTGACTCCTTTTCCTTAGAATGCTCTGCAACATGAGCCTTTGATGGAGGCCCTCCTGGGATTGATTTCTTTTCAGCCAACCTCCTTTCACAGTGCTTCTTCATATGACCAAGTTTACCACAATAGTGATGTGATATTTTTTAGATTCTTCAAAGTATCTTGATTATTCCCTTAACCTTTCTTCTATGGCCATTTGCCTTTGCCTTTGTCCTTGCCTGCAAATGCCTATTCCACATTCTATGTATTAGTGATGCTGCCAAATTGTTTCTTCCATCTCTCTTGTTGCAAGAGCTTATTGCACATCTCCTCAAATTTCAAGTCAACATTGGTAGATGTGATATTGAGTGTCTCAATAAAATGTTCATAGGCTCACGGTAAACTTTTCAGCATCATGACCACCATGTCTTCCATCTTGCAACTTGTGGCTATTAATTGATCACGGATGTCTTTTATCTTCAGCAAATGCTTCTACAAAGACATCTTATCCATCATGATTGAGAAAAGCATATTTTTAAGGAAGAAGGCCCTACTTGTCTTGGTCTTTACTGCAACTGTTGTCTGAGTGTCAATACTGAGGACGATCTTATCTAGGCATATTTACTCAAAGATCGTGAGCATGTGTTGCTTCCATGTGTTGTAATTTTTTGCATAAAAAGCACTAGCCACCTTCCAACATAATGTTGGATAATGAAGGCATTTGCCCTCCTACAAAGTAATCACTAGGAAAAAATAAACTTGATGTTATAAAAAAACAGCCTTTTCGCAAACCCTAGCACGTAAAAATGCTGAAAAAGTTTAAGCCATGCTTGGAGGATTTTTTTAAAACCCTAGGAGCCATGCTTCTATAAAAAAATCATCAAAAATGACAAAATCAGCACAATTTTTTTTAAAATCATTAAAAAATTGGTCTAAAATGCAATAGAAACCCTAGCTGTGCACAAATGGACCATGATTTTGTCTAAAAATTGATCATTAAAAGGAGAATTTGATATGAAAATTGCCAAAAAATCTGTTCTTGATTGTAACCTTAAATACCCATGATTTTATGGAAGAATTGTCAAAAACTTATAGAAAACCCGTCGGTTGCGACTTTTTAGAAACACTGTCACATGATATTTTTGGGTGAAAAAAAGGCAGTTTTGGAAAAAAAATCAACTCGCAATTTTGTAGAATAAAAAATCCATGATATTTAGAAGAAAAATGCCACAATTTTCCACAAGAAAAAGTTTGTGATTTTGACTGGTAAAAATCTGTGATTTGTCCTTGCAAAAATTTCATGCAAAATATTCCTTGTATGAAACCGTATAGTATTGTATTATTCCGTACGATGCTTCTCTGGCACATTTTGCATCACATGCATGTGAGTTGTCACTATTGGTAGCAATCCCTAGATTTCCACACATTCATTAATCCCAAGAAACTCTACTTGAGCTCTTATACCATATTACAAAATGTTAACACAAAACGATTACCAAGATACTCGATTTTTAACAAAGGAGTGAAAGTATCCTTAAATAAGAGATACAATAGGATTATCTAGAAAGGATAAGAGTGACAACTATTAAAGAAAGGGGATAAGAATTTAACTAAAAGAATAAAGAATATTCCTAAAGTCTATCGTAAAGACTAATTGACCATTATATACTAAACATTACAATAATACTTTAATGATGCATGCTATGTAAAGATCCTTTAGAAAGAAAGAAGAAATTATTTTAATGTCCACAAATGAGTAAGTATAGGTAAATGGAACTAGAGGTTACATCCGTTAACAATAGAAAGTTCTAGGAAGAGAGAACCCTATAATCAAAATAATAAAAGTAAATAAGATAGAACAAAACAATATGCTGCTAACAAAAAGCAATGATGGGATAATAAGAACCACAAAAACATGTGCCAATGAAGATTGGAAGAAACTTTCATTGGATATCTCTGTGTACATCTGAAATAGAGGAGGTATCTAAACCATTGTTGGCCACTGTAAGAGATAATGCTTGCTTGGGAGTATACAAGGCTGGAAGGTTATGCTGGAATAGCCTAGGAGGAACTTAAGCATTCACTCTATAAACTCTCCTAAAATTTAAGCCCGATGTAGCTCTTGTAATTGAAAAGAAGTTTGTAATTTGAGTCAGCCCCTAAAAGGGAAGACGAGTGCGGAAACACTTCCCTAATGCAAATCAATCAGGGAAGAGGTTGCAAAACTTTGTTTCAAATCTTTAACATTCATAGTTTTTCTTAAGAATGCACATGCAATTTAATTAATTTCAGATTTTAACCATTAAAACACATAACACAAAATTTCTGTGGGGAAAACCTTCGGCCTTTGGGGAAAAAACCCACACACCAAAGCATAAGTCAATTGTATTTCCAGTAAAAACAATTACAATACAATGCTTAGAGTCTATGCTCTTGTAGGTGTATTTTCACTGTGACACAAATTCTAGAGTGAATCCGACAACATAACGATGTCTTAAAAAATTACAATCAAGCTCACTACAACAAATGCACTAAGACATCAATAAATACATCTCATACATGGGTGTTGATTTTTGCCATGTGTCAATCTCCCAATCTCTGCATGCATACAAATTGAAATCGACAACATGCATGAGCCCCGAGTGACCCGATTAGCAACTTGTCAAACATGCATGTACATGCACCAACATGCAACAACATGCAACAAGATGCAAGCACATGCAAGGCTTGCAGCTCCAAAAATCAAGCAACCTCACATGCTAGGCGTCCCATAGAGAAAATCAGATTTACTGCCAAAATATAACTCACCCACAACTGCTAGTCACTTTGAGTGACAACTCAATGTCCATTAAGCAAGCTTCCCTTCAAAGCTTTAGTCAACAAGTCAACAACATGCCACATGGCATAAGGGCGCTCCTCGAGGTTTTTATGATTTACAATGCTCAAATGTGCCCCAAGATGACCAGTGTCACTTTTCCTTGTCTCCGCTTTTTCTTAGAGATAAACACTCACACAAGTGGACCACGTCAATACTTATTTCCAAAATACATTGCCATATGTCAACATGGGGCCCATTTTTGATGTAGAAACAATTGCCTTTTTCCAATGGAGCACCCATGTGACATGTGCCACAATTTTGCTTTTCTACACCTTGCATGTAGGATGCCAACTCCTCGTTGGGTCCCACAAAGTGACTTAGCAATTTGGAAACAAATATTATTGCATTTAATAAATTAAAGCAACAACTTAGGGACAAATAATTAATAAATTAATCAAGGGACTCACTAAGGTTGAGACACATTAATCCCAACAACGCCTTTGATTTGGGTGACATCCAGTGAGTAGTAGATGACCAAATCGAGGTTTTTATGATTTACAATGCTCAAATGTGCCCCAAGATGACCAGTGTCACTTTTCCTTGTCTCCGCTTTTTCTTAGAGATAAACACTCACACAAGTGGACCACGTCAATACTTATTTCCAAAATACATTGCCATATGTCAACATGGGGCCCATTTTTGATGTAGAAACAATTGCCTTTTTCCAATGGAGCACCCATGTGACATGTGCCACAATTTTGCTTTTCTACACCTTGCATGTAGGATGCCAACTCCTCGTTGGGTCCCACAAAGTGACTTAGCAATTTGGAAACAAATATTATTGCATTTAATAAATTAAAGCAACAACTTAGGGACAAATAATTAATAAATTAATCAAGGGACTCACTAAGGTTGAGACACATTAATCCCAACAACGCCTTTGATTTGGGTGACATCCAGTGAGTAGTAGATCCATATTATCGGAGTGGGGTTGAGTTATTCTGATAGGAAGGAGTCGAGGCATGATGTTGTGAGAGAGCAGGTTGAGGACTCCGAGTAGTAATGGTGTGCTAAGAGAAGTGCCGCTCAATTGATCTATCAACTCTGACATATGAAGTACCAATATCCAAAGGATGTCCAACAAATGTTGGAAGCTTTTAGATAGGTCATGTGTGTATATCTGCAGAGTTACAATTTTATGATTAATTTTTCTTTCTTTTTTGCAGCTCCATTGGACACAATGATTGTAAATAAATTCAAAAAGGTGGATTTGATTGGTTGATAACAAGTTTTGGAAGTATCACCATGTTGAGAGGATATTTGGAGTGAATAAGATATTTTGAAGAGATTCTTCTAGAATTATATTGTTCAATTTGTAAGTTTAGAAGTTGAAGCTTTAGTTGAAGAAAGTGGTACCTTAGAAACATGTTGGTCTCCAAGCTATGTTATTGGGTATTGCCCTTTAGTCCCTTTCAACTATTGTGGTATGGTTTTTGCAATGGTAAAGGTTCAAGTACATCTAGGGTTCTTTTGCTACCTTGGTTACCCTACTATCATAATAAGAACACATTCAAAAGAATGTATTAGTCCAAATACGACATATATAAACACCTAAAAAGAAAACATCCAAAAATGGAATACACAATAAAAATTGTAAAGATCACACAACTAAATAAATTGCTGTTAGTCTTATAACATCTAATTGAAATCAACTAATTGCATCAAGTTCACATGGTTCTTGAGTTTAACTATGACCATTGACTATCTTCTTATTTTAAAAAGATAATACATACTTATGTTATATAGCTCGTCATGATCCATTTAATACTTTGAATTATCAAGTATTAGTGTTTTTTTATTTTATGCATGCAACATGTTGTGGTGTCCTTTGGCTTAGATGCCATTACCATGGGGCATCTCTTTTGTCAAATTCACCTAGCAACCCCAAAATTAGATGTTGTAGTTAAATTGATTCATCATTCAACATTTATATTTAGGCATGTAACATGTTTCATGGGGATTTGAACATGGGTTTCCACAATGAAAGTCCCAATGATTCACTAGTTCAATGCTTCCTATTTGACGACCATATATCATTGATAATTTGATACATAGCCAAGGTACATTGAACCTGGGGTCCCAAGAAAAACATGCAAACCTTAATACCTACACTCATACCTGTAACCATACCTTGGTAACTTAGTCTCCCAACTTTTTGAAGAAAATCACGATGGCCCCATACTAAGATTCAAGGTATGGGGAAAAAATTTCCTAATATAATAATTGTCTCACTCTTTGCTATTTGATGTCTAAAGCACAATCATTATGGAGTAAGTGGATAAGGTAATTTATGTTCCTATTAGAAAATTCACATTTTGCAAGGAACATTAGATGGTAACTTAAAAACAAGGTTTAGGTATGGATGACTGTGCAAAATTTTAGCATAATTTGTTATGTAGGTTAGTTTATATTTGAATTGACCTCACATCTTCAGTGTGCTTGATCAAAAAGCCATTTTCTTAAAGTATGTATTGGTTGCTTGTATTGTATCAATTTTACTTTTAGTCTATAGTTTAATTTGTTATAGTTTCAATCAACTCTAAAAGATTACTACTATGGAAGATGATATTGTGGTAGTAGATGACTTCCCATTGATGTTATTTAAATTAGTATTGGCACCTTTCCAAATTTTTGTCAAGAGGTTGTTTTCTACCAAGAATACAAAAGGGAAAAAGTGATGAGTATGATTATGTAGTATACCCTTATCAATTTATTAGAAATTAAAGAAAACTAAACTAACTAAATACAATATATTATTGACCATTAAATATTAAATATTATCCTAACACCCTCCCTTAATGGTCAATCTGTCAACAACACCAAGTTGCCCCCTGAATTTGACAAACTTATCCGGGCTTAGAGACTTGGTGAGAATATCTACAGTTTGATCCGTTGTCGGAACATATTTTAGCTGAACTAATCCGTCTTCTACCAACTTGCGGATGTAGTGACAAAGAAGCTCGACATGCTTGGTACGTTCATGGAAGATTGGACTTTTGGCAAGTTTGAGCACCCCTTGATTATCAGTGTACAAGGGAGAAGGACCTGCTTGTGACATGTGCATGTTAGAAAGCATCTTGCAGAGCCAAATTGCCTCACATGCTGCCTTAACTGTTCCTCGATATTCTGCTTTAGTCGAGGAAAGAGTCACTGCCTGTTGTTTCTTGACGTTCCATGTTATAGCACTTGTACCCAAATTGAATACATACCCAGAAGTAGATTTTCTGTCATCTATTGAACTTGTCTAATTTGAGTCTGTTTAACCAATTAGCTTTGGATCCTTGCATATGCCATACAAAATGCCATAATTTGAAGTGCCCTTAACATATATCAGGACTTGCGTCGCTGCAAGCCAGTGTAGCTCACAACAAAACTAATATCAGGTCTAGTAGCAGTGAGGTAGATGAGATTGCCTACTAGTTGCCTGAATGTCGTTTCATCAATCGGAGGTGAATCAGAGTTGGCTGATAACTTTAGCCCCTTCTCCATAGGTGTGGAGGAAGGTTTGCAATTTTGCATCTGAAATTTGTCAAGCAGACTTCTAGCATATTTAGACTGAGAGATATAAATGCTACTAGCGGTCTGCCAAACCTCAATACCCAAACAATAATGGAGAAGCCCAAAATCTGTCATGTCAAAAGCCTGACACAAATCTTGTTTGATTGCGCAATCAAATGTGTTGAACTGCCAATAATGATCAAGTCATCAACATAAACAACAAAAAACAAAGTATCATCACCAAAGTGCTGGACATACAGATTAGAGTTAGAAGGGCTGTGTTGAAAACCATGATCAAGCAAGTACTGATCAATCTTGATGTACCATGCACGAGGAGCCTGTTTCAATCCATAGAGTGCTTTGACCAGTCTACAAACCTAATGTTCTTTGCCGGCAACCTTGAAACCAGGAGGCTGTATCATGTAGACTTCTTTCTGCAAATCACCGTTGAGGAAGGCACTGTTGACATCCATCTAATGAATTGTCCATCCAAATTGGGCTGCAATAGTGAGAAGAAGATGGATTGTGCTCATCTTGGCAATAGGAGCAAAAGTCTCCTCATAATCAATGCTCTCCCGCTGTGTGAATCCCCGAGCAACTAATCTAGCCTTGTATTTATCCAGAGTACCATCTGCATGAAATTTAACCTTGTAAACCCATTTGCAACTGATAGGTTTCTTCCCAGGAGGAAGATTAGAAAGAACCCAAGTGTGATTCTTCAGAAGACAATGGTATTCTGTCTGCATAGCCTTTTCCCACTCTAGAATTCCTTTAGCCTTTGAATATGTTTGAGGCTCATAGATGCAGTGGATGTTGGCCATAGGAGCAAAATTAACTGTGTTTTGCTGCTTGTGCTTTCTGCGAGCTGATCTGTCCTCAATGAGTTCATCATCATGAAGATCTCCGATAGTCTTGAGCCACCACTTAGGCCGGAGAGTAGAAGTACCAACATCTGGATCTGGAGTAGGAGAAACAACATCTTTTGGGATTTTTGGAACAAAGTCATCTGGATATGAATCCTGAGGAAAATCAGGTGGTGCTAGATCATGATTGGTAGACTCCTCATCTTCAGAGTCAGAGTGCTTTGAAGCCCTCCCATTAGGGGAACCAAGAGGAAGACGAACACCCTCATCAGAAACCTTCATAGGCTGATCCTCAGGGTTGGTAGTAGGAACAGATGGACCAGTAGTTTCATCAATCACAACATCACGACTGAATAAGAGACAATCCGTCTCGACATCAATCAACCTGTATGCCTTGTGATTGTCGCTGTAACTAGTAAACATAAGTTTTTGGCTCTTGGAGTCCAACTTGTCACGCTTGGCTTCTGGAATCCATACATAAGCTGTAGAACCAAAGACTTTTAGATGGTCCTGTTGACTTGTTTCTTATGACAACACCAACACAGAATAAAATGTCCAACGGTCACTCTATTCTCTCTTGATCAAAGTATCCCACATGCTAAGATTGCGTGAAAGTTCATGCGTTCAACTCCAAGGTTCCTTTTAGTGCGAATAGGCTCAGTTGGTTGATGTGAATATGCTGGGTATTCCAAGGGGACTTACGTGAGTTGCTCATTCAGAAGAAAATGATTCTCAAATTTTGGGAGATTTGTCAACGACGCTCAGGTTCTTAAACCAACCGGATAATGCTGAATGTAAAAGGATATAAGGATTAGAGATGCTACCATCTACTCCTAAAGGGGTGGAGGGCGAGAATCAACTTAAACAATCTTCAAACCAGACTTTGTTTCGTCTCCCTTCGGACAACTTTGACAAAGTTGGTGCAATCTTCAAAGGATGAGTAAGATGTTCAAATTATGATTCAGCATACACACACCATCACAACGATGCAAGTGAACATACGAATCACAACCGAAGTTAAGTACTGATATTCCAGTTGACCACGCAGGGCGGACTTACCTTCAGCAAGCCCGCTAGTGGTATGGATGAAAGAAGATATGCTCAAACCAAAGCGCCACACTCCACAATTAACAACTACTTGCATAAAGTAAAGTCTACTCTACTCTATCTACTTGAATTGGAAAGACGAAAAAGCCTTGTCAACTACCCACAATGAAAGATAAAATCACCAATCAATGAAAATCCTTATATTATGAGAGCCTTTCACAACAACCTTTTCAAAGGGAAAGTTTTCTTTCCTTTTCAACTAAGCTAACTTCTAGCTCTACTCCCTATCTATTCTAACTTCTATCTTGTCTACTCTCAATCTAATCTCTACTTTTTTACAAATGAGGGGGGATGCCCCTTTTATAGTTGGCCCAGTCCAACAGACGACTTAGATTGAATTACAATAAAGGGCTCAGATCGAGCACATATGCCCTAATTAGGGGTTTTGCCCTAAAAACCGCCACAGAGAGGAGTGGGGCAATGAATGCACAGAATATTCTCCACTCCTCTGCAGGAACCATTATCTGCAAATAATGCCCACTATCTTCTTCTAGAAGATTCTCGTCCGGAAACGCGTTCCCACTGTTCTTCTTTGCCAATTCTGTTGCGTTACGAGGAGAGCGAAAGAGTCTCTAAGATCATCTCCGCAGATAATAAAATTTGAAAGGATTTGACGTTCAGCCCTCCTGTTGCTTTGACTCTTGGACGCATTTCTTCTTTGTGACTTTCACATTTCTCTAGCCCACTGCCTTGGGTGCATTTGCCTCTTTTGCATCACGTTCTTAGTGCCTTAGACAAATCTTCACTTTCGTTTCTCTTTCCAAAGTCGTAACATTGTCCAGCTTCATCACCTCAAGTCCTTACGCTCAGGCTCCAGTGTTCATCCTGCAAAACAAAAGAAGAGCATCATAACATTTTATAATAAAAATTCACTTTACTTACCTTATTCCCACGTTTTGACCGATTGATCTCCGGATCTTGATAGAGTTCATCATTCCTAGCAAACTTATAACTTTTCAACGTCTGAATGCTTGATGTTCTAGCTTCATTTCATCTTCAAATTCTTCTATGCCTTGGACAAATTTCATCTCTACCCCGTGAATGTATTTAACCTCTTGAGCTTTATTTTACCATGCCTTAGAAATTTTATCTATCCGGGTCTTAGGAAATTTGTTAAACGGGTGTCAGGCTAAAATCTTTGTCGAAACAACACGAGCAAGGTGTGGAAGAACTTTAAATCATCTCCCGGTGGGAAATGTCCAATACCCAGAAGAAAATTCCCCTCAGAAATCATAATTTCCATGTGTACCCAAATGAAGGGGTAAGTTTAATTTTTTATTATTTTGAGAAAAATAATAAAAATTGCTAAGGTTGATTCCATTTTATTCTGGACGTATTCCACACCTCCAGTCTTCACTTTTTTATGCCTTGGTATTTTTGCTTCTCTGAAGAAATTCCCTTTATGTTCATGGGCGCACCTTACCTTGCACTTGGAAAATTTAATATTACCTCCTCTTGATTGTTGGGCGCATTTTACTCCCTCTAACATTATTTTTCAACCCTTAGAATATTTCTAGGCCATTTTATCTTGCCTTTGAAGAATTCTCAACTCATTCCATACCTTGTCTTGCCCTCCTAAGAATTTCCAATTCCTCTTTATCATGGGTGCATTTCTCCTAGTGAAATTTTCTTTTACTTAGAAATTTATTCCAAACCTTGAAGGGTGCACTTCACAAGGCCTTCTTTTAGTTTTCACGCCTTAGGTATTTCATTTAACTTCTTCCTCTTGGGGCGCATTTTACATGTGGCGGAGGCAAATCCTCAACGCCTTAGCATTTGTCTTACCTTGTCTTTACATCTTAGGCGCATATGAGGGTACGAGGAGGAACTTGCCACGCCTAGACCTTTACCTTGCCTTAGCAACCCTTTTCAATATCATGCCTTGAATGCTTCTTACTACCCTTGTGGCCTTGGGCGCATTTAACATTTGGAGGAGGAAAATTCCCATGCCTTAGAATATTTCATTGCCAAGCCCCTTTTACCTTGGGCGCATTTGAGGTAGGGTGGAGGAATTTCAAATACTTAAAATATTTTCTCAAGCCTTCCTTCCATGAGGGCGCATTTAGGGGTGTGAGGAGGAATTTCTCCACACTTAGAAAATTCTCAAACATCCTCCCTCTTGCTGGGCGCATTTCAACCTATGTGCTGCAATTTTCATATCTTAGAATATTTTCAGGCTCCTTCAGGTCATGCTCCTTGCTTGGGCGCATTTTCACCCTTGAGCTTCCACTTTGTGACTTACAAAACTTTCTTACTTCTACTCATGGCTTGGGCGCATTTCACCTGCCAAGCCTCGATTTCCATGCCTTAAGGAATATTTTTAACATCCTTTCATCTTGGGTGCATTTCCTAGCTAGAGGAGGAATTTTACACTTAGAATTATTTTCAACTTCCTCCACATGCAGCTCACACCTTGGGCGCATTTGAGGTAGGGTGGAGGAACTTTCTCATAACTTATACGTTTTCCTTCAGTCTCCTCCAAGTTGGGCGCATTTTGCCCCTTCTCATGCCAGTTTTCAACACTTAGGTAAATTTGCATGTCATCTCTACAAGCTTGGGCGCATTTGGAGGGTGGAGGAGGAATTTTCAATGCCTTCGATTTTTCTTTCACTCCCCTTGTAGCCTTGGGCGCATTTTAGAGGTGCTACTTCCATTTTTGCCTTAGAAAATTTTAAACATCCTTGCTCAAGACATGGCGCATTTGAGAGGTGGAGGAGGAATTTTGTTTGTGTCTTGGGCGCATTTCTTATGTGATAGAGGAATTTGTTGGAGCCTTGGGCGCATATGAGGTGGTGTGAAGGAATTTCATGCCTTAGAACATTTTTTTGCTATGTCAAGGGCGCATTTCACCATGTGGACTTCCACCTTTGGGTGCATTTTGCCTGTGTTGCTTCCATCTCAACCCTTTGGGGTGCATCTCTCCTAGTGTGAAGGAAATCTCACACTTAGCAACTTTTATCAATTTTCCTCATGGCTGCTTGGGCGCATTTCAGGGTATGAGGAGGAATTCCTCATACTTAAGGTTTTTGATGCCAGTCTTCATGCTTGAAAACCTTCAATGCCTTAGCCTCTTGCCATTCTATTTTTAGCAAATTTTGGAGAAGTGAGACTTTTGTGGCCTTTTATCTGTTCTGAACCTGAAGCTGGTGTGTTGTGCTTCTTGTAACCTCGCCACCTTGTTTATACCTGTTGCCCAAGCTCATTTTCTATTTTTAGCCCGCTTGCTATTTTTAGCAAATCCTAAAATTGCTCGACTTCTGCAGCTCTGTTTGACTTGAATTTTCTACCACGTGGTCCTCATCGCTTGGCGAACCCGTTCACACTTGCCCCTCGCTCTGACCTGCTATTTATAGCCGTGTTCTGGAGGTGACTTACTATAAATAGTAAGTGCCCGGATTGCGCCCAAATTTTACCAGTGGATTGCCAGAAGGATACTGATCGTAGTGGGATACCTTCGTTTTTCAAAATTCTGGCTTTTTACTCCTCTTTTTAGGCATTGAAGCTGGAAACCCTAATCTGTCTTGCATGTGCCTCGAACGGTCTCCGTTTGACCTCGTTTCTGTTGCATGCTGCTCTGTTCGTGATATTGAAGTGTCGGGTGGCTGTCGGAGTGAAACTGCTATTTATAGTAAGTGTCCGGAAAGTAGTCAATTTGATGTCGGATGAGTTTGCATGCCACAGTGCTCGTGGGATCTCAAAAAACCCAGAAAAACCCAGAAAACTGGTCAACGTTTCGACACTGGCTAAAAATAGTAAGTCCCTTAATATTGACTCATTCCGTTTGCATGTCATACCACTGCGAAGCTCTCGCAAAACCCACATGGAATATCCGGACATGCACTGAAAATCTCTGCATGCAAACCCTAAAAATAGCCTCTGAAGGTTGTACTCTGAAAGTCCTCATCTCGGTTTGCATGCTATATCGTTGCGAAGGTTTTGAAAAACCCAGATCCATTCTCCAGTCATGCATTGGAGAATCGTATGTTTAAATCCTAAAAATGGCCTCTGAAGGCTGAATTGCTAAAAATAGCCAGTTGTCTGAATCTGTTCAAATTTTATGTGCAAGTACCTTGGAGTACCCCGGACGTGGTGGAATAGTCAGAATTCCAAAATCCTGATGAAAAGCTCCCAGATTGAGCACTTACTAAAAATAGTAAGTTGTCCGATTTCAATGAAAACTCAGTGGGAGCCTGTTGGAAGCCTTTTGATAGCAATGTTCAGCTCAGATGTCAATTAGCCAACTCAGTTCAGCTTCAAACTGTCTTGAAGAATGAAACCCTAATTTCACAAACAGCTAAAATTTCCATTAGATCAAACGATAGGACATCCCCGAAAGGACAAAAGATCAGAGAGAGAGAGAGAGAGAGAGAGAGAGAGAACAACCCAAAAACCAAAAGCCAAAAGATCAAAATGGAGCAAAAATTGGGGGTCCCCATTTGAATGGGGCGATGTGTGAAAAGGTCACAACAGGTCCACCTTAGGCTTACGTACTGACCAGGCTTCTTCGGGAGTCATCTTCTTAACGGCCTGTGTATGTGATCGATTCAGGAGGTAGACTGTAGTATAAATTGCTTCAGCCCAGTATTTCTTAGGTACATTTCTATACTCCATCATAGAATGAGCCATTTTAGTAATGGTGCAATTCCTACGTTCACCGACAACATTTTGCTGAGGGTTGTATGGTGTGGTGAGTTGGCATTTAATGCCATGCGTAGCACAAAAAAAAGAGAAGTCAGTTGAACAAAACTCCCCCCGATTATCTGACCTTAGAGTGACAATCTGAGAACTTGATTCTTTCTCAACTAAGGTGTTATACTGCTGAAATATACTGAACACATTTGATTTATGTTTCAAAAAATACACCCACATTTTTCTACTAAAATCATCAACAAATAATAAAAAATACCTAGACCTAGTAACAGATGGAGTGTTCATTGGTCCACATACATCAGTGTGAACCAATTCAAGTACCTTGGAGGCTCGCCAAGAATCACCATCCGAGAATGGTGTTCGTTGCTACTCCCCAGCTTGACATGCTCCACAAACTCCATGATTTTGAGTTTGGCTCTTAGGTAGACCAACAACCAAACCCTCCCGAGACAGTTCATAGAGATAGTGCACATTCAAGTGCCCATAACGCTGATGCCAAAGTTTGCTGATGGAAGTACTCCTGGCTGCCAGAGCATGCTCCTGAGAATCACTAGAATCAACAAGTCTATACAGACCATGATCCTCAAGTCCCATAGCGATCGTAGTACGTGTCTCCTTATCAACAATGCTGCAGGTGGACGAACTGAAAATTGTTGATGTTAATGCAGCCACAGTCGTCTACTTCCAGACCAAGTTCGATAAAGATTATAAATTAAATGTAACTTGGCTATTTAATTTATATATGTATAATTGATTTAATGAAGAGGCTGACTTCATATGTAATGAAATGATTTTTATTTAATAATAATTATTATATTTTATTACAGGCCAACCCAAGAACTGACGCGATTTTCTAGAGGCGTCTTTCTTGCTGGGCCGACCTCTCTCTCCAAAGGACGTGTCTCTTTCCTTGGACATGTGTATAAATATGAGAAGGTTTCCATTCATTGATCATCAATATCAAGCGAAGTTTATTCAAGGAGAAGAAGTGCGACTTAAGAGCAGATTGAGTTTTGTATTTGTAGATCGATTCAAGGAGTCTCATATTATTTGTATCATTGCATCTAGAAGAGGTGCTGTTCATTTTCTCATTGAGGCATTGAGTTGTAAGCAGATTGCTGCTGTTATATTTATCAATATATAGGAGATATATTGGCTGGGTTTTTTTTCCTTTAGGTTGGAGGGTTTTCCCAGGGTATTGGCTGTGTTCGTGTGTTGAATTTGAGTTAAATTTCTGTGCTATTAATCTGATCTAAAATTAAGATGGTATCAGAGCGGGTTTAAAGAGGATCCCGATCAGATTTGTGTTTAAATCAGCCTTACCCTTGTTTTATTTTCTCATCTTTATTCACCTTTATCTATTCCTCAAGATGGTGAATGGTCTCAAGATTGAGGATAGGCTTGAGGGAGCGTCAAACTTCACTTCGTGGAGATTCAAGATCATGCTCACCTTGGAGGAAAGCGAATTGGCAAAGTTTGTGGAGAGCTCTGCCCCCGAGCCTACGGATAAGGAAGAAAAGGCCCTATGGAAGAAGAAAGATACTAGGGCAAAGAAGATGTTGGTTGATTCAGTGAAGGATCATATTGTTCCTATCGTCTCCAAGTTAAGAATTGCGAGAGAGATGTTCAAAACCGTAGAGGAGATGTACGAGATCAACAACACCAGCCGTGCTCTTGCACTGAAGCAACTTCATCATTTGAAGATGGCGAAGGGAGAAACTATCATTGCCTACTTCATGAGAATAACCGAATTGAGAGATCAGCTCTCGTCTATTGGGCATGTTGTCGATAGCAAGGATCTAACCATGCTGGCTCTCAATGGTCTCCCTTCATCATGGGAATCTTATATTCAGGGAATCAGTGCAAGATGAAAACTTCCCAAGTTTGATCGATTGAGGGTTGACTGTATTTAAGAAGAATCTAGGTTGGCTGCAAGAGGTATTGGGAAAAGCTCAGTTAATAAAGACCTTCATGTTCTTGCCATTCAATCCTCAAAGAAGAAAGGTGGGAAGAAGGGGTATTTCAAGAGGAACAAAGATAGAGGAGTTGATGATGTTTCCGCATTTAAGAAGAAGAGGGACCTATCCAAGGTTCAGTGTTTCCGATGTGACAAGTATGGCCATTTTGCTAAGGAATTTCCTCTCAGGCCTAGGCAACAAGCCACCTTTGCTAAAGTCGATGAAGCCTCCATGCAGAAGGATACAAGTGAATACTTATTCTATTCAGCCTTGTCTAGTAATGTTTCAACTGACATCAACACTTGGCTGATAGATAGTGGTGCCTCTTTCCACATCATCGGATTCAGGGAGCATCTATCTGATTTGGTGATGAAAGATTCTAGCGAACAAGTTATTATTGGAGATGATGCTAGTTACTCGGTTAAGGGAGTTGGGACTTCATCTTTGCATTTGGATTCCGGCGATTCCTTACAGTTGGATGATGTGCTATTTGTTCCAGGCATCAAGCAGAACCTTGTTTCCATATCAGCCTTGGAAGACAAGGGTTATCAAGTTGCCTTTTCTGAAGGCAAAGTTCTCATATGGGCGAAGAACTCTAACTTCAAGACTGCTTGAATGGTTGGAGTTAGACATGTGTGTCTCTATAGGCTATGCACACGCCCCATTCAGGCTCTAGTACATGACTCCACGAGTTTGGGTGATCTTTGGCATCGAAGATTGGCTCACCTTCACTTTCGAGTGCTACTTGTTATGGAGAAGATGGTGACGGGCCTTCCTAAATTCAACCAGAAGCATGAAGGAACCTGCAAAGGCTGCACTTTGGGTAAGAATACAAAAGGTCCATTCCATAGTTGTGAAAGTAGATCCAAATGTGTCTTAGATCTTATTCATTCTGATTTATGTGGTCCAATGTTTGTTGCATCCTCGAGTGGTTTCCTGTATTACATTATTTTTATTGATGACTACTCTAGAAAGACTTGGATCTATTTCTTGAAATCTAAAGAATCTGAGGAGATACTAGAAAGGTTCAAAGAGTTCAAAGCTCAGGTGGAGAACATGTTCGGAAAGAGGATCAAGGTGTCGAGATCTGATAACGGAGGAGAATACATTTCTATTATCTTTCGTAACTTCTGCATTGAAGTAGGGATTAAGAGGGAGCTCAGTGTTCCTTATAATCCTGAACAGAACGGTGTTGCGGAGAGAAAGAACAGAACTATCGTAGAAGCAGTCAAAGCCATGCTTCATGACCAAGACCTGCAAATCTCTCTTTGGGATGAAGCATCCAGGATTGCAGTCTATATCCAGAATAGAAGTCCTCACAAAATCTTGGAGAATATAACCCTTGAAGAAGCATTCTTTGGGGTGAAGCTTGAAGTAAGTCATTTGAGGATCTCTGGGTGTCCAGTGTATGTTCATATTCCAAAGGAAAAGAGGACTAAGTTGGAACCTTATGGCAAGAAGGGAATTTTGGTAGGCTACAGTGAGACATCAAAAGCCTACAAAATCTACATTCTGGGTCAGAAGACTATTGAGATCAGTAGAGATGTCACATTTGAGGAGGATGTTGCATTCAGAAGATCCAAGGGTACTCATATGGAGATCGATGAAGAAGAACCTGCTCAGGATATGGAAGTTGACCATATTCCTGAAAATCAGAGGGAGGTTCCAGGACCTAAGGAAGATGATGATCCAACTGAGCCCTTGGAGCCTACTGATGGGCCTACAGATATTGTGATTGGAAGGAAGAGACCTCTTTGGGCTAGGAAAATAATGCAGGAGGCAGGAAGTTTTGCAGCCCCAAGAGGAACCTTTAGAGAAAGCAAGAGACCAAATAAGTTCTCCAGTTATGTAGCCTTGATGAGTTAGATTATTGAGTTAGACCTTCCAGTGTTGAGGAAGCTTCTAGTCAACAAGTTTGGAAGGATGCTATGACTAAGGAGTATCAATCCATACTTAAGAATGATGTTTGGGATATTGTTCCTAGACCCGAAGGCAAATCTATGGTATCTTCTAAATGGCTCTTCAAGATCAAGCATGCAGTTGATGGGAGCATTGAGAAGTACAAGGCAAGATTCGTGGCTAGAGGGTTCTCACAAAAAGAGGGAGTTGACTATAAAGAAACCTTTGCTTCAATGGCTCGCTACACTTATGTCAGAACCATTATTGCTATTGTTGCATCTAGAGGATGGAAGATTCACCAAATGGATGTTAAGACGACCTTTTTGAATGGTGTCATAGAAGAAGAGGTCTACATTGAGCAACTCGATGGATTTGAGGTACATAGGAAGGAGTCTCATGTTTGAAAGCTGAAGAAGGCCTTGTATGGTCTTAAGCAGGCTCCTCGTGCTTGGTATGAAAGGATTGATCGTTACCTATTGAGTTTGGGTTTCTCAAAGAGTGATGCAGATTCTAACCTCTACTTCAAGGTAATAAATGGTGAAGCATTGATTTTGGTTTCGTATGTTGATGATTCGATTATCACTGGAGAAGAACACCTGATTCTAAAATGTAAGAAGGAGTTAGCTTCTGAGTTTGAGATGAAGAATCTTGGTCTCATGCATTACTTTCTTGGCTTAGAAGTTTGGCAAAAGCCAAACAAGATGATTCTAAGTCAAGGCAAGTATACTATTGACATTCTGAAGAGGTTTGGTATGATTGATTGCAAACCTATGTCTACACCTATGGAGACAAACTTACATAAGTTGAAGGAGGCTGCAGCTAGTTCAAAACTGGTGGATTCTACGATGTATAGACAATTGATTGGTTCATTGATGTATCTAGTTAACACTAGATCGGATATTTGCTATGTAGTGAGTGCACTTAGATAGTTTATGTGTGAACCAATGCAGATACATCTTGTTGCAGCTAAACATGTCCTGAGATATTTGCGTGGCACAGTTGGATATGGATTAAGATACTCTACAGGTGTGGATTTGGAGCTGCATGGTTTTACTGATTCTGATTGGGCAGGGTGTGTCATTGATCGAAAGAGTACCTCTGGTTGTTGCTTCAATTTGGGATCTGCTATGATATCCTGGTGCAGTAGGAAGTAGTCTTCAGTGGCATTGAGTACAATAGAGGCAGAGTACATTGCAGCTTGTGTGGCAGCTCGTGAAGCAGTGTGGCTTCGTAAGATTCTTGCAGGATTGTTTGGACAATCAATGGAGCCTACTATTGTTCATTGTGATAACCAGAGTTGTGTGAAGATTTCTGTCAATTCTGTGTTTCATGACAGAACAAAGCATGTTGAGATCAAGTACCATTATATCAGAGATATGGTATTGAGGAAAGCTATACAGTTGAGGTATATTAGCACTGATGAGCAAACGGCATACATTCTCACCAAGCCTCTCTCCAGGATAAAGTTTGTGTACTTTCGAGATAAGCTTGGTATGGTGGAGAATACAGCCTTAACTGAGAAGGAGTCTCAGTATCAATAATCCTCTTTAATGAGTTCTTCTTTGTGAGAGAAGTTCGTGGTGAAATCCCTTGGTAATGAGTTCTTCTCTGCAAGAGAAGTTCGAGGTGAAATCCCTTGGTTATGTGTTCTTCTCTGCAAGAGAAGTTCGAGGTGAAATCCCTTGATTCCATCCTTTGGGAGAGCCATGGTGGATGTCATGTGTGTGAGTCCACAATAACATCACGTGAGGGAGTTCGTGATGATTTACTTGTACTTGTGTTCCAGCCTCTGGGGGAGCCATGGTGAAAGTCACGATTAGGTGACAACATCACATTGAGTATTGAGCAGTTGTACATACCATCAATGGAGGTAGCCATGATGGTTGATATCACTATGAGGTGATATGCTTTCACGATGAGGTGATAAGCTCTTTTCTTACATGGATGAAGCCATATTGATCGTCATCACGATGAGGTGATATGTTTTGTTCAACTGGAAGTATTCCTCCCTAGGTGAGAGGGAGTGTTGATGTTAATGCAGCCACAGTCGTCTACTTCCAAACCAAGTTCGATAAAGATTATAAATTAAATGTAGCTTGGCTATTTAATTTATATATGTATAATTGATTTAATGAAAAGGCCGACTTCATATGTAAGAAATGATTTTTATTTAATAATAATTATTATATTTTATTAGAGGCCGACCCAAGAAGTGATGTGATTTTCAAGAGGCGTCTTTCTTGCTGGGTCGACCTCTCTCTCCAAAGGACGTGTCTCTTTCCTTGGACATGTGTATAAATATGAGGAGGTTTCCATTCATTGATCATCAAGTTCAAGCGAAGTTTATTCAAGGAGAAGAAGTGCGACTTAAGAGCAGATTGAGTTTTGTTTCTGTAGATCGATTCAAGGAGTCTCATATTATTTGTATCATTGCATCTAGAGGAGGTGTTGTTCATTGTCTCATTGAGGCATTGAGTTGTAAGCAGATTGCTGTTGTTATATTTATCAATATATAGGAGATATATTGGTTGGGTTTTTTCTTCCTCAGGTTGAAGGGTTTTCCCAAGGTATTGGCTGTGTTCGTGTGTTAAATTTGAATTAAATTTCTGTGCTATTAATCTGATGTAAAATTAACAAAAATAACATCCAATTGGGGAGAATGCCTCATGATCTGGCTGACAGAGAGAAGATTATGTTCCATGCCTGGAACATAGTAGACATCTAGAAATAGTAAGTTTTTCCCTCCAGAGTGAATCTGAACATTGCCCTTACCAGCAACTATGTACTCTTCGCCTCCTCCAAAGATCACTAAATCAGTGAATGGTTCATATTTGGTGAACCAATCTTGACAATGAGTAAAATGCCGAGAAGCCCCTGAATCAATATACCAAGTAGAAGATTGTACTAGATCTGTTGTTCTCTTGGCCATAAAAGCATAGAATGCAGATTCTTTCTGCTCAGAGTGGTGTGTGACATTTGCCTTTTGTTGAGACCCTCCCTACTTCTTTTGTTCAGAAGCCAACCAAATTCGGCAATCAGCCTTCATGTGACCATATTTATGGCAATAATTGCACTGAACATTCTTCTTCTTGTTGTTGTCCTGAGAAGAACCAGAGCCTCTCGGCTGAGAAGATTGAGCCTTCCCTTTGTTCTTAGTAGAAGATTTGGCAAAGAATGCTTGATCTGTGGAGGTGGAACTGGTACTGCTTCCAAATTGCTGTCACCATCGATCCTGCTGCACGAGCTTGTTGCAAAGATCTTCAAATTTGAGATCAACATTAGTGGAGGTGATATTCAATGTCTCGATGAATGCTCAAACGAACGTGGGAGACTCTTCAGAGTAATGACCACCATATCTTCTTCCTCCATTGTTCGACTAATAGCTTCTAGCTGGTTGCGAATCTCCTTTATCTTTGTTAGATGCTCCTGGAGAGAGGTTTTCTTGTCCATCATTATCAAAAAGAGCATGTTCTTAAGAAAGAATGCACGACTCTTATCTAACGTTTCATGGAGGTCCTTCAAGTACGTCCAAACCTCAGTAGCTATTTTGCCTGACGACACTTGTGGCAGCTGGTTGTCAGTTATGGAAAGCTTGATGAACATGAGAGCTTCTCGGTTGCGTTCATCCCATTTGTCCTGGTCCTTTCCGACTACAATAGGACGAGGTGAGTTCCCCAAAATGACCTGATTGAGGTAACGATATTCAAAGATCGTAAGCATGTACTGCTTCCAGGTGTGTTGTAATTCTTCCCGTTGAACTTCTCGTTGCTTTCAAGCATTATATTTGTCAGAGATGCCATCACATACCCTGAGGTCAAACTGGTGAAGGCAAAAAAAATAAAATAAAAACAACACAAGTTCAAAGCAGAAACCCTAGCACGGATTTCAAGGCACTTTGAAGACAAAACCCAAAAAATTTAGACAACATCCATGTGCACAAATTTTGAGGCACAAAAATGCGAGGTACCCTAAAAAAACGGAGACCAACCCAGTTGAGATCTCGAAAAACCCAGAAGGAATTTGAAATCGAATTTTTTTTCTAACCTCAGAAGACTGGTCAAAGCCCTAGCTAATTTCTGGAAAACCTTAGGCGACCATGAATAAACCAGAAAATTGTAGGAAAAAGGAGACTTGTAGAAGATGTCTTTAGAAACGTAGCATAAGACTGAAATCTGCGGCCAAAGACGGATTAAAAAATCCCCAAATGATGTTCAGAAATCGCGCCCAAAAAACACGATTTAATCAAGGGCTGAATTGTGGAAAAAAGGTGGCGCACGTCTTTAAAATGCCCAGAAAACGAACCAGCTGCAACACAAACCTTGACACCCAGATGATTTGAGAAGACACGACCCTTAGCGACTAGAAATCGAGCTAAAAAATGAGCAAAAACATGCGCCCAGGTAAGTAAAAAAAATGTGGGCAGAAATGGTTTTAAAATTGTGCCATAACCAGGAAAAAAACGTGTGGCTAGTAGGATAAATGCGGGCTGAGAGGGAACGAAATCGCGTCAAAAAGAGAGCCATGAACCAGAAAAAACTGCGCCTTCAAAGGTCGCGAAAATCAGAAACAATGGCGCCCGAAAAGCTTCATGTTTTTTTCTTCTTCAGAAAACCACCAGAAGGTCACGTGCCATTAGGCCACGAACGCGCCCATAAAAGGGTTTAAAACAAAGCATGAAAAAAATCGTGATTGGTGCAAAAAGAACTCCCCACGTATTTTTTTTAATGACGAATTTGAGGAAGAAAACGCCCAAAAACCCTAGTCGGCTCTGATACCATGTGAATGTTTAAAATTCATTCATCTATTACAAAAGAAAGATTACATTATATAGAAATTACAAACTACTGTAGTCATTAATGAAATGACCTACTTCTACCTACCCAGATCTGTAAAAAGAGATTATAGAAAACTAAACTAACTAAATACAATATATTATTGACCATTAAATATTAAATATTATCCTAACAAATATATCTTATGGTCGTGAATGATATCCTGAAGTACCAAATGATTTATCAAGCTGCTGTATGACTTGTTGGGCAACATTTGGCTAGCATTTCAATATATAATACTATTTTATAAAATACACATAAGTAATCTTGAAACATATCTTATTGGTATAATAATTTTTCTATAGTAATATGCTTATTGGAAATTCACAAAGTTATAGAAATGGGTGAATGCATGCTGTGCATTTTATCAAGGGAACACAACAAAATTTATGGGTTTATAAACTTGCCACTATTTGAGAAATTATGTAGATGCCGTTAAAGTTTGAGAACCGATTGTAGTTGGTTCGAAGGTGAAGCTACAAGAGTAAGGGTCATGGGTCCTTCCAACACATTCAATAAATAGGTCAACTCATGGCTCAACACATCCAATAAATAGGTCAACTCATGGCTCAACAAGATGAAAATAGAGCAAAGGATAATGCTACCACTGTGATAAGAAGTTTGATCCTAGACATAAATATGTGGAAAAAGCATTTGATGCTTATAGAAAATGAAGAATTGAAGATTGAATAAGAGGACAAAGTTTTGGATTTGAAGCAGTTGTAGGTCATCTTCGAAGATCTTTATTTTTTAATCTATGCATCTCGCACAAACAGTAAAAATGGGAGGCTATATACCAAGAAGCATAGTGTGATTGTATTGATTGACTCTAGGAGCACTCACAAATTTATTGATCAAAATAGGACATGTGATTTAAATTGTTTCCCACCGATCCCCCAACTTCTAAGTCATAATAGTAGATGGGAAGGCTATTACATGTGCAGAAAAATGCTACAATGTAAAGCTCTATGGAAGTCTAGACAATTAGATACATATTATTTCCATCAAAGAAGCCAATACAATGTTGAAAGTACAATGGCCGAGGTTACTATCTCGTCAAATTTTCATGAGATGTCCATAGGGTTTATAGTTGGTGGAAAAGAATACACATTCACATACATCAAAGCTTTTGTCAAACTAATCATTATCTCACATAGAATGGAAAAATCGCCTGAAAATGGTTATGGCATTTTCTTGATAACGTTCAATAGAAGTCAAGAAGAAAGTCAACCTATTTGATTCAAGTAACAAGAGAGAATTTAATAGAACCAATAGATATTCTAGCAACCACCTGTTTGAGATAAGGATTGCACTATTGAGCTGATTACATGGAGCAATCCACCTAAGATCATATGTGACTATTACCTATATGAATAGAAAATTGAGATTTAAGGGGATAATTTGAGATTTTTTTGGATTAAAAAAAATGAGCTCAACAAGGTCAACATTAATTATGAGTTTACCAAGATAAATCTATGCTCTTGATATCATCAAATTAAAGTGGAAGCTTGCGAGAGCAGAAATGTTTCTTCTTTGCTCCAAGGTGCAATAATCTTTATGTAAAGGAGATGTGGGTTTCTAAATCTAAAAAAAAGATGATTGCATGGTTGAATTTATTGTGAAAATGACATGGGTCATTTCCTTGCATAAGAGAATTCCTCTGTTTGATTCGTCATTTTAATGTTGAGGGCCTTTTACACTTGTGATTGATCATATATTAGCTACAATTGAAGTAGAATTGGGGTTGTAGTTTTGAATGGTAGGAAAAGTAGAGTGAGGACAAGCATTCCTTATAGAGAAGGCATGAGGTCTACAAATTTTTTTCTAGGAGATAACAAATCCTTGGGGTGAAAACACATTGATAGGCACAAGGCCTAGTCCAAATGTTAAGTTGGTTGGTGCCTATGCAGCTAAGATTGAGGGTTAGACCTATGCAGCTAAGATTGAGGGTTAGATGCTAGTCCTTATTCTACCTTTTGTTGTGATATGTGAATTGGGTACAAATTCTTACATGGTACAATTTTGAGATTAACACATGACAAGTTGTAATGGCTTGGCAAATTCTAAGGATGGCACTAGATACTTGTTGATTTGTTTGTACAAAATCTAATTTAATAAGTTGTACAAATGACAAGTAGCACTATTTACCAAGTGGGTTGAGGTCACTAGGGCATGCATGATTGTCATGTGGGTTGAGGTCACTAGGGCATGCATGATTGTCATTGGAATTCTTTTTTCATATTATTCATATTGAACCTAGATCATCAAAACTCTTAAAAAATCATGGTTTGACAAGTGGCAAGAAGAGTAGAGTACAAGAGGACACTTGGATGACAGCTATTTTCCCATCATTTAAAAAAATCATATTGTTTTCATTTTTTTCTAGTCCTCTAGCAATCCAATCTTTAAACATCCATATCTTGGTCATATAGATTCCATTTTACTCTATTTTCGAAAATGTTTACTTGTTTTGAGCTCGACACACTAGTGCAAACAATTAGAGGGTTGTAGATTTTTGGAAAAGGGGTTTTTCCAATGATGGATTTCTTGTTGAATTAGTTTGTGTGGGTATAAGTTTAGGGATTGGATGTAGGCTATAGAACTCAACTTCATGAAGGATGGTGTGTTGTGGATTATTAATGGTAGAGAAACTCCTCCCAAGAGAGAGGAGAAGCTTGTGGAATTTCATGTTTGATAAGACAGTATTGTAGTGAGGTTGGCAACACATGTGGCCGTTGAGTTACAACACTATATTAAAGGCAAAAAGACTTCATCATTTATTGAATGCTCTAAATATATTTGAGGCCAAGGATGAAACATAGATATTTTTTTTACATCAAGAATCACTCAATCTCAACATTGACGACTTTGAATGTGTTGAAAGGCGGGTCTAACATCAAATTATGCAAGGAAAATAGACTATGGAGGAATGCAACAAGTGGTACTTTGTCATTTTTCCAAGTCATTGAAGTAATAAGATGAGAAGACAAATTTTGAAGGGCTTTGCAAGCACTCCTACAAGAATTAGACAAGTTACTCAGGTTGGTGCTATCTGTAACACCATTCCCTAGTGAATGTATTAGAAAGAAAATATGAAAAGCATACAAGGAAGTTGACAGATAGTATGCAAAGAGAGAGCATGATGAAGAGCAAAAAATCCTTGACAAACGCAAAGCAAGACAAAAACATCAACACATTAAGGAACTTGACTTTGTTTTCATTGTGGGAAACCTAGACAACAAAGGAATAATTGCTTAAAGTATTTCAAGGAGAAACTACAATCATTTGAAAAATAAGAAAAAAGGTATTGTTAACTGAAATCTTGTTTGTCCTCAAGCCTCAAGCCTTAATTGTTTATAGTAGTGATAAGAAACCTATGGTTGATTCTGGTTGTAGAATTTTTGTGACAAGTGGCAGTGATCTATTTACATCTTTTGAGAGAAACATGGTGATTTCTTTTTTGTTGTTGATATTTTCACTAATAGAATTTAAAGGGATTGGTATAGTTAGGGTTGCTAGTGGAGTTAGAAACAATGTGCAATATGCTTCTTGATTATCATTCAATTTGTTGTTTGTCCATAAGTGACATAGTAGGAAAAGAAAGTTGAGTTTTGTTTACACCAATGCATCAGCAAATAAACAATTACAAAGTGGTTGTAACAATAGAACTAGATGACGAAACTAAAACATTTAATGTCAAAGGCTTTGAAAACAAATTCGGTGTTAGGGAGCATCATGTTTTATTGAGTAGACTGGTAATTGAAGTAAGTTATGGTAACATTACTTGGGACACATAAATTTCTTTAGTGTGGATATGATGAAAAAGCTTAACATTGTTTAAGGACATCCTAAAATTATTCCTAATATTAAAGTTTGTGAATGTTTTGTTATTGGAAAGGATTGTTGGGATAAATTTGAAAGAGTATCCAACTAGCATATGAAGGCACCATCAAAACTTCTTCATTAGGACCTTTGCATAGTGAATCACTTATGCATTGTAAGGGAAAAATATATTTTTACATTTATTGACTTTTGAAAAGAACATGCTTTTATTTCTTAAAATGAAGTTTTCTACTCTTGATAAATTTGTTTTATGGAAAAGCATGGTATAACACCATTTAGGGCACCTAGTTAAAACCTTGTGTTTAGACAGTTTAGGAGAATATATCATTTAAACCATGGAGGCTTATTGTAAAGTGAAACGAAGAAAAATAGAGGGGGTGAAAAATGTTATGAAAGGCGGGTTCACCACAATGACCTATTTCCCTAATTTCATTCAAAATGTAGGCTAGGAAATGCAAGTGAAGAATAGTAATAAAATCTAACTGAAACAGTAATGAAATCTAACTGAAATAGCAATCAAAAGGCAGATCTGGAAAGATAAAAATGCTGTGTACGTTTCACCCAAAGTCACCTTTTGAAGTTCGCTGAAACCTCATTCACCCTATGGCGAATGGGTCTTGGCTAGGGTTTCTGGAAATTGCTTTCTGGGTTCTCTTCTGCTTGATCTGCACTCCCAGATTCCAGGTGTTCACTGTCAGACATCTAGAAGTAAAATCTGTAGAGGAGTTTCCGTGATTTGACAACTTTTCTTGCAACTTTGACAACCTTGCAACTTTCTTCAACTTTGCTCTTCAAAGGATCTTCAACCTAAAATCTGCAATCACACATCAAAGAGAGAAAAATGTTGCTTGTTAGATGAAGGGGGGTTTGCCTTGGTCAAACCCCGTTTTGGGAATTAAACCTTATAATGAAACATGAATGGATGAAACAATGAAACATGAAACAAGGAAACCTTGGATAATAAATCTGTACACTAGCATGAAGTGGCTTGAATGAATGTAGATCTTGATCATGAAACTTGATGTGAAACAATGCCTTTGAATGCTTGATAGATCTTGAACACTATATCACCATATTAGCTCAAACAACATGCATGATGCAATACATCTTTGACATGATGAAAGGAATCTTGATTGCTGCAATAATCTTCTATAAATCTACCCTTGAATGCCTTGAGAATGCTCTTGAATGCTCTTGATCTCATAAACTTGCTAGAATGCTTGAAGACTTGAAATTGCTAGGTGAAACTAAGTGAAATAGCCTTGCATTTATACATATCTTAAAATTAATTCCTGAAATTCAAATATTACAAGACTACATTGAATTATAGATTTGAAATCATTAAAATACCGCCAAAACCATATTTAAAGGGGGGTCCTAGGTCTAAGTGGGGACCCATTCGCCATAGGGCGAATGTGTCTTAGGCCACTTACCTAGGACACACATTGCTTAGTGTTAAACATTATGTAAAAATAGGGTCCTAGGCCTAAGTAAGGACCCATTTTTTATGTAATGGAATTTATGAATGTCGGATTTTATCCCTCAGAAATTGCATTTAATTAGGCTTGGATTTGAATTAAAGGGGCCAATTAAGGCAAATTAACCTTAATCAATTAATAAAGCCTTAGATTAATGTGAAAGTGTAAAGGTACACCTTACAACATCAAAAACAAGGCACAATTAAGTCCATTTAATTTAAAAGGGCCCTAAACTTAATTTGAATATGAAAAACATATTACAACACTAAATTAAGGCAACATTAGGTTCATTTTAATACTAATTATTTCAAAGTTAACTGTGAAAAAGTGATACTTTCTTTAGACTACATAAAGACATCAACATTGTTTGGCAAACAACAATAGTATACTATCCTTTACAAAATGGGTTTTTTGAAAAGAAGAATACAATCTTAGTTGAAATGTGTGATGCATGCTACAAGCTAAGAAAACTAAGAATATGTTTTTTTGGTAGAATTAATTAGTTGTGCAAACTACATTTGGAATAGAGTGAATACAAATGCTATAACAAAAATTGCTCAACAATAAAATTTGAGTAGAAGAAAACTTGTGATTTCATATTTTCGAAATTTTAGATGCATTGCATGCTTTCATATTTTGAACGAGAAGAGGAAGAAGTTTGTTCTGAAATATCACAAATGCATCATGGTGGGATATTTGGAAGAATCTAGAGCATATAGATACCAGGATACTATTAAAAGAGAACAAGAATTAAATGGAGATGAAATATTCATAATGATACTTCTTATGAAGATGCACACAAATATAACTATTTGTAATGACCAATCTTCATTCTTACAATAATAAAAAACCTAAGATTTTCTAATGATGATGAAAAATAAGAACTTAGGATTATTAACCATACCCTTACACGTGAAGTTTATTGCAATGAAGACAAAGTTCAACACCTCAAATCTGTTTCACCATATAGTGATTGTTTCAATAATTGTCTTGCACCACAAGAAGATTCTTGACTTGTAGTGTTGATGTTATAGCAATGGGAGATATCTTTCTCTCAAATTTAAAAATGATGGATAAATAATACCAAGGCAAGTCAGACTCGCTATATAGAATAATTTTATGAAGAGTCACCTTGTTTCTTAAAAGAGGCCAACCCAAATGAAGAGTCACCTAGTTTTGTATAAATACAAGGTGATGATCATTCATCATAATTCGCATTCCTAGAAGAAGTTCATACTTGATCAGCAAATCATCATCTTGCAGCAGCAGCAGATCATCATTTTGTAGCAGCAGACAGATTTCAAGGAGAAACATATTCATTTGTATCTTTGCATCTAGGAGAGGTGATATTATTCATTGTATCAAATTCGGCATTGTGTTGGGCCTGAATTGTAAGCAGATTTCTGCTCTTATTCCTTCAATATATAAGAGATATATTTGCTGGGTTTTTCTCCCTCGAGTAGGAGGGTTTTCCCAGGGTATCTTGTTGTGTTCATTGTCTTATGTGTTGTATTTTCTGATTGCTTACATTTCTGATCCTAAAATTAACATGGTATCAAAGCGGGTCTAAGAAAAGATCTAATCAGATTTGTGTAAGCAGTCAAGTCAACTTTTCATCTAGGGCAAGTCTTTGAAGGTAAATTTGTGCGGAAAAAGAAGATGGTGAGTGGTGTCAAGGTAGAAGATAGGCTTGATGCAGCTTCAAACTTCAACTCTTGGAAATCTAAGGTACTCATTGCATTAGAGGAGAATGATCTTCCTGATTTCGTGGAAAGTGATATGCCCCAGCCTTCCGATGATACTGAGAAAATCCAGTGGAAGAAAAATGGCATGAAGGCTAGAAAGATCATGATAGACTCTGTGATGAATCACCTAGTACCGATCATCTCCAAGTTGAAAACAGCTAAAGAAATGTTTGATACCCTAAAAGGATTGTATGAGATCAACAACACCAGAGAAAATCCAGTGGAAGAAAAATGGTACGAAGGCTAGAAAGATCATGATAGACTCTGTGATGAATCACCTAGTACCGATCATCTCCAAGTTGAAAATAGCTAAAGAAATGTTTGTTACTCTAAAAGGATTGTATGAGATCAACAACACTAGCAAAGCACTTGCTTTGAGACAACAACTTCACCATGTAAAAATGGCTTAAGAAGATTCAGTCATCTCATTTTTTATGAAGATCGTTGATTTGAGAGATCAGTTGAGCACTATTGGGGATATAATTGCAAACAAAGATATTGTTATGTTGGCACTAAATGGTCTTCCTCAATCTTGGGAACCCTTTATTCAGAGCATCAGTGGGAGATCCAAGTTGCCCAAGTTTGATCATCTTCAAGCTGATTGTATTCAAGAAGAGTCTAGGTTGGTAGCAAGAGGAATTGGGCGAAACTATCCTGATGTAGAAAATCAAGTTCTTGCTACACATAATTCTAGAGATAGAGGCAAAGGAAGAAAGAGCAATAGAGACAGAGAATAAGATTCTGCCCCAAAACCGAAAAAGAAGAAGGATTTCTCTCACATTCAATGTTTTAGGTGTGACAAGTACGGTCACATTGCTCAAGATTGTAAATTAAGGTCTACCCAACATGTTTCTTTTGCGGGAATTGAAATAGGGACATCTCAGAAGGAGCCAAGTTCTAAAGTTAATTCAGAAGGTTTCTTATTCTAAAGTTGATTAGTTTCTTCGAAGAGGAGGAATTAACATTCAGAGGGAGTTTGACATACCAACATAGGCAACTTTGGACGAGGTCAGGAGGTTGATGCAAGTGCTTGGAGCTTCAGAGGGAGTCACATCATCACGAAGATTTGTTGTAGCGTATATTTCTCCGAGACGGAGAAATATGAGGTGAAAGCCCTTGTAGCGTATATTTCTCTGAGACGGAGAGGTATGAGGTGAAAGCCCTTGTAGTGTATATTTCTCTGAGACAGAGAAATATGAGGTACGAGCCCTTGTTCATCTTTGTGACTGAGATGAGACGTCATATTGAGAGACTCCATGATGACATCATGTTGAGAGACTTCGTGACGAACCCTTGTATCTGTGTTTCTTTCCACACATGGGAGTAGCCATGGTGGACGTCATGTTGAGAGACTCCATGACGACATCACGTTGAGAGACTCCGTGATGAACCTTTGAGTTTTCCACAAATGGGTGTAGCCATTGTGGGCGTCATGTTGAGAGACTCCATGACGTTGATATTTGGAAAGATACCTCCCTAGCTAAGAGGGAGTGTTGATGTTATAGCAGTGGGAGATATCTTTCTCTCAAATTTAAAAATGATGGATAAATAATACCAAGGCAAGTTAGACTTGCTATATATAATAATTTTATGAAGAGTCACCTTGTTTCTTAAAAGAGGCCAACCCAAATGAGGAGTCACCTAGTTTTGTATAAATACAAGGTGATGATAATTCATTTGATCATCAAGTTCATTCATCATAATACGCATTCCTAGAAGAAGTTCATACTTGAGCAGCAAATCATCATCTTGTAGCAGCAGATCATCATTTTGTAGCAGCAGACGAATTTCAAGGAGAAACATATTCATTTGTATCTTTGCATCTAGGAGAGGTGCTATAATTCATTGTATCAAATTTGGCATTGTGTTGGGCCTAAGTTGTAAGCAGATTTCTGCTCTTATTCCTTCAATATATAAGAGATATATTTGCTGGGTTTTTCTCCCTCGAGTAGGAGGGTTTTCCCAGGGTATCTTGTTGTGTTCATTGTCTTATGTGTTGCATTTTCTGATTGCTTACATTTCTTATCCTAAAACTAACATGTAGAAGCTAGTAATAGACATTAGTCTTCCAAGAAACTTGAACAATTAAAAGAACACAAAGGAGACAATAGCAAATGATGGAGAACTAGAAGCGAGAACAAGAGAGCTAACTATGCACTAATTGCAAAAGAAAGGACTACTTGTGATCCTTAGTCGTACAAAGAGGCTCAAGAAAAATAAACCAAACTACTTGGGAGCTAGTGGCTTATTAACCTAGGAAGGTTATAGTAAGTTGTAAGTGGATTTATAGAATAAATTTCATAGCTGATGGATCTAATGCGAGATACCAATCCACAAGGATTGGAAAAATAAAATCTCTTCATTAGTCAGTCAAGAAGTAGTTAGTTTCAAGGCTCAAAACAAAGTATTTTTTGTATCACCAGCTAATGTATGAGTTGGTTAAGTAGCTGCCAGTTAAGGTAGGCAATGGTTTCACAATTACTTGTTTTAGTGGTGAGCAAAATGTTGGTAATTTAATTGCCAATTCATGCATTCAAAAGCATTTGGTTGGAAACAATTTTTCTGGTTTGCTTAAATTGACGGTTTCAAAAGCATCAAGTTGAAAATGAAATTTTGATATGCTTAAAGTTATTGCTTCACCACAAGAATTCATATAGGTGGGGTAATGGTAGAAAAATTGCATCTCTTCACTTCTAAGATAATTAGGAGTCCTTTAGTGTAGAAAAGGACACTCCTTGGGCACTATGTGAGGAGAACAAGTTGGAAAAGGAGAACATTAATGTGTAGAAGTGATTGTTGTTTTACTATACTACACAACTTATTTTGATAGAGAAATTGTGTTGATGGGCTTGGACTTCGAATCTAAACACAAATTTACTAATGGACATAGGAAATGTCCATTCCCAGAACGGAGGATAGTATCTCAAGTAAGTCAAATTATCTCGAAGATGCATGTGTCGAAGCATGTTACATTGAGGAAGGGGAGCCAAAAGGAGGAAAATTCTCAAAACAAAATAAATTTACAAATCAGCCCAAAAAGGAGCAAATTCAGCTATACAAATCTTATAGAAAAGGTGAGCGTAAAGATCCCAAGGATTGTTATAGCCATTATGTTATTGATCAGCATATTAATGCAAAGTGATGGAAGTTTGGTCAGAAATTACATCCTAATATTTGCTTTGTGGAGAGCTCTAAGAAGTCCATGGCATCTTTGAGAGATAAAACAAAGATAGAGATTAAGGACAATTTGGATGTAGATGAGAGATTTGGGTGCACTACTACGAATGTGACTAGCTTGGGACAACAAGGGTAGATGAGCAAATTATTCCAACTCAAAATTGAAGCAGGGAAATCAAAGGTAAACACACTTGTAGATTTGTCTCTCAATCTAATTTGGTTTTTGATGAGATTGTCTTAAAAGCCTTGTGTTTAAAACTTATGTTATTCCTCATCCATATCCTTTGAGTTGGGTGACGACGGGTGTAGAAATTCAAGTGATTGACAAATGCATGTTCAAATTTATTAATAATCACATTATATTAAAGAGCTAAAAGAAATGTAATTCCTCTTGATGCATTAGATGTAGTGTTTGGAAGTCTTTGATTGTATTTTATAGAAGTTGTCCTCATTGGGAAGGCTAACAAATACAATTGGATGAAGAATGGGATCAAGTATTTCTCAACACACATCAAAGTAAGCCCAAGCTTGCCAATGTAAGTACTAATCAAGCCATTCTACTTATTCAATAAAATATCAATTTTTGTTTACTTCTTTGAAGGAGAAGCAAGAAGATGAGCTAGAAATCTCAACAGTTGCTATATAGTTTTCAAGAAATGCTCCAAGCTTCTAAAGGTTTGCCACCAAAACAAGAGGTAGAACATGAGCTTCAACTTCTTGAATCTCTATCACGTCATGTGTTTTGTATAGATATCACTTTTGGAGTGTAATGAAGAATAGAGATAAATTGAAGAGTAGTTAGAATAAGGGGTCATATGACCAAGTACTCTATGTGGATCACTCATTGTTATTGCACAAAAGGATGACTCTTGGCAAATGTGCATAGATTATGGATGATTGACAAAGATCACAATAAAAACAAGTATCTATTTCAATCTAGGTTACCGAATCGTCCCTCTGCAGGCAGCGTTTCCAGAAACGAATCGTTTCGGAAATGGATTCGGATACGAATCGTCCAGGTATTGATTAGAAATCGATATTCCACCAGTGGGTTGGATTCAAACTTCATGTAAGCGATTCCGAATGTTTTTCCCCATGATGTGGCGGTTCAATGACGTTTTTTTGACCTTTTTTCCATCCGTGTTTGACTTTTTCATTTGTTTCATGATTTATTTGCTTTGGCCTTCATCGCCCGTGACTGCAAAAACAGTAAACTCAAGCCTGCGACTGGAGGAGCTCACACGACACACATGCGGCAAGAAAAACACGAGGACACAGAGAAACCATGACCTCACACATGTGATATAGAAACGCAAGGGGGATAAAACGGCGTGCGAGCAGGCCTAACAGAGTTAAGATTCGTCTTTCTTGTCCGTCGGAAGTTCGCCAAGGAGGAATGAAGCAAGAAACAAAATAAAATATTTCCGCAACTTTAACAATATTTTATCTTTTTTAATTAATAAGAAGTTTATTAAATTTAATATGATTTTAAGTTTTATTAATATTGTTTATTAAACTTAAGTTATTGGTATATTAAATATATATTATTGTTTATATTAATTATTATATATATTCTTCTAGATTGTATAATAAATTAATAATAATATATATTATAAACTATTATTAATGTTAATGTTATAGATTATAGAAAAATAGACTTTATAATAATATATAATATTATTATTAATATTATTAATAGACTAATAGTATAGAGATTATAATTTGTATAAATAGTGATATTATAGATTCTAATAATAATTGATATTATTTATTGTTATATTATAGATTTATCATTTTATTTTAGATTGTATAATAAATTAATAATAATATATATTATTAATATTAATATTATAGAGTAATATATATATATATATATATATATATATATATATATATATATATATATATATATACATTTTCGTACGGATGTACCCGTACCCAACCCTCCCAAAAGAATTGCCGTACACACGTACCGTATCCACGTACTTGTACTTGTGCCCGTACCCGATTCGGCAACTTAGATTTCAATGAATAGATGACTTGTTAGGCCAACTTCAGCATGCTAAATATTTTATGAAGTTTGATCTCAAATCCAAGTACTTTCACGTTTTTATGAAGGAGGATTTGTGGAAGACAACTATGAAAACAAAACAATGTTTCTATGTGTGGTTGGTATTTCCATTTGCTTTATGTAATGCACCAATGTCATTTATGAGATTGATGAATGATTAATTGGGACCTTTTATTGCTATATGTGTCATAATGTATCTAGATGATATTTTTGTATTAAGTCCTACATCGGAAGAACATCTAATCCATTTATGAAAACTCTTGTAAGTGTTGAAGGAAAAACAACTTTTATACAATACAAAGATATTTGCAGCAGCTATTTGAGGTAAAAACAGACACAAGTATGTTATGGGGACAATTGTGTTGCAAGGAGGTAAGTTACTATGTTATTGTTTGTAATAACCACCATCAATTTGTTTTTGAAAAAATAAGTTAGCCTCAAAGTAAATGAAAGCATAACAACTTCCCTTCCATTTCCTGATTACCCAAATCCCGGATTGGGAAAGGTAAGAGCATACAGTGTCAGAATTACAATTATACTTCAAATGAAGCTGCTGAAAGTAATCCACTTGTTGAGTGTGGGTTAGTTTAGCACTTCCACTTTTCAGTGGGAAAGCTCATACAATACTGGAAATGTAAAGCCAACTCTGTCACTTTTTAGTTGTGAGTGAATACAACAAGAAAGAACAACTCTCCCACTTTTCAACAGTGAGTGAATACAATAATCAAGAGCAACTCTTCCGCTTTTCAGCGGTTAGTGAGAACCAATGAGCCACTTATTCAGTGGGGTAAGTAACAACAAGTAATAAGAGCAAAATCACTAGTGGCACTACCACCCATTGTTACAATGTTAGCTCTTACAATTCATTTCAAACCAAATATATATCTGCTGCTACAAATATTAATGTGATATGAAGCTGATTAAAAACCCCAATTGAACCTTCAACTCAAGAAACTAACCACCCAGCATTGTAATAACAAATATACCTTAAATTATGGCAAATGGAAGTCTGGTACAGTGTGAAACTATGCTGCAGCAGTCTGGACAGTGAGATAGATGACTCAGGAAACTTCACCCAACTACCTCCAATGTGCGAAAATGATCACCAACTACATTAGCACCCAAACAGCAGTGTCAACTCACACCAAAATTTGTGAAAAGAGTGTATCACTATTCTGGAAAGGTGTATCAGACATCTGCAGGTCTGAAACTACACTTGCAACAGGTAGCAACAATGGTATGACCCCTTAAAAAGCATTCCAAACTCCAAACTCCACACTCAACACTCTTGCAATCTGAAAATGAATCACACTAAAATGTATTTGCTAAAACACATCAAAATAGTCCATATTGGAAAACCCAAACTGAAACTTCAAATCAGCTCCAATGGTGATTCCTGGCTGGAACCACACCACAGTCTAGCTAGGGAACATCTTGCAATTCCGAAACTAGATATCTATAAGGAATTTTGTCTTCAATGATCGAAGAGAACCAAAGCCATTTCGGCAGTATAACATTATCATTCTTCAGCCTATCCAAATGAGCCCCCAAGACCTCCTTTTATAGCTTTTTTCGTTGTTTTTTAAAAAAAAAAACGTTTTTTGCTTTTTTGCTTTTTCGCTGCTGATTGTTTGATTTGCTTCTCACCAATCATGGACAAATTTATAGCACTATGCCTCACATCTTTAGTTGATTCTACATTGTATAGAAAATTAGCTACAAGCTTATTATATCTTATACCTACTAGTTCAGTTTTGCCCTTTGCAGTTATTATGATGTGTAGGTTTATGCAAGAGACAAGGGAAGACATTGGGAAGTTGTGACAATAGTGCTTAGGTATATGAAAAGTACCACTCCGATGGGGATTACCCTTTCAAGATTGATTTATATTGGTAAGGAAATGTTTATGAAAGAAATTTGATAGTTGGATATGTATTTACCTTATGTTTTGAAGGTTATTACATGGGCTTGCAAGAAGCAAAGGCAATTACTATATCCTCAATGAAGTCGAATATTGAGGACTGATTAATATAGCGCAAAAGGTCCTTACATATGATAATTCTTGCAGGAGCTCAGGTATGCACAAACATCGCCATGCGTTGTGTATATGAACGATCAAAGAGCAAGTTCTATTGCTCATAATCTATTTGAGAGGCAACAAACTAAGCATATTGGAGTACATTTACACTTCATACAGAGTTATGCCATTGAAGGATTGTTGCAGCTCACATTCATACAAAGCAAATTACAAGTTGTAGACATCTTCACAAAGGCGCTAGTTGATGTCAAGTTTTTGGAGTTGCACAAGGTAACTGGGTTTTTTGAAAATGACACTGTGGGAAAGAGAGTGATTACCTTTCCTCTTGGGGGGAAAGAATGCTGGCCTTCGTCCATGCATTCTAATTAGTGATTTATTAGGGATGTTAGAGTGGATGTATGTCCGCCTTATAGGGCCTATGTGGTTTTAAGGACCTAGATATGAACTGTAGAAGGTCAACCTTATAGTGAAGATATATAGGGAATGAATATATAGGGATACGATATTATCCTATTCTCATAAAGTCAAATTCTTCTTTCCTTATTATGTACAAAGTGATATATTGGGGATTCTTACTCTCCCTTTCTCTTTTCATGTGTTTGTGTTGTACATGTGTATGTAATGGATAATTTCTTTTACTAATCATGGAATATCACACTTAAGACTAAAAGATCAATCTTGTTTAATTCTTTGTATAGGATGCAATCTTGAAGGACGAACTACTAGTCCACATACTTTTTTGCTAGTCAAGTATCAAGCATTTTAAAGATAGCAAATGATTTGCTTCACTTGGAATGATGGTTATGAGTTGTGCTACTAGATCCTCTTGCAAATTGACTGGATATGGGTTCGGTTCGAACCGGATCTAGGTTTGGTTTGATTTGTCTGTGGATTTGGTTTGGATTTGTTTGCGAAGAACCCAGGCAAGATCTGGGGAACCATGGCGAATTTGTCCATATTTTTTCTTTTTTAGTTTTCCACCTTTTGGCGAAGTTGTGGGTTTTGGAGCTAGAGAAAATTGATTTAGATGCTTCCACTTTCCAACATCTTACTCTTGAGTTTCAAAAGTGAGCAAAATTTTAGTGCAAATGGTAGTGGCACTTTTTGCGATTCTACAAATGTTCTTGCATCATCTAATGTCAATGATGATGCTGGTGTTGATGACTTGGAAAATCCTCATGATGCTGAAAATTGATTGTTGACCTTGAAGTTTGAATGATGGATATTTTATAATATTATCATATTTATGTTTTAAATGACATTAGAGTTTATGGTGGTTTTGTTGACTATATTATGCTATGTGGTATTCTAAACTTAATTCTTGTATCTATATATATATATATATAATTTTTACGTGGTTTTTGTATGGACGAAACCAGCCCCAATTTTTTTTTTTCGCAAATCCAAGAACCGGATCCACGAAACCAGGATCTCTAGCAGAATCAACAACTTAGGTTGTGAAGAAGTCAGTCTGAAAAAACCGATGTTTTATTGGCTTTTCTCTAAATGTTTTATACTTGTTGAGAACACATGTACCTAATAAAACAGTGCCTTCTAATTAGCTTTTGTGTTTTATCGTATTGCACCTATGAAACCTGATGTTTGTACTTTTTTTTCGTTTGTCTTCAAGTTGATTGTCATGGTGTTTGAACTGAATTCAATTTGTAGTCTTACAAGTTAGTTTACAAGGATCTTCATATGATGATTTTGCTCTTCAACTAACATATTTTGCAAGATAATGGATGTTGCAGCTGTTCATCATGAAGCAATGGGGAGAGTTTAAATGTTGAAAGACATCGGCCGTTAAGAAATAATGTAAAACTAACTATGTCATGCACCTTTTGCTGTCATTTGCCTGGCTGAAGCACTATCAGTGCGTGCTTGACATGGCACAGGCACTTCAACATTCTATCACAAGACTTGAAATTGTCAAACATCCCAGGGTGCACGCCTAGGTCTGGCTTTGTTAGTATAATTGTTTGCCTAGCACTGGAAAGTGTCTGCCATTAGTAAACTCTGCCTTGGTTAAGCGGTTACTTTTCTTTGCCTAACAACAGTGAGTAAAAGTTCTGCCTCAAACTTGAAAAGTGGCAATAACAATCCTGCTCTGCAAGTGGTTGACACAGCTTAGAATTCTGCTTGGCAAGAATAACAAAAAGTTCCACCTCATGACAAAAATAGACAGGATACACATTTGAATGGTAAAGCCACTTGACCTTTCTGCCAGGCAGACATTTAGTGGCTCAACCATTTGCAATTTCCACCCAGCTAACAACAGATGGCTAAGTCAGGTCTAGGTTCCACCTTGCCTTGGAAACGTGGCCTAAGTGATCCAAAGTTCTGTGATCTTATGATTTTATAGTATATAGTGTATACCATTACGATGCCCACCAAGGGTGTTTTGACCATTATGAAACTCTTCTCAAGCAAAAAATCAACAAGGAAGGTTACGAGGAATGCCTTGGATAGGATTTATTATGAAGTGCAGTGCATGATGTGATTGACAAGTGTATGATGTGTTTTGAGCAGCTTTCTAGCTTCCTAAAACAGAAAAAGCTATGCTCTGATTACTTATAACAGCAAATATTTGAAGATGAATAGTGACACCTTCACCAGCAGTCAATGCATCAGTTATGTGTCAGTCATGGTCAGAGCAGCAAAGGCAACAACACATTTTGAGATTTAATCATGTCTTTTCAGTTTGTTGATCAGAACACATGGTTAGGGTTCCAGATTTCAAGTGTATGACATATCATGATTCTAGGGTTTTATCTTTGGTATTCTGTCATTTGTGAACCCTACAATATATTTGATTTTTCAGTTGGACTGGTGAGCTTGTCAGCAGATTCATGGTGGATAGCGTTTCAGAGGATACACCGGGTTTCAAAGTGAGGAATTGTATAAGAATCTTAGATTGCATTCATGTATCGAACTCTTAGTTTTAGCAATGGCTACCTTGGTAGTTGTTAATTCCGGTGTTATATTTTTAGGGGAGAAGGCCTATTTTTAAGGTCTCTTTACTTAGTTGATTTTTAAGTATTTGTTTTGGTTTAGTTTTTCTTTAATGTTTCTTCCTTTTGAACTTTCTAGTTGCCTTTAAGTGTTTTGTTTTAAAGCTTTCTTTTTAGAATGCAGTAAGATTATTTTAAAGTCGCAAAGATTGGGTATTTGTTATTTGTAACCTATAAATAAGTGTTTTGAGCAGAAAAACAAGGAAATGATGGTTGATGCTAACTTGTGTTTTTAATTTCATATATTAAACTGAATGTGAATACTAATTGTCGAGCATTGCATTGATGCCATTTTATTCATCTAGGTTGTCACTTTGCTTTCAAACTAGTTTCTAGTCTTTGCAATTGTTTGTTGTTGCAGTTGTTATTCCTTTTAGAATCATGTTTGCATTGATTAGTTGGTCTTTGTGTTAGCCAACCATAAGATGTTGTCTGTTTGTTTAGATTAGCTGTTTCATCTTTTAATATCTGATTTTTTTTCACAAGGTATTGCTGTTAACAGTTTGGCGCTTTTACCTGAGGCAAAAATATGGATAGTTATTTCCATTTATGCAAAGTCACACCCCTATCCTCGCCTTAAGAGAATATTGTAAGGTATTTCCATAATTTTTAGTCTAAGGTCAATTTAAGCTAGGTTTAGGTTAGTTTAGATCCTGGGGAACTTCCCCTCCTAATTTGAGGAGAGGTTTTACTTTACATGTTCTGTTTTGCGTTGTTTTGTGAAAGGCAAATTAAAATGCTAACTCTGCATTTGCTTTTGCCTGTGAGTCTATTCCCTGTAAATGAGCTTCTGGTGTTTCACAAATATTAACACATGAAAGATGTTACTTTATATTATTACCCCATATTTGAATAAACCATCTTGAGTGGAAAGACATAGCTTTTGTGATATTTCCTAACACTGGAAAGTTAAAATATCAACAAGAAATGCAGAAAAAATTGAAAAGTGGTATTGAACTTCATAAGTATTATGTATCAGCTTTACTATGATTCTATTATCTTCTTTTCTTACGGCCAGATATCGCTAATTGCAATATTTTCACTTTTTTATTTAGAATAATTAGTGAGGATTCTGTTGTGTCCCTCTCCTGAGAAATAATGATAATATATAAATCTGGATAAGAACTATCACAACAAGCATTGCAAATTCTAGCTAGGAGTTCTAAGCAAATACAAGTAATTTTTTTTTGATTTACCAGAATTCTGATTGGAAAAAGTCCAATACACATATCTTGGAAATTCCAAACCCTGCTTCTCACATCAAGTATAGCAGTTATTCAAAGGAATAAGAGGCTCTACATGGATCTATTAATTGACATATGAGGCTGCTTCTCACATTGAGTATATCACTTATTCAAAGGAATGAGAGGCTCTACATGATCTATTAGTTGCTTGCTTGCTGCCCCCATCATATGTGCTAAAGGGGATGGATGGAAGAATTAATCCACCACCGGAGTTTTCATATTTAGCTTCTCAAATGACAAAAAGGGGATTAATGGGGACACTACTACATGTGCTTGTGGGGGACAAACATCATCCACCAAAGAGCCTTAATTTGAGACTTCTCAAAAGATAAAGAAGGAATTAAAGGAGTCCCATGAGGAGGCTACAAAACTTAAGAAGATACTTGTGGGGCCTTTGAAGGAATATGAGCCTCCTTTAAAACATCTATGATAGTAAAGTGGTGGGGAAGAGCTTCTTTCCACCAAGAAGCTTGGATGAGAGTTTTACTATTAAGGCGAGAATAGTTTGATGACAGAAACATGTCCCATAGCAGAGCACTAGTGGCCATAGAATGCAAGTCCCTCATAATCGAAGAGTTGCTTCCACGATGGATCTGCCATTTTTAGCACAATATTTATTGGGAGATTTTTGAAACATCTAGCTTAACCAAAATATGGGTAAAAGTAGTGTGGGAGAAAGGTGAAGCTGGTACATTTGTAGCTAGAAATCTTCCCAAGAATTTTCTATCTCTACAAAACAAGAACTATTGATTATTGGAAAGTGAGATATGGAAGTCTAACCCAAATTACCATGACATTATAAGATTTTGTTAAAGGATTTAAATCTGAGAACCATGGCTTCATGAGTAGTGAATGCTTCCCCCTTGCCTAAACTGATTCTGAAGAATACAGTCTCTAGCTTCGGGGGATTCAAACACTATGATAAAATACCCCAACACACATTGGTAGATTTCAATATGGTTTTCCATGTGTCAACACTAGGTGATTGATAACAATTTGTGCATATTAGAAACACTAGGCCATATGCAATTAAAATGACAGATCAGACCACATTCGAAGAAGAACCCCTTTCCTTCTAATACTTCTCCAAAAACTAAAATGAGGGTTGACATAGAGTGTTGAAGAGGTTCTAACCCTACCCTGGTCTTTAGCTTGCAAACATTTTTCAAAAATGCATCTTCTAACCCAGAAACTGCCACAACCTGACTTATAATAGAAGGGAAAGAACTCTTAGGAGGCAACTTGGTGGGTGTAATACTTGTAACTGCATCCCCAGCACTGCCATTAATTATTCTGATCTATCGTGGCCTCTATAGAAGAAAGAGATTTGGGAACAACATTAGTTTCCAACCTTGCAGAAGAAGCCAAATGCTAGTACTTATTGTAGATAGAGGTATGATGATTCTACAAAATAGGTGCCTTAAGCCCAATTGCTGATTAGGGTTTGGAGGAGAATGGCAGCAAGGAGAAACCATTTTACATTAATGTAATATTTTTTACTTTTTAACATGCAGCAAAATTTAAAATTGGTACTGAGCATCTAACATTATGTATTATCTCTACGATGCTTATAATCTTCTTCTTTCCCATTATTCATATGTTACAAATTGTAGTATTGTTTGATTGTTAATTTTCTCTTAAGCATTCAAGTTCATGGATTTTTTAAAACTTGTTTTTCTTTAATAATGCCTTTTTTTTTTATATGGATTTTATGTACAAAATTTTATGGCCTAGACATTTTATTGCATATATTTTATTAATCTTAGTAAATCATTAGCTTGGAACTTGGAGAACATGGGAAATAAAAAATTAGTTGAATGTAGCATTTACTATTGTTAGCTATTAAGCGACTTATTTTGTGTGCCAGGTGGAGCAGTTACACAAAATTTTTAAATTATGTGGTTCACCATCAGAGGAATATTGGAAGAAATCAAAGCTACCTCATGCAACTATATTCAAACCACAACAGCCATATAAGCGATGTATAAGGGAGACTTTTAAAGATTTTCCTGCATCATCCTTGACACTTATAGAAAATCTTCTCTCAATTGATCCAGCTGATCGTGGCACTGCTACTTCTGCCCTGAAGAGTGAGGTAAGCACCTTGTTATTGGTGACTGGCCGTAAATCCTTTGATACAACATTTGGGTTTGAGAAAAAAAATTCTACAATATTGCTTATTGGCGGACACTGGACACTGGTATCTTTGATAAGCACTCAAGTACTGTTGTTGGACTTCCATGTATACATGATGGAGTCTCTAGATTTTATTGTAAGCTTTCATTGCAGCAAAACCCTATTATCAATACATGCAAATTTGGCGGTTCACATGGAGTTACTGCCATTATCTGAGTGCTTGTGTAGAAGAATACAATGAAATATAGTCAGAGCAGGTTTGTACCTGCAAATTAAGCAGTGCTTTTTGGGACGAAGAGTTTTGCAGGAGCACTTTTGCTAAAGGTCCTCTGGGTAGCTTGTGTAGAGATTTTTATCTGATGTTTTGAGTGAGCTACCTCACTGAGCATCAGGGAATTGTGAAGGGTGAAAAGCTTCCGTAATGTTTCGAGTTACCCATCATGTGTTCCTAATTATTAGTTTGGTGGCTCACTCAAAATGTTGGATGGAAACTATACAAAGGCGATCCCAAAGAGCATGAGCAAATGCAATGCTGTGTTATGATGTGCACATCCATATCATGAAGCTGACTTTTAATTTTAGCTTTTCTTGGAGTGAAACCTAATGATTGGTACACATATTGAAGACTTAATGGTTACTATCCTTAGCTGAGCACTCATGTATATGAGTAGAGTAGCTTTCTGTTAGTGTTTTGTGTTTACCACTGTAATCAATGTAGCAGTTTTCTTATGAATTACAACTCCTGTCTGCAAGTCTTGTTTCTCAGTAGCCAGACATAACCGCTAAGTTCTGTTTATTAGAAGCTAATTATGTCTTGATGGTGTCCCTTTTGAGCGCCTACATTTGTTCTGAGTTTCTCAACGTGTTCTGCAGTGTGTGGCTTTTACTAGTGGTCTTGATTTAGTGAAGCCTATTCTTGGAGGTCTTCAAATGATGTGTACACATCTAGATAATTCCGTGAATGCTCATTTAGGAGGTATTGTGACTTGCAGTCATAGTAGTTGAACACCAGTAGATAATGTAGTGCTTGTCCAAAGATGCATTTTTTATTGTATAATATTTGATGTTATGAATAAAATCTGTAAGTGATCATATAATGAAAAGGCAGTGATAATGAACAGATTGAGAACTTCAGAAAGGAGATCTATTTTTTTTTTCTTCTGATACTGAAATCTGAAATCTCTAGAAATAATGCTCCGAACTTGGAAAAATCCATTTACCGTTGAGTCCCTTTTTGAGGCATTGGGGAAACTTAGGAAGACAAAAAGGGAATAGGAAAAACATATCTGAATGGTAAAATAGAACAGGGACATAGACAGGGTACCAAAGAGCAGGGATGTATCTCTGTGGAAAATAAAGAGAAACTGAAACAGAACTTTATTGTGTTCAGCACAAGAATATTGCAGTACATAAAATGAGAAAAACTTTTCTGAGTAGTAAGGGTAATATGTTAGGTACTATCAAGATTAGAGTGGATTCTGCAGTTGAACAACACAATTTCCCAGGAGCCTGCTCAATTATACTCCAGCTAAAAAAGCCTTTCACTTTTGAAGTAAAGGCCTTTATAACATCGGCAGGTTTCAATGCCTTTATGGTAATGGCATAAGACCCATTTTGCTACTTGTAAGGTCGGTTTATTGTAACTAACATATTCCTAATTATCTCTGGAAAACTGATGGTTATCTGACTGTATAACTTCTTACTGCAAAAGTGAAAAGTAACTGATGTAATAACCAATGCATAGATGATGATTGCATCAGGATATAATTGATATATTTTTGCATAAATGATTTACTTATCCTTAAAAATAGTTTGCTGCATAGCTAATAGTAATTTTGTTTCTGCAGAACTGATTTATAAAATTATATAGCTTTACTTGATATATTCATGCCCTACTGGATAGGAATATTAATTCTTAATGTAAAGGGTGCCTCCATCCTTGAGTGCTTTGCCTGTATATGGTTGCAACCTGTAACTGATCCACGAATCTACCCATTTTGACTTGTAGACTGTTCCTAGTTGTCAACTTTATCCAATGTTGCAGGGTATTCATGTTCTAGACCCTGCCTTCGATGCCAATGGGTCCAGGGATGGTTTCCCCTTAGTTGCACCTTGCGAAATCCATGGGTGCCTCAGGTATGTCTGAACTGTACGTTTGGGGTATCCAGGTTGTCCAGGCCATAGTTTGCGGATTCTTGCGGACTTGCCGTGGACTCGGCGGACTCGGGAGTCCGTTGGGCAGCCGAGTTGACTCGCCACGGACTCGGGAGTTGAGTCCTGGGTCAGGACTCGGGAGTCCCGACCCAGGACTCTCCTGTGCGGCTGGGAGTTAAAATGGGTTAAAAACCCATGTATTTTTTCACTTTTTCTTTTATTTTAACATTCAACTTTGTGAATTTCAGGTCTGCAAATTGATTTCAGGTTGAAAGAAGCCAGGAGAACAAGCTAAAAAAATGTAGATTACACGTGGTTGTTAATGTTTTCCTCTTTTTGACATGATTATATGTAAACATTTATAAACTTGATGCTGTTATACATTCAAACTATGACTCTATGAGTATTTGATGACTATGAATGATTAAATTTCAATTATTGAGTGTTTGATGATCATATGACATGCGTAATCTTTGAATTATGAGTGTTTGATAATGAAATTAGGCTCTTATGTTCTCTAAATGCATTAATTTGTTCTTTTTTTGTTGTAAAACTAGGGGATTTTTTTTGCCAAGTCCTATTCGAGTCTTTTCCCGAGTCCGTCCCGAGTCCCGAGTTCGAGTCATATTTTTGGGCTGCCGAGTCCGCGGCGAGTCCAAGTTTGCAAACTATGGTCCAGGCCATGCTTTGTGAGTACCCAGAAGATACCTGCCCTAAAAATGCTCATTTCAATGAAAAAATGTTTATTTTAAAACACCTTTTGAAAAAGAAAAAAATGCTAAAATGTGAAAAAAAACCTAAAAAGTGACCTATAGACACGCATACTTATCATTCCAAATTTCCAAAACTCATTGTTTTTGGTTGCTGATTTTTGTGAGTGTTGAAGGATTGTGAAGGCATGCTTGATAAGTGATATGGGATCAAATGGCTTGCATCAAGGAGATTCATCATGGAAGGTAAACTAAAAAATAAATATTAAATAATGGAATTTTTAAAAATTTATTTCTAGGCTTCCTATGTTTTTTAAACCAATTGATTGATGTTTTTTGAAATGTTATTCATTTTATAGCATATTGTAGGGTTATATTGTTGTTTTTTAATTGCTTTTTAAAAAAAAAAAATTTCTATGTTAAGATAGGCTAGGGTTTACATTTTTTATGATTTTCTTGACATTTGTTTAATTTTAAACATGTAGATGTATTTATCTGTATAGTTTATAATGGTTGCTAGTTCTAGTTTAGTGGGCCCAAATGACAAATAGGCCTTTCAAATTTGACCAACTCCCACCTTTTTGGCAACATGTTACAATGATTGAGGAACTTCTTGCAAGCATGAGTTATCTTTGACATTAGAGTTGGTGACACAATTAGTTTAAGAGCTTATCCAAAGGTGCAAACAAACATGGGTTGCCAAAGGAGCATTTACTGTCTTATAATAGAAAGTGAGAAGTAGATAATGCAACCAAGAGAGCGAAATCAAGAACCTATCCTATAGCTAAGAAAGGATTGTACAAGCCACCAGTAGGGCCATCCCTTGCTTATCCACTTGTGGCTGCTACATATCGTTTTATTATGATACTGTCTTCCTTTTAGCATTTTAGTTTGTCCTTTTTTGGATAATTCAAATTGAAATAGTATGTATAGTTAAACTGTTATTCAAATTGTAAGGGGAACTTCCTTGAGATCTAACTAAACTTAAACAAATAGAACTTACAAGTATGCATATTGTACAAGATTTCATGGGGTTTTTTGCATAATTGTAAATATCTATTTGACTATGTATTTGCTTTGGATGCAAGTACCATATTGCCAATGTCAAGTTTTGTAGCAAGATTTTTAGATTAAGGAGGACAATAAATTCCTGTTTGAACAAATACAACTTACTAGTAATTAAAGAAGATGCTAGTATTTGGTTGTAAACAAATACTTAACTTAATAAAACCAACAAATGCTGACTAATTGGTTAATTTAGAGACCAATATTCTATATCAATAGGAAATATTTAAATGAACAAACATCACATGATTCCATAAAATAAATTCCTAAAGGAATACTCAAGGTTATTACTTTAATGCTATGTTATCGGGTTCTTCTGATTTGGGTCCCATGCCCATTCCGGGAGCGTCCCGTTTCAAGAGTGCTTGGGGGAGTGATCAGGAGTGCCTTGGGCGCTCCGATGGGCACCAATGCCGAGGGATGCCTAAAATTAACAAAAACATGTAAAAACAAGTTGCTAAAAAGTGCAACTTAACCCTAAAATGCCCTCCAAAGCCCCATTTTGCCTATTTCATTCTTCATTGCTCTCCTCAAAGACATTAATCAAGCATTTTTTTCCATTTTGAAGGGTTATTGGTTTTTTTAAAGTAGATTGATCATAAAGTGCCAAAGGATTGAGGATAACTTGCACAAAGGAGATCTAATCATCTAAGTTAAGCATTTTAATTGATTATTTAGTTTTTTAACAAAATTGTTACAAGTTTTTGATGAACTTTTCAAGTTTTTTTCTTTCTAGAAAAGAAGAAGCAAGTTATCACTATTTGTTACAATGCTTTTTGGTGTTCATTTTGAACTTTCATTAGTTTATACTTTATTAATTATACATATTGTAGGGTTTTATTTATTTATTTATTTTTTAATTTAAAATTTTATAATTTCTTATAACAGCAATATCAAATTGCAATCCATTTGAAATGGCTACAAGTTCAAGTTCATTGGTTATTGATGGAAACAAAAAATTTAAAACTGATCACGCATCTCCTTTATGGAATTATGTGAGGATCCTTGAACAACTTCCAGGAGGTGGGGCATTCATTTGGGATTGTGGTGAGTGTAGAGTCCAATTTAAGAGCTTGTATAGTCAAGTGAAAGCTCACTTATGTGCACAAAGTGGGAAAGGGATTAGAATATGTGAAGGGCGAAATAAGAAGGGATTGCCAATGGAAAAAAATGTCATTCATTATAGAACAAGAACAAGCTGATGTTGTGAGTGAAAGAGAAAAATTAAGATCTGATCCTTTAGCAAAGAGAACATCAATGGATTTACATACAGATTGAGTAATGGCCTCTCAACATCCTTTCTTGGAGACACCCTCTATCCAAGTAGAAGATCCCACTCCTTCCTGCAAAAGAGGCCCATTAGATAAGGCATTTGAAAAGGAAGCAAGAGGTAAAGGAAAACGTTGCACGTTGCATTTATGCCAATGGTCTTCCTTTCAACTTGGTGAGATCACCATATTGGCGAGAAATGGTGGCGACAATCAATAGTGTACCTTATGGTTTTATAGGTCTTAGATATGAAAAGGTGCGCACCACCTTATTGGCAAGAGATTTTTTTTTGCAGAGACATCACTCAAACCAATTACTGATTCTTGGATTGAAACATGAGCATCTATTATTTTTGATGGATGGAAAGATTGCAAAACTGACCTTTAATAAATGTTATTGCAGTGTCCCACAAAGGGGAAATGTTTTTGAAGGTAGTTGATTGTGAGGGGCAAATCAAAGATGCAAAATTCTTTTCTAAAATCCTCATTAAGTCCATAGAGATGGTAGGTTCTGAAATTTTTGTTCAAATCATTATTGACAACGCGAAAAATTGTAGGGTTGCAAGTGCTTTGGTTGAGGAAAGGTATGAAGACATTTTTTGGACACCTTGCACCATACACTCCCTTAACTTGGTTATGCAAGCAATTGGCATTGAAATAGAGTGGGTGAAAGCTATATACCAAGCGGGTAAGGAGATCCAAATGTTTGTGACAAACCACCATATGTCATAAGGCATTTTCAAGACTTTCTTGAATTTGGACTTGGTGAAGGTAAATTTAATTTAATTTATGCCACGTTTACTTATATAATACATTTTAATGTATTATTAACTTATTTTTTACATGATCCTAGGTTGTTGAGACTTGATTTGCATCACACAATTGTTTTGAGATGACTTGTGAAGGTGTGAGAGACATTGGTTGCCATGGTTATTAGCAACCAATGGAGTATTTGGAAGCAATCAAGTTTAGAGAGGGCCAAAAAGGTCAAGTCATTGATCCTAGATGAAGATTGGTGGGCTCGTGTGGACTATGTCTTGAGTTTCACCGAGCCTATCATGAGTATGATAAGGTTTGCTGATACAGATCGACCATGTTTAGCGGAAATCTATGATGGTATTAACTCCATGGCAGAAAAAATAAAGGTCATAATAGCACAAAAAGAGAATGACCCTAAGGAAACATCTTTTTGAAGCGTTGAAAAAAATATTCATCACCGTTGGAACAAGACAAACACACCATTACATCTCCTTGCATATGCATTGTCTCCCAAATACTATAGTGCATAGATACTTGCTTTGCTAGGGAGAACTCCACCATATAGAGATAGTGAAATTGCTAATGGGTACAAGCAGGCATTCAAAAGACTCTTCTCAAATCTAGGAGTGGTTGAAAATATTAGGAAAATCTTTGGCATGGTCATCTTAGGACGAGATCATAGTATTTGTGCTCTTCAAGATCCATACAATGTAGATGCTCGTACATGGTGGTACCTCCATGGGCAAGATTATTTGTTCCTCTAGCCTCTTGCAATCAAGGTTATATCACAAGTAAGTAATTTTATTTTTTATTATTTAACATTTGTATTGTAGACTTTAGTACTTACCATTCTTTAATTTATTTTTAAGTTGTTTTGGTTTTCTCTCCAATTTCAACAGGTTGCAAGTTCTTCTTCGGCTGAACAGAAATGGAGTACATACTCCTTTATCCACTCAGTGAAGCATAACTAGTTGGCTGCAAAAAAAGAAGAAGACTTGGTTTATGTCCATTCCAACTTGCGTCTTCTATCACATAAGCAAGATGAGTACAATGAAGGTTAACTGAAACATTGGGACATAGCCCTTGGATGTGCCAACTTGGATGCATCTATTGCGGAGCTTGCTAGAGTCACTATACATTATGATGATGACGAGACTCTTACACATGATGTACCTAGTACGAGTGGCAATGCATCTACTTGTGGTTCAAATGATGACCTTGGTCTAGATCCTTTTGATGATTGATGAAGATTGAAGGCAATTATACAAATTTTTGATTATATTTATTTCAATTTTGTAATTGTAATGATCTTCATTTGAATTGTGACTCTAGACATATATGATATATGACAATATTGAAATTTTGAACTATCGATTGGCATGTACCTTTATCGCTACCATCGATCAATAATTCAATGATGATTGATGAAGCATCATACTATTAAATGTATTTACAATTTTTTGCATATATATTATATGGCCATACCCAAGTGTACTATACCCAAGGATTTTTTATTTTTATTTTTTAATTATTCTGTACCGGTGTATCCATACTCGATCTTGTACGAGAACTGACAACTTAGATTTAATGAATAACAAGCATCAATGCAAACCTTAACACAATTATTTAATTCAATTTAATTCTTAGAATCATTAAACCAAGATCAATGACCTCAACATAAGCATTTGGAACAAAAGTTTGACATCAACTTACATACATGCATTCATTAAACAAACACAAGGACTTGATGTCATAGCTCAAATGACAATTTTTGTAACATAAATCTAACATCAACTGTCCCTACAGATTATGTACACTAGGCACTTATTTATAAGCTCATTAGAGGCAGCTTTTATGGATCAAATAATAATAAAACAATCTCAATTAGGCCTTACTTTATGAACTCTACTATCTGTTGCAAAGAGGAAATACAATACTTCAATAGCCTAAAATAGGCATTCCTTTGCTTCTTCTTATTGTAGGTTGCTTGGTGATAAGGTATGGCTATGATTTATTGATTTTTGCTTTAAACACTCGACTTGGTGTTGAAAATCTGAAGTGGATGATTTAAGAAGTTGGGGGGACATTTCATGAGTTGTTGCCACCTCAAAATGACACCTAACTTACTCAAGTGGTCATTTTTCTCTTTGTTAGAACTTTCATGTGGCAAGGCTACTTGAAAAGTGGAAAATTTTGATGTTTTAATTAGCTTTTACTTAAGTCATGTTTTTTAGACAAAATTTGCCACCTTTGTCACATCTTTCCCTTTGTGATGGTACTGAAAAAGTGCAACGTTCATTTAAGTTTGATGTATTTCCTCCTTGATGCATGTTTGCAATACCTCTACCAACTTTGTTGAAATTTTAGATTGGTTTAACCCTTCTAATTGTGAACCACATAAGTGATAATTTGCCTTAAAATGAACGATGACATTTTGATGACTAATTACCGCTCGAGTCTTGCTTTTGAGTTGGCATTGATAGGTAGAAAGTGTTACCACTTTCCGTTGTTTTTATAACACTTCATGTTGGTTGCAATTTTATTGATTACTTGCTGTTGTAAGGCACCATTTTCTAGTGGTACAACCATGCAAAAGTTGTGATTCACTTATTTTCTTCACTCATATGCTTGGTTGCATTTGCTTATTGGCTTCGCCACCTTAAAATGGTGCTAAATTCATTATTTTATCTTCCTTGCTCATGATTGTAGTTTTGTTGTGCCATTGCCATCTTGATTAGAGTTTGAGATTGGCAATGCCCTCAATATAGTGTGACTTTTACTTAAGTTTTGTTGGTTGAAAATTTTGTATACCTGTGAAAGCGTACAAAATTGTGGTTTCAGCCACAATACGTGAGATAAACTCTCCTATTTTCAAAGGGAAGGCTCCCCCTTCACTTTCTATTTTATCAATTCAGAAATTAATTCTAGCTACAAATCTATTCTAAACCTAGGTGAAACTTTTGTCTTGTTCTCTTTTTTCAGAAAAGACAGTTATCCTTTTCTCTTATTTCAGAAAAGAATCACAATTGAAAGCATATATGATTAATGAAGTAAATAAAGAAGCAAAGTTTCCATGAAGGCGCAAAGTTCTCCGTTGCTCCTCCGGGACGGGAAAACAATCTCCAAGCACAAAGTCTTGAGAATTAGAAATCCTATCTACCTGTTTAGAATAATATTATGATGCAACATACAACAGCACAAAGTCTGTAAATATAATGCACCTGTGAGTCACAATTCCTAACTGTAAATCAATTTAATTTAACCCTTTAAACTTGTAGCACATAGACTGCAAGAAATCAGACCAAAGCCTTTCACAATAGCTCCACAACTTCACAAGAATTCAGAAAAATGCACTAGTATGACATAAAACATAGTAATAACATGCAATAAGATTCAACATAAAGTCTGAAATCTTTATGCCTTCCTTATACCACTTGAAAATTAAGTTCACAAACACAAAGCACAAAGTCTCTTTGCTGTAAATTTCTGTAGAGTTTTCTCCATTGCCAAAAAGATAGATATTACAATAGATCCCCTCAAGTATTTATAGGGGGGAAGCCTTGAAAAAAAGGTGGGAGGATCCCAACAAATTTGAGAAATTCTCTCAACCACTACTAACTGCAATCAAACTTAAAACCATATAAATCAGAAATCAAAGCAGTAAGAGAAAACATTAGACACCATGAATATCAATATCACGTGGAAAACCTTTTTGGGTAGAAAACCACGGTAGAACTATGCTTTCATTAAGAACAATGGGCACAAACCCAGATTACAAAGTGAGCACCAACTCATTGGAAGCACCAACTTCATAAGGCTGAAACACCAACTCTAGTGTGAGCACCAACTCACAGAGTTTCTCACAACTCTCTGATTTGATTTATTGACTTAAAATACCTCCTTCCACATGCATACTCTCTTCGAATGGAATACAATCATAATCTGACCACCACATCAATCTGAAAATTACTAATGTAATCTGCCTTTATGCTCTTTCACACACCCACAAAATTCTAATTCAGAATTCCTTCAAAAAGGACAACTCAAAAATAATGCAACTCATGTACAACAGCCTGCAACGTAGAAATAAGGTAGCAATTGCATCTGAACCAAAATCTCTCCATCATTAGAAAACACATACACAAGTTGAGACGCATATTCAAGAGCCCAAAGAAATGATGGTAATCTGATTTTTGAACCACAAAGGCCAACTCTACACCATTTTCAGCACTCAGTAGCTCCGACTAGAAGGGAACACACTAAAAAGAACCAACGACAGATGAAGTATAGGCCATCATAGATGCGCTTTTTCAACACTCCAATGAAACTTGATACAACCAAGAATAAAGGCACAACGAAGCATCGACCATTTGGATCCTTCTTTACACAGAGATGAAAATGACTCGCACATTTACACACAACATTCACTCATCTCAATACAACCTCTACTTCAGAAGAGACGAAAAATAACCCATATGGCAGACATTATTTCTTGCAAGTATCAAAGGTGTGAAGAGATTGCAAATTCGAATAGCCCTCCATACACAAGGAGTAATACAATATTAGCTTTATCGGCTCCTTAAACTCACACACATAGGTGTGTAATATCTCAAGCAATTTTCATTACAAAAACTCACACCCGCTTCATACGATTGAAAAATACTTCGTACATTGGTATATGCAGCCCATCTTTTTCAACATCTCCATTTTTGGATGTAGAGGAGATAGCAATGCATGAGTTTTATAGTTCTATAACTTTGGAGAATCACAACCTTAGCAATGTTTGAGACAAGTACAAGGATGTTCACACATGGTGGTACCTCCATGGCCAAGGCTCCATTTACCTACAACATCTTGCAATGAAAGTTTTATCACACAAGAATGCATTTTTTAGTTTTTTAGTTTTTTTGGTAGCTATAAGTTATATATTAGAGTTAAAATGTTGTATGGATTTTGTCTTCAATCTCAATATGTGTTGGGTTCATAAGTTGAGGAGAATTGAAGTACGTACTCCTTTATCCACTCAGTTAAGTGCAATTGGTTGGCTGCAAATAGGGTAGAGGAGCTGGTTTATGTGCATTCCAACCTGCAGTTCCTCTCACATAAGCAAGACGAGTAGGAAGGAGTGACGAAGGATTGGAATATAATCTCAAAGAGTGCTGACTTGGAAGCTTATATTGCACACATTGGCGTAGTCTCTTTAGAGGATGAGGAATCACCTACATAAGACTTGTTTATTGTAGCTAGTGGGAGTGGGTTGTAGTTATTTGTGGTTTAACTCGTAATTCAAAAATTTGGACTCAACAAAAAATCAGTATAGACAAATTTGACGTGGACTCAACAAAAAATTGACAAAACAACTTAAAAAATATCTAAATTCCTTAAAAAATATAAATTTTATGCAATATATAAAATGAGCTTTTAGAACATTAGCAAAGTGTTTTATATTAGATTTGAATATAAAAACTCTACAAAATTTCCTAACTTAAAAAAATACATAAATTTGTATTGTACCCGTACAAAAGTTTTGTATTGTGTCAAGTTCATGCTTTAAATGGGTTTTTTCCCAAGTACAATTCATGTTTAGGTCTTGTCCAATTTGTTTTTCTTGTCGTATTTGTGGCTCTTTTCTAAATATGAACACCAAGTGTTGTCGTTAAAGATTTTTGCTAAGTTTGGAGACCAAGTGTGCACTACTAGATATAGGAGTAAGGCAGCATCATGTTTTCAAAACCGAAGAAGATAACGCCATATCAAGAACACACTTTTGTGAAGTAAATAGAAGAGATGGTAAAGAGGTGCACACCTTCGATAAAAAAGACCTTTGAGATTAGAGCATAATATTAAGTTGTGCACTTGATCATGGATATCACATATGTGTGGATTAAAATCAATGTTTATAGTGAAGGTTGAACGTGGTAGAGCAAAAAGAAAAATGCACAATCAATTATAAGATTGCACCTCATGTAAGGAAAATTTAAGTTGTCGAATGCACTCATGAGTGCATGCTTGGAAGAGAAGACTCATTCAATTTCAAGTTTAGAGTTTCAATTTTGGGGTGTGGAACTCAATGAAGAGAAATCAATTTCATGTTCAAAACTCATAGAAAATGGCTAAGATATGAGGTTTGGGGCACACCTTAAAGAAGGTTTTCAAAGAAAAGATTGGCTAAGTATGGTGTTGAAGTTTGCACTTGAAGTAGAGGGTGCACCTATTAAAGGTAAAATCTGATTTTCTTTTTATTGTTTGGTGCATGTGGGAATGTGAGGTGCCTACACTTGTGAGGGAAATGATTGAAATCTAAAGTGTGAACATGAGTAAAGGGCTCGCCATTTTAAACTGAAATTTCTAAGTATAATGTATAGGTGAGCAATTCATTAAAGTAATAAAATGCAAAGGTGGAAAGCACAATTGTTAGTTGTGCATTGAAAATTGAAGGGCGCACCTCAACAAAGGAAAAGTCCAATGTTTGAAAGTCACAATGTACAAGTGCTTTTGAGAGCATTAGGTGCACATTTGATAGTGGAGATCAAAATTCTTAAAGTTTTATATTGTTAGGGGAGCGCCTAGAGGAGAAGAGGACACCTCAACAAAGGATTGAATTCAAAATGCAAACATCACAAGAAACCTTTATTAGGTGCTCATCTAGGGTGTAGGTGCACACCTCACCAAGAGAACATTCAAATCTAGTTTATAGATGCATGTTTTGGGTGCACATGCTCACCTCACAAAATAAAATTTGATTTAAATCTTTTGTTAAGGTTGTTTAGGGAGATTGAATTACGTTCAGCAAGTTTGTGTGCTTATGTGTTTGTTCAAAGTTGAGGATTGTGGCTTTATACTAATTCTCTAATTTAATTTACCAAAGCATTCCATCTTTATGTGTTTTAACCAATTCAATCCTTATGTGTACTTGCACTATAGTCTCTACTTTTAGGTGAACAACATAAGTATGTAGTTGTAGGGCAAAATCTTTTGTCTTGTTTTGAAGTGCATGTCAAGTTTCTGCCTTAGGTGAATTTGTAAAGATACACATTTAATAGTATTCAACATAATTGTGAATCTCCCAAGAAAACATTATAAGATTGTAAATAACAAGTATATATTGCACAAATTATGTTAGTTTTTATTTACATGAACTTCTTGTTCTAATTTAAAGAGTGGTTCACATTGAAAGGTGTGACTTAAAACACCAACAATTTATAAAATACTTATAAAAAACATGCAAAAATGGAATTTATAGAGATCATAAATAGTTTTTTTTTTTCATTTATAGATAAATAATGAGTTCAATTCACATCTTTTAAAATGATTATATATGACATCCATATAAATATTTGTACAAATTTCATTTGTTGGAAACATAGACCAAAAACAAATTTTAATTTTTTCTTTTCCGAAAACCAAAGCAAGGTTTGTGGGTGGAGCCCCCCATTGGTGTCTAGATGCAGCTCCCCTTGTTAGAGTCTAGAGGTAGAGCCTCAACTGAGCTCAAAGGGCAATGCCCTTGGAATGTACCTTGTCTTGATACATGATAGTATCAAGGGGCAGATTGCACCTTGCCAAGCTCAAATTAAGGCCTTTATGACCTCACAAAACTTCATGATGCATCCAAATGCAACTAAAAAACTCTCAAAGTTGCATGGGTTGGATTTACTTAAAAAGGTAAAAATTTCACATTTTTGTCATGTTTTGATGTTTATTTGCAAGTTTGGGAAGTCTATGTGGAAAACTTGCTAAAAACTTGAGGCAAGTATGTCTTTGCAAACTTGTGTAAATTTGTTTTCTGAAATATTTGAGTTTGAGGTTGAGTTCCTTTGTGGAACATTTCTCATGTGTACTTTTTAGTTGCATGAGCACTCTATAGGTTTTTTAATTTGTAGCTCAGGTAAACTAAGTGATGACATTCAAGCTCTTGATGAAGAACACACACTTATATTGAGAGGGGGGGGGAGGTGGGGTAAATCAGTATATATCAAAACTTTACTTTTCACAACTTAAATAATCATAGTTGTATTACTTCAAAACTCAATCATCCATAGCAATACCATGCATGGAAGATCTAGCAGTTAAAAACACATGTAAGAGACACATGATTTTGTTGCAAGGTGTGCGCTTTTGGTCTCCTTGTGCTGTGCAGTGCAACGCTCAGGTTTGTGACATGGCTTAACCACCTCTCATGGATTCATTAACTGTGGCTGTTGTATCGGGCATTAACAGGTCGATCTTTTGGTGTAACAATTGGTATCAGAGCTTGGGCCACGGGTTCGAACCCCTCGCTTGTGTTGGGGGGGGATTGTTGCAAAGTGTGCGCCCTTGGTCTCGTTGTGTTGTGCAACGCAATGCTCGGGTTTGTGACATGGCTTAACCGCCTCTCGTGGATTCATTAACTCTGGTGGTTGTATCAGGCATTAATAGGTCGATCTTTTGGTGCAAAATCAACCATCTGTGCAATAGATTTTACGTGGAAACCCTTATGGAGAAAACCACGACAAAATGTTGCTCTTATTAATCTTATTATAAATTTTGTAGGCACTAATCGACTGGAGGCTCCAATCCCCACCATTGAGCACCAACCCAACAAGAGATGCCAATCTCTTGTTATAAGAGGCTCCAACCTCTTGATCTCTTGAAATAGAAAGCTCCAACATCCACAAGAACAATATAATAATTTAATTTGCAACTTCTTAGATCTGCATTAGCAATTGCTCAGAAATCTGCCATACATCCACTCATGAATCTGCAATATAGTCTTCAATATTTCTTCTTAAAGAACTGCCATGATCTTGCCTTTATTTTTCTTTTCTTCTCACAAAATTGCTGCTAAAACTCTCTCATAAATCTGCTCAAATATCTCTAGTAGATCTGCTCAAATATCCTTTTATTTTTGCTTTTCATATGAATAATTTTCCTTGAAATTGATTGCTTTTGCCTCTTCAAACTTCTATTTATACTCACCAACATGTCCCTTCACCCAGGGGAGGCGACTCTCCAAGGGGCTTTGGCCTTGCATCATTAAATAATTTTTATTTTGTTTTCCTTTTCCATGCCCAAGGTGGGTGCACCACTCTAGGGGTTCATCCCACTTTGGTAGCCGCATAAAAAATAAAAATTATTATTATTATTTTTTTAATTTAAATATCCCCAAATGGGGCGGCTCCAAGAGGGGGTGTCTCAAGTTTTCTTATTTCATTGTGCAATTTAAAAATCCTCCAAAGGGGCTAGACATGTGTTGGCCGTTGTAGAAAATAAACCATTATTTTCGCAACTTAATTTTCTCCTCATCATTGATAGGCTATCTCCTCATCATCGACATGCTCCTTGACATCAATGACAATATTTTTCCAACAATCTTTATCATGATTAGTTGTGGTTTCAATATTTTAAATTTTTTTGCAATACGACTACTGAATAGGTTTTAAATTTGAGGTTCAAATAAACCAAGTGATGACATTGAAGCTCTTGATGAAGAACAATATGAAGATTATTTTGTAATGTCCCCATTTTTAGCTATACGCTCTTCTATGACTGATAGCCTATTTTTGGAAGCCCGTGGGCTTGTCAGAGGTAAAATTAGGGTTTCCTATTTTATAGGGGTTCTGAAGCATTTTTGAAGGTTTGCTTGTAAGAGTTTTTGATGCATGTCTGGTAGAGTTTTCTGGGGTTTTGGAGAGCTTCAAAATGGTGTAACATGCATCTCCATCTGACAACCTTTCTCGGAACTTGCTATTTTTAGCTGACACATTGGAATTTTGAGATTGGGATTGTAGGTTCTTTCTGGGTTTTCAGAGAGCTTCACAATGATATAACATGCAGAGTGAATTGAGCAACTTTTCAGAATTTACTATTTTAGTAAGTTCTGTTTTTGGCAGTTTTTAGATTGGCAACAGTTGAGTGAGCTTTCTTCTTCAGGCAGGGTAGTTGAGTATTTCTGAATTTGACTTTCTGAGGTGCATTTTAAAAAGAAATGATTTAATTATTATAATGTGTTTTGACCCCTTGGCCTAGCACAATAACTTCATGTTATTTTAGAAGGGGGACCTTGAGGGTGGATGCCTCATTAGGATGTTTATTTAATCTTTCTAAGGTTGATTATTCTTGAGTTTGGACGCCCTCATGAAGGAATTAAACATTTAAATCTTTTAATATTTGCCAAGGTGATGTTGGATGCCTAGAAAAATGGAGAATTAAGTGCATTTTAAAATTAAAATTAAAATTATTGCAAAAAGAGTTGGGCGTCCCTTTTGGAGGGAAATGATGGAAGTTGAAGAGTTACCTCAAACTCTATTTAAGAAGGCCATTGCTCATTCACTGGGTATCCATTGTTTATCTTATCGAAATGTTGCTAGATTGATTTTAGAACCTGGCTAAGGGGGAGCTTAGCTATTTACACCATTCTTTAGGCCTGAAACCATGGTTCCCTAGATGGTTAATTGAGAGTGTGCTTCATTCAAAAGTGCATATTGGGCTTCATCGTCAAAGATTTTGGTGATAATTTTCAGATTTGAGCTTGCTGGTTTTGTATCGCTGAAGATGCTTTTTAATTGCAGCTCATAGAGAGAATTTAATTTCATTATGGGTATTAATGCTAATTGTTTCTATGCTAAGGGCGACTCAAATTGCAAAGAATCAGAATTTATTATGATGTCCTTGATTTTCTAGAGAGGCCGTACCTTCTCTACGGCCATACTTCTTCTTGTAGCTGCTTTTGAATTCGTGCTCCTTCAATTAGTGGCTGTTTGGGGTGAAATTCAAGCTTGAAGCTGGTTGCCATGTCTTGGGGTTTTGTAAGTACAGTTTTGGAGTGTATCTTTGAAGTTTGATGGAGAAATATGCATTTTGGTGTGTCTTGGATTGCTGGCTCAGTATTTTCAGTTTGCTGTTTGCTATATCAGAGTTTCAATAATTCTGATTTTGGTTGGTAATTCTGAAGATTGAGAAGATTGGAGTTCTTGGAGAATCATCTTTCATCACTTGTTTGATTGTACATCTTTAGCACTTGTAATTTGCAGATAAATTGAATTGTAAGGCTGTGAATAGTAGTACTATCTCATTTATTTTTATTTCTGCATTTACTTTGTGTTTAGTTTCAAACATTGTAACCCCTGGATGGTTTACTACCAGTGTGGAGAAATTAATAATTGAATCTCTCATATCTCACCCACTTGTTTAAGTTGCGAATCCCCACTACTTAGTGGATGCCTGTTGAAAAGCAGATGAATTAATTCTTTATTGTAATTTCTTTCTCCCCATTGAACATGTTGTCGTGTGGATTCTTCATGGTTGGTTCTTCGCCTGCTTCATTTCAGCATTGTTCTTCATTTCAGTTTGGTTGCTAACGACCCCTTCCCAAATACTATCACATCGCCTTCCAAAGGATCTTGGTGAACATTCTTGGCGAAGGTTACTTTCAGCTGTTTAGATTTGGGGCTAATTCATAATGGGTGCTTGTTGTTGGTGAAATTTCCAAGAAAAAATTAAAGGGGCACATTTCATATTTATTGTTATTTTATATTGATTTGACACTTGACATTGAATTATCTTTACCATGATTAGTTGTGATTTCAAAATTTTAAATCCTTTTGCAATAGGAATACTTGATAGGTTTTAAATTTGTGGTTCAAATAAACCAAGTGATGACATTGAAGCTCTTGGTGAAGAACAATATGATGATTATTTGTTGTTATTTTATATAGATTTGACACTTGACATTGAATTATCTTTATCATGATTAGTTGTGGTTTCCATTTTTAAAATATTTTTGCAATACGAGCACTCAATAGGATTTAAACTTGTAGTTCAAATAAACCAAGCGATAACATTTCAGCTCTCGATGAAAAACAATATGAAGATTATTTATTGTAATTTTATATTGATTTGACACTTGACATTGAACTATCTTTATCATGATTAGTTGTGTTTTCAATTTTTTAAATCTTTTTGAAATATATATTGTATGACTATACTCGAGAAAAGGTGAATTCAAATCCGAGTCAAATTTATATATAAAGTATTATGACTATACTCAAGGAAAGGTGAATTGAAATCCGAAAAATACCTATATATAAAGTATGATTGAACTTTGGGAAAGGTGAATTCAAACTTGAACCCATACATATATCAACTTGGCTTTTATCCTATGTGAAGTTTTGAGGCTGATCATTTTAATAGTAGCATTCCATGAGGAGCTTGGGTGGTCTAGGTGACATGTCAGGTGTCCTAGGTGCTTGGGGACTTGAAGGGAATATCTCATTTTTTCAAAAATAGACAACCTACTCCATGTGGTGCATAAAATTTGAAAAAGGTAACTTTTAAAGAAAAAAACGTTGAAACCCCCCAAAATGTGAAACTAGGGAGGATTGTCACTGTAAATTCAGCATATTGCATTTACAATTAATTTTTTTAGCTGCTTTTAGTTCATTTAAGTTATTTAAATAGCCATTTTACACCATCCCCCTATCCTCCCCTAAATTCAGCAAAAAATTGTCCTTGGAATTGCATCCCTACATCCTTGCATTCGTAGAAATCATATATCTTTACTAAATTGGGATTAATTGCAATAAATCATTTTTCAGCCTGCTAGACAAATTTTTGTTCAAAAAATTATTAATTTTTCCTTACAAATGGGGCAAACCAAAACTTTGACTCAAAATTAACAATTTAAATGCGTGAAAAGATGTGATAAAATTTTGATTTTTTGATCAAAAAACTAATTAAAGGTTTAGTGTTAGGGTGTTCTTCCAGTTTTTGCAGATTTTTTTCTCTAACCATAACTATAACTAAATTTTTTCCTATTGCTAACTCTAACTTGATGTGATTAAATCATAATTAATTGAAAACTTAATTATCTTTTGGTTTGTAGACTTATTCTCTAGATTTTTTTTTGCTGCTAAGACCACCTTTCCCTATCCTAGAAACTTAGAGAAGCATTAATTAGCTTCCTTTGTTCAAATTTTATACAACTTTTAACTTAGGCTAGTTGTTTGTGTTCTTGCAAGTTATGCCATAGAAAATTTTCAGCCTCACATTACCATTTCTGTAATCGCATTTATTTTAAATCTTTGGGATAAGATATTTTAAATTCACGCAGTGTCATTTCACATTGATTATTGTCTAAAGAACAAGTCATCATCCTATTCATATGTCTTACATACGTATCATGCCAATGCATATCTGGCTCTTTCATGACATTGGTCACCCATTGCATCATAATTTTTTTTTTTTTTGATATGTAAGAGTTTGGTATATTATATTAATATTGAATAAACCATACAGCATGTCTGCTGGTGCAGGAGAAGCCTTCACCCGATTAAACCAAAAACTACTACTACCATACCCATAACAGAGCAAATTCGACTAGACATGGCTGAGTCCTGACTAACATTAAAACCTTAAGTGTATCGCTTCAGCCGAAAAAGAGCAAAATTTAATCCAAAACAATGGACACGCTTCACAGAAAGCCATTAAGTTTGGCGAAGGAGTCGAAGTCCTCCACCCATTCCAAGCCATCCGTCGCCACCAACCCTAACTTCCTTTTCAGAAATTCCACTGCCACGGCCTCAACCATTCTGTGCTTCATGAGCTCCGCCCCTTTCAAATCCAGAAGAAAGGGGAAAAATTTGATTGCCTTGTCTATTTTCCAGAGCTGCTCCAAATCCGCAGGTCGTAGAATTCCTTTGCCGAATATGGCTGCCTTCAAAGTCTCCTCTAAGCCACCCTCCAAGTACTTGCGAAACAAGCCCACCAGCATACCCTTTGCCTCTGCCTTGGAAATGTCGATATCCAACACCGAGGCTAAGAAGCGTGAGGAGATGTAGGAATTATCCATCGTGTACTCCTTCCTCTCTATATGGCCTTTTCCTAAGACCATTTTAATCGCGACCAAAACCAGGGGGTCCGATTCAAGCAAGATGCGCTTGAGCCTCTGGTCGGTAATCTCTCTAAATGCACCTTGTCTCTTCATTGCCTACAAAGAGATGGGAGTGTTTGCACCGAACGTCTCCACTCCCTCCACCGAGACGGAAATAATGAATTTAGATTTGGACCAACTGCTCGAAGCCATCATAGAAGCCTCTAGAAGCCGAACGTTGCTTGACAACCCGCACACAAATTGGACTACACAAAAACCCTGCCAAACACACTCTACCAACCCACCGACCGCCTCTCCCATAAATATGCCCACGGCAACAAAGCCGAGCTCACTTCACATGAGCGAAGCATAATTGCTATGCAAGGCAATGTAGTCCTTGCATGCGCGCCTGTCCTTCGACACCAACCTTTAACTTAGAACTTGCCTTGAAATGAGAGTTCCCTGCCAGCTATCTTCATTGCATGTACTCATCGAATACAGAGTGCTCCAACTTGTTTGCCATCTGTCCTTTCCTACTCTCCCACACATTTTGACAACGGCTACACCATACAATGCCCACATAGGCACCAAGTTAGACTCCCTTGGTGCCCCTCCACTGACATGGAGGGTCGCCCTCCTAGCCACCCACACCCATTGCATCATAATTGATCATTCATGATTCATCATATTTTTTTGACTTCTTGAGTCTTTTTTCTCTAATGCTCTCTTTATTAGTGAGTATTGTGCACCACGATCCGTAGACCCAAGACCCATCGTTCCATTAGTAAAGTGGCTTCCTAACTTTAAATGAGCTTGAATGGCACATGATTAGTCATTGCATTGTATGTTTTATGATAGGTCCATATTATAATTGGTAATTGTTCTTCATTTTTTATTCCAATTATGTATTACTTATCTATCATCTAAATCAACACTATTTGTGGCCTCTTGTTTGTTCACTCTTGGATAGTGTGGATTGGAGAGCACGTAGAATATCTTGATTTATAAGTTGTTGGTTTGGGTATGGTAGTTCAACAAATTCCTTTAACTGAGGTTTGTTCTGACATGGGTTTGGCTGTAGAAAATTGTATCAAACATAGTTGGAAAACTTGCCAATTGCAAGTACTCGGCAAGCCCAGAAAACTCGGTTCGGAAAAAACTCGACAACATAAAAATTGCTTAAATTTCATTAAAAGTGCATTTTTTGTTGTTGCAAAATTCAATGATAAGATGCATCCAATGAGTCAATAAATGAGTACATAAAAGAAACAAGTTGAGTCTAGTTGTATTTGATTGATATGAAAGAAAATTGGGTACAAAATGGCATCCTCATGTGGAACGCGTTGATGTTGATATTCTGAAACAAAATGAAAATATCAAATTGTTTTTGTAAAAATGAGAGTAAATACTACATTAATATATTTTACAAATTTACATCTTCCTCTTTCCCATGTCTAGTGAAAACTAGGGGAGATGTAGAACTAGACGATATTATAGATGAAGGCTTGTGGGCAAACTTGGAAACTTGGACTTGGAGAGTACCTAGAAAATCAAATGAATTGAATGGGAGTTTGAGGGAAATGCCTTCGATGGGGTTGAGGGGCAGCGGCCCTTATGGGGGTTTGGGGGCAATGTCCCCAACGGGGTTGAGGGGTAGTGCCCCTCGTGGGGGTCGAGGGGCAGTGTCCCTCGTGGGGGGTCTAGGGGCAATGCCCCCATCGAGGTTGAGGGGCAGTGCTCCTCGTGAGGGGACTGGGGGCAATGCCCCCAGTGGGGTCGAGGGGCAGCATCCTCGCGGGGTTCAGGGGCAACACCCTTGACGTGCTCCCTATCGCGATACAGAGCGGGATCAAGGGGCGAAGCCCCACCACCAAGCCCAAATTAAGACCTTCAAAACCACTCAAACTATAAAAAATGAATTGAAATTGCCTTTATTCTAGCCGTAGGTTTCTTTTTGCTAAGAGGCTGAGTTTTTCTAAAAAACTCGCCTAAAACTCGGAGAATTTTTGCACCAAAAACTCGTTTTAAAAAGAAAAAAGCGAGTTTTTCAAAAAGTTGTGAGTTTTTGGCGAGTTTTCCAACTATGCTATGAAATAGCCATAATTTGCATAAAATAATATAAAATTAAACACAAAATGCAATTGATAATTGGTATTTTTTTGGTATCCATATGATATTTTTTCATATTGTAGTTGAATCCTTGTAATTTTGTTAATCATGAGACATGTTTGAAACTTGATCATGGTCATCCATGTTTTTATTGTTTCTCATCCGCCTTTTTCTAAAGCCAACAAAAGAGCTTTCCAATGCATCTAGTAAGGCAAAGTTTGGAGTTTAGACAATTGACAAATGACAAAAAATTCTTTAGGATAGGGAAAGTGTTATTTAGTCTAGGGGAGCCCTCCTATGAAAACAAAGGCATAGTTGAAGTCACAAAATGTGTCCCCATGTTGAATGGTGTGCCACAGTAAGGGTTGACAAGATTTTCAAAGGATTCCATTTGTTCATATGGGCACACAATTGATTTTAAGGCAAACATGAAAGCATAAAGTAAACTTTGTAAGTCATAGACTTGAGCACATAGTTCTTAAACTTAGACTTGGAGAGTACTCTGCAAGCCAAAAAAATTTGACTTGGCAAAAACTTGGCAGAACTTGCCAACTTAAAAAAGTACTTAAATTTCTGTAAAAACACTTTTTTTTATTTGCAAAATTCAGTCATAAAATCTATCAAATGAGTCTAGAAAACCATGGGGAAGTGTTGTCTATTAGATTTTGTTATTAATTACAAAAAGAATACAAAACTTCTTTATCAAGTGGAGTCAAATACAATAGCTAATTGATAACTATTATGAATTTACGATTGTTGTCTTTGAAAATCATCAATATAAATTGCATATTTAGGCAAGTAAAAAATTACAAGTTCTTACAATTTCCTTTCCTCCATTTTGGTTAAAAATTGGGTAATAGAGGATCTAGTCGTTGCACTTAGTTGTGGCTCCTTGCTTGGCCTAGAAGACTATGCTTGTGGCTCCACTCTATTGTTAGATGGCAATGACTCCTTGCCTACCACATTAGTGTCATCCAATGACAATTCGATGTCCCTTGCTTTTGTTGTAGCCACATCCTGTTGAAATCAATAATCTCACCCTTTGTAAGGAGGCAAAGTTCATCATTCTGCGTGGTCCAATCACTATAGTGATCAATTTCATCCAAATGAATAGGTTGCTTTGATTTGTCCTACACCTTTCTTTTATGAAGTCGAAGGTTGTTTTGCAAAAAAACTGGGTCATGAAGATGTTGTTGAGTCAACTTATCACATTTCTTCGTGTAAATGGAGTTAAACTCTAGTTGTGTTCACAACTGGAAGCACTACAAGGTTGAGACATAATTTAGAGGGATAATTTTTGGGAGATTTGGGGTATTTCCACCCTGATCTTCCCACAAGGAATCTACAAATAAGATATGCAAGAGTTTGTAAATAAACAATATTCTTATTAATAATTATAATTTGTAACTTGCAAGGTACAAGACTTCACTTTTATTTGATATTTGGGTGGATCTTCCTTGGATAGCTAGTGGTGAAGAAAAGAGCATTCCCTTAGCTTGCTTATAATTTGACAACTCTAAAATGATGAGGTCTCTCAGCTCAACCTCGGGTGTGATCCTCTTAATGTATGTAGAGAGGCCTTCCATAACCTCCCCATTAGCATTCGTGAAACTATCAAAGAAGAAAAACTTGGGGTTGAGGTAGTACTTTGCCACATGAATGGGTTGGTGGAGTTGATTGTTCCACCCTTGGTCAATGATCTCCCAAATAGGGGCAAATTTTCTTTCACCCCCCTTGTAATAGTTTTGGATGACCTCTTTAGCCTTATCTTTGGCCACATAAATGTATTTGATTGGGTTTGGCTCCCCATTGACCAAGAAAAAAACCCTCACTAGTGGCCCTGGTATCTACAAAGTGTTGGCAGATGGTCAACGCTCCCCTCGGGATCTTGACATGGCTTAACCGCCTCCCGTGGATCTGTTAACTCTCACAGTTGTATCGGGCATTAGTAGGTCGATCTTTTGGTGCAACGACAACTGTGTTTCCAACAATTGGTATCAGAGCCAAAGGTGTCAGGCTCGAATCCCCTCGAGTAACACTGAGGGGGAGATTGTTGGCAGATGGTTAGCGCTCCCCTCGGGATTCGTGACATGGCTTAACCGCCTCCCGTGGATCCGTTAACTGTCACAGTTGTATCGGGCATTAATAGGTCGATCTTTTGGTGCAACAACAATTGTGTTTCCAACACAAAGTACAAAATAAATAAATTTACAATGAAACTAAATACTTTTAAAGTTTAATGATAAAGGATTCAATTTGAAATTTAAATTGAAGTTTGAAATTGCTTTGACAATCTTTATAGCTCTATTGAGAAAGACATCATCAAAAATTATCTTGATGATCCTCTCTCCATCAATCTTTTTGGAATATGTTGAGTCTAGCCATGTTTGACTCATAGACATCTGCTTCAAGGATGTCAATAAACCATAAATACTTTGCAACGTTAGAAAATTAGTTTCAAACCTTGTGGCACCCGATTGCACATGCTATTTTCCTTTGGTGCGATTTCTCATCAATCTAAGAACACCCACAAGTTTATTATAAATATATTTTCTTACCAGTGTCACTCAATCAATTTAGTCTATGTCCTCCAAAAGAAGGTAAGGCAGTGGGTTGTGCAAGTGGTCCAAAAGAGTGTTGGATGTCTCTTTTGATGCAATCTTGTCGTTGCCACATATGCTACTACATTGTTAGTAACAACTTGCACAACATTTTGTATTCCCACCTTTAAAATAACCTCCTCCAACATCAAGCCTAAAGTTTCTGCGTTCTTTATTTTTGTTGGAGGCATCACTTAACTTCAAAAAAATCAACTCGCCATTTGAAGTCACATAAAAATTGACGAGGGAGTGGTTACTTCCATTTGTCTACCCATTTGAAAGAATTGTGCATCCAAACTTTTGTCACACTTCTTTTGATCTTCAACAATTATTTTTGCATTTACAATAGCATTTTGGAGCAACCCATCACTTAACTCTTTTGGAGAGGGTGTCTTGTAACCTTTCCCTACAATTGACAATGTTTTCACCAAATAGTCTCAATATGGAATCCTTATCATGTTGAAGAGATGGTTGTTGTAATACCAAAAGTTTGTGTATGCTTTATTTGTATCATTGTGTGCCTCCTTGATCCACCCTGTATCTTCCAATGAAGGGTGTGGCATAAAAAGCCCCTATGATTGAGCTCTACTCAAGTTGGATGAGGTACGTATGTGTGGAACACAACTAGAGCTCACAATGCCTATCGTATCTACATTGAATTCTATTGAAGAATTAGGAGCATTTGGTTGCTTCTATGGTTGCTTGTGCCCTAATCTAGTAATGTAATATTTATCATTATCTCTTGTTTCACCTCTTATGGGGTCACTAAACATAGCTTGGAATCATGATTAGGATGAAAGAATGATACTTGAGGCGATTGATGTGTGATTGATGCTTTCACTAAGCTTCTTCTAGCATTGAGTACAAATCACAATTCCGGCTATTGGCCCCATCATGACATATTTCTAGGTGAGGTCATGGTTTCTAAGGGGGTTTAGTTCCAATGGGATGGTTTCCACTTGTTGAGTCTGAACTTGATGCAAAGTTGGATGCCATTGTATATTAACTTGTAATATTGATAAAAGCAAAAATAAACGATTAAAAAAATACTGTAATTTGAATGTGAATTTAAATTTTTTTTGTAAAATTTAAATGCATTTGAAAAATTGAAACATAATATAATAATAAAACTAAGAAGTTGAGAAAAATAACACCTTTTAACCCTAAAACATAAATCTTATATTCAAAAACAAAAAATTGATCGAAATAATGTAACTATAAATCTTATAAGTTTTAATCAATAAACAAATTTACATAAATTGAATCAATTCAATGCAATAAAATATGTAAATTTTACATGCTTAAAAAATTAGAAATGATTGTAAATTTATATGAATTGAAAAAAGAGAAAAATATATGGACTAATGCTGTAGCCAAGCTTCAGGGGAACTGGAGTCTTATTAAGGACTCTTAATGTTTTTTGCTTTTCTCTATGTTTCAGTTTTGTTTCAAAGACTCTGGCTTGAGGGCCTGCTTAAGTATGGCTATATGCTTAGATGTTTTAGTGATAGACTGGTTAATTTTATTTGCTTTTTAATGGTTTTAGTACTTCAGGGGAACTGGAGTCTTATTAAGGACTCTTAATGTTTTTTGCTTTTCTCTATGTTTCAGTTTTGTTTCAAAGACTCTGGCTTGAGGGCCTGCTTAAGTATGGCTATATGCTTAGATGTTTTAGTGATAGACTGGTTAATTTTATTTGCTTTTTAATGGTTTTAGTATGACTTTTAATTATGTTTTAAGCACTATCTGGATAACTCTTAATGAGTTCATTGATATGGAAGCAGTAATGAAAAATATCAGTGTTGTTATTGATGGTATTATGAAAAAAGTTGTCATGGGCACGGTGTTGGGTTAGGGAAAAATTAGGAAACAACATAAGAAAAAAGGGAAGTCTCTTAGAAATACTGAAGCGGCAAAGACTGAGAACAATGGGAGTAATGAGAGCTGTAGCCAAGCTTCAGGGGAATTGGAGTCTTATTAAGGACTCTTAATGTTTTTTGCTTTTCTTTATTTTTTAGTTTTGTTTCAAAGACTCTGGCTTGAGGGCCTGCTTAAGTATGGCTATATGCTTAGATGTTTTAGTGATAGACTGGTTAATTTTATTTGCTTTTTAATGGTTTTAGTACTTAAGGGGAACTGGAGTCTTATTAAGGACTCTTAATGTTTTTTGCTTTTCTCTATGTTTTAGTTTTGTTTCAAAGACTCTGGCTTGAGGGCCTGCTTAAGTATGGCTATATGCTTAGATGTTTTAGTGATAGACTGGTTAATCTTATTTGCTTTTAATGGTTTTAGTATGACTTTTAATTATGTTTTAAGCACTATCTGGATAACTCTTAATGGCTTGCGGCCTCTTGCTAGTATATTTGTGAATAATATTTTTGGTGATGATAAGTGGCCTGCGTGCCCTGATATATGCTTAGATGTTTTAGTGATAGACTGGTTAATCTTATTTGCTTTTAATGGTTTTAGTATGTCTTTTAATTATGTTTTAAGCACTATCTGGATAACTCTTAATGGCTTGCGGCCTCTTGCTAGTATATTTGTGAATAATATTTTTGGCGATGATAAGTGGCCTGCATGCCCTGATGGTTAAATTGTTTCTGGCCTGCGTGCCTATACTTGATGATCTTTTTGGGTTGATTATGCTGGTTTGGTTTAGGTCCTATGCTGTTTTGGCTGGTTGCTGTTTTGGTAGCCTGTTTCTTTGGGCTGCTTTTTGCTTTGTTGTGTGTTTTTGTAATTGGATCAGGGCCCTTCCCTGCTTATCTAATAAAAACAGTTGTTTTTTTATTAATTCAATGTTTCAATGCTCTTATACAAAATTGGGATATGGAATAAGCTCCAACAACACGGTCTCTTTGCTCACCTATAAAAGAACTATATAAACTTGTCGATGGTTGCCAAGGAATTCCAATTGTTGGCAACTACCCAAAACTAATTGAATTGGCTGACAAGGCATAAATACACTCCTTGACTAATTGGAAGTACAACATAACTAATATGTAAACTCTGACCAATATGCAAATTAAGCTATCTACATTAGCTGCCCCCAAAAGAAAAGTTGTCTTTTAGATGATAAAAAGTAGACAAAATCCATCATTATTGAGGGGCTAGGTGAGGAGAGGTTCCTAGAGGTAGTGTAGACATTGGAGAGGAAGGAGTTGAGTGGTGAGGAGTAGTTGCATGCAATTTGTAGACTTCCTTTGTTCTTTGCTTCAAATGGTTAGCTGCCAAGATTTCCCTCTCTTGAGAACTTTTAACCATCTGCATTGCCTCCATGAGTTGAGCTTTCACCTTCTCATTGGCAAGTCTTAGTTCAACAATCTCCTTGTCCTTGTTAGCAATTTCTTTGTCTTTACAAACAATTTCTTTATCCTTGTTAGCAACTTTAGTCTTTTCCAATTTGTTTAGTTGAGTTTTCTATGCAAGTTGTGCTTGTAATCAAAGACTTTGGTCATCTAATTCTTCTCTTTTTCTTGGAAATAGCATAGATTCATCAATTTATTCCCCAACAATGCATTGTGCTGCCATTTTTGGTCAATAGCAACATTGCCAAATGTTTACTTACTATCTAGATGTGCAATTACTTAATCGTAGTAAACTTGTTTATATATACATGATTGGCTCTTATGAGAATAACAAAGTATTTTAGAAGATATAATTGTTGTTTCTTTATTTATTCAATGCGCCAATGCCCTTATACAAAAACGGGGCAGGGAATAATTTCCAACAACATGGTCCCTTTTCCCAACTACAGAAGAACTATATGTTGGCAACCATCGGCAACTGCCCAAAACTAATTAAATTTTCAATGAGGCATAACTACACTTGCTGACTAACTGAAAGTACAATTTAACTAATATCTAAATTAATCTATCAACACTTGAAATGTTCATTGTAGGGGATTGGTTTGAAAATGTAGGGGAGGCATTCCTAAAGCACATAGCAAAATGTGCAGCAGTATACAATGGTATACAATGGTATACAATGGTGCACACCATACTAAGGAGGAAACAAGTTTTTGAAACAAAGTTTGCAGTAGGTATGGTACAATGTGCATCACATAGAAGCTTGGCAAGTTTGAAGAAAACAAAAATTTGAATGAGTATATTGAGGAGCACACGATTGTTAAGTGAAGCAAAGTTTTCAAAAAATTAAAGGTATATGAATGATATGTTCTTGTGTTTTCCTCAATATATAGGCACTTCAAAAAGAAGCGTGGTTTTTGTGAAAAATTCAGAAAGCAACTCTATGTTAGATGGTCTTAGAAGAAGGATAAAACATGTCTGGAATACAAGCTTGGATCTTCATCATATCTTGTTCCATTTATCTTCTTCATCATACAAAATCTCCAATTGTTTTGAGATTCTTGGATTGGGTTTTGTTGTCATTTCAACAAGTTTTCAAATGTAAGATATCAATAATGATGACTTTGGGGTTTCAAGAGGTGCTTATCACTCAAACATTGGATAGCAACATGTTTCAAAAGCATGGTTAGTGAGTTGTTAAGAACAATTTCAACTAATATCAAAGCAATTTATGACAAAGTTGTAGATGCTAAAGGACAAAATATGAATAAATTGCAAGGTATTAAAGGTTTCATAACACCTAGTTCATTGATAAAACATAAGGTAATGATAGTTTGGAAAACAAATGTTGAAAAGTTATAATTGCTTTCATTCTTCATTCAAGGTGCTTCAGGGTCATAATGTGAAGGTTGTCATTGAATAATGGGTGAATGTTACGGTTTCAGAGCATTCAAAGTTGCAATTTTCAGCTATGGTTTGGTGAAGAATCAACAAAGAATAGAAGTTAGATTCAAGTCATTAAGATGCCTTGATGCCCACTTCTTGTACTTGACTTGCATGTGTGAGATGAGGCACATGTTGAGATGCACACACATCAACTCCTTTTCTTTTTTCGCTACGAGTCTATTATCCTTAATTCAAGTGGATGAAGGACTATGTACTCTTGTTCTACCCATTTGAAGAGGAACTCACAACCTATTGAGAATCATGACAAAGTCAATACAAAATTACAATTTGTAAAAATGTACAAGTGATATAATTATAAATAGTAAATGTAGAGCTTTCCAAAGAAAAACAAGAAAGCTAAACATGAAAAATACATATTTGTGATAGAACTTTGATGGTAGGAGGTTGTAGATAATTAGATCCTTGGCTGTGGAAGCAACACCATGTATAGTGTCTTTGTCGTTGTCTCCAAGAGTGCTAAGGTCATGACTTGTTGAAGCTACAAACATCTAAAACTTACTAATGAGCACACACTTATACTGAGAGGGGGGTGAATCAGTATAATACAATCTTTTACATTTTCAACTTAATAATTAATTGCACAATATCATTCACATAAGATTCGATAATTATGCAACACAAGAAGAACACATGATTTACATGGCAACCATTACGAGAGAAACCACAACAAAATATTGCGTATATAAAACTTATTAACAATCTTTGTAGGTACCAACCTACAGGAGACACCAATATTCTCTTATACAATTTGTGAGCACCTACCCTCTAGAGACACCGATCCCACAATTTGTAGGTACCCACCTATTGGAGGAACCAACCCCCACTGCTAAGCACCAACTTAGTGAGAAACACCAATCTCTCCTTTAGGAAGTACCAACTTCCACAACAAAGTTCTACCTTCTGGACATTGCTTCTTCAACGGATAATGGATATCTTGATCTTCTTCCTTTTATTCACTCCACGATTTCTCACTAATCATAACATACTTGTAGCACCAACCCACTAGAGACACCGATCCCACAATTTGTAGGCACCCACCTATTGGAGGCACCAACCCCCACTGCTAAGCACCAACTTAGTGAGAAACACCAATCTCTCCTTTAGGAAGTACCAACTTCCACAACAAAGTTCTACCTTCTGGACATTGCTTCTTCAACGGATAATGGATATCTGGATCTTCTTCCTTTTATTCACTCCACGATTTCTCACTAATCATAACATACTTGTAGCACCAACCCACTAGAGACACCGATCCCACAATTTGCAGGCACCCACCTATTGGAGGCACCAACTTAGTGAGAAACACCGATCTCTCCTTTAGGAAGTACCAACTTCCACCACAAAGTTCTACGTTCTAGACATTGCTTCTTCAACGGATAATGGATATCTGGATCTTCTTCCTTTTATTCACTCCACGATTTCTCACTAATCATAACATACTTGTAGCACCAACCCACTAGAGACACTGATCCCACAATTTGTAGGCACCAACCCCCTCTTCTAAGCACCAACTTAGTGAGAAACACCAATCTCTCCTTTAGGAAGTACCAACTTCCACAACAAAGTTCTACCTTCTAGACATTGCTTCTTCAATGGATAATGGATATCTTGATCTTCTTCCTTTTATTCATTCCACGATTTCTCACTAATCATAACATACTTGTATGATCACATATGCTTGTGTATTCTTCCACATACATTCATAATGCTAGAGATTTATAGATATTTGTTTGCAACTACCACATATCACATGCACTATTTTGGGTCTTCTCCAAGAAGGGAATTTTTGATACCTTTAGTTGCCCGATATGCATCATACTTGATTCTCTTGGAGATGTTTGAGTTATAGGAGTCATTACAACTAATGATTGTGACACAAGTGGAATCAATGACTTGGTTCTAAGTTAGAGTAGGAGAAGAGGTTGAAGGAAGTGGTGAAGAGCGACAATAATTTTTGTTGAGGCCAAATACATTCTCTCTATCATAAATCTAGTTTTTAGTCGTTAGATATGGGTGTGCTAATTCTTCAAACCTTGGAGAGGTGTATGAGTGCATTGCTTCATGCTTGGCCAAATGAGGGCCATTGTACAAGAGAAAAACATACCTTGCAATTCTATCATGAATATGTTCTATTGACCATTTAGTAGAGGTTCAAGAAGCTCAACACCCCCTTACACATGGTTGCCTATGCATTGAACCCAATGTGGTACTTGTAAAGGCCTTGTAGAGTTAACCCTATACAAGATGCACTAAGTTGGTTGATGATAATGTGGCTCAAACAAGATTGGTTGGTATTGGTTTGGAGGAGGTTGAATTCGATGGGTCTAATAAATCTAGTGATGATGAACTTGCCACAACCTTTGGGAATGATGATTAGAGGCATTGGCCAATTATATTTCAATTTTGAATGTAATCATCATATTGACATAATATAATAATATACTAATAATTTTGAATATAATAATATATTGAGATTTGGCATTTTCATTGTTCAAAGTTCATTGCATTTTGTGTTTATATTAGGTAGTTCACAATTTCAATTGTTATTTGTTATACTTTTTTAATCTCTAATTTTTCCAATACTATTTTGTATTTGCAGTACCCTCCCCCCATTGTCCCCAAATTTAGATCCTTGGCCCTCCTGTCCTCAAAACTTGTCCTCTTGCCACGCCATTTCAAAACTCCTTTAACTATGTTACTATCTGAGTTAAATTAGTTTAACCATTTGTAGATACTTTTTATTGTAAAATTAAGTGCTTTGGACCACCATGGATGCTCAAGTTTTCCTTGGATTTGTTTTAGACAAAGTTGAACCATACTTAGATGGTACTTGGAGGAAGGGATGACTTTTGGTAATATCTATATGTAGATCATACTAGAACTTGGTAGGAGTATGTGACCATTTTTAGGCAAGTCTAGTTTTAGAGTTTGAATTTGATTCCTAGGTGCCAAATCACATGGTTGACAAGGTTTCCCAACTTGGTCACTTATGATTTGTGGTGACCATCTATTGTTATTTAAAGTAGCGTTTACTTTGAGCACTGTGGTTGGGCAATGCTCTAGTTTTTGTCATCCTAGTAATATATTCTAGGGGTACTACTTAGTACCTACAATTATGCTTGTTGCTTGCCTTTAGTGGCCCGATAAGATTAACCCCTATATTTACAGTATTTTGTATGGTTGAGATGACAATAGGTGTATAAAGTACCTTTGAAACTATTAACTTCTCACTAACAATTATTGCACTTCAATACCCATTCTTTTGCATCCTTGTGTAATGTAAGCTACAATAGACTTGCCAACAAAGCCTTCCTTGTAGTGATAATCAAATTTCATACGACATTTGACTAGACCTTTGTTTGCCCACTGAAGTATGTTATGTACTTTTGTTTTTGTATTATATATAGTTTATCATTAGCAAAAATGCATATAGATCAGATTTTTACATGATAACTTAGTTTTAAAACTGCTATGCAAGGCCAGAACTGTATTATATTATTACTGATCTATACTATTACTACAACATCATGCTTTTAACAGTGTTTTTAAGATGATGCATTACAGAAATTCCTGCGTTCACTACAGCTATCCATATCAAAATATGCCAATGGAGGATTAATCTTTGAAAGATGTGTGCTGGATCTCACCACCTCTACCGTCATGTCTTCATCCTGGTTTGCATGAAATTTTGGACCTCCCTGCAGCCCAAGATCTTTCTTCAAAGTTTCTAGATTGTATTTTTTGTTGTATTTCCTTTGGAAGTCCAAGTAGTTCTCTCTGAAGGGGATGTTATCATTAGTATTAAACGACCAATGTCTCGCATATTTAATCTCCTTCTTGCTGACTTCTATTTTCTCATCTTTCATTAACTTTACAAATTTTTCCTTCGAATATCTCCATTTTCACAGTTACCTGCACAAAAATATTGAAAAAAATGAGTATTCTACAAGACTCAGTATGCACTCTCATTTTGCCTTGAAATTTTTCCTCATTTCTTGCTTTCTATAAAAACCACAATATTTCAATAGATAATAACAACCATAACAAGTAAACGAATTTTTCAACTCCATTTATTTGGTCAAACAAAATTTCTTGTTCCTTAATCTTCCCTAATTCCCCCCACCCACCTAGCTCCGCACAAAACATATACCATATTTCTTTTGCAAAAAAACAATTGAAAAAAATATCAGCAACATTTTCAAGTTTTCTACACAAGTTACAATTTTCACATTTGAGATAAAATGAGAATATGACAGTTTTTAAATAACAACAATCATTTAAAACATGCTTTCTTTGGTTCTAATACATTATTCTAGTTTCACTTAAAAAATTTATTCCAATTTTTCTCACCTTCTTTAAGGTTCCAACACTCATTTACATGCTTAATTCTAGTATTTGATTGACATAATGTTTTATATATGTTTTTGGGTTTCAAACTAAACAGCTCAGTGCCATCCTTCCATCTATATCCATGCAGGGAATCACAACATTTTTCCCATAGCAGGAGTTTTTTTGTTTATAGATTGCAAGAATCGGGTAGTCCCCCTATAAACTGCAATGCGCCTGGTAAACTTTTTTCACATCACCGATGATGCTGGCATGACATGCCCTCTGGTACCACGGAGATGGTGGGGAGACTAGATCTCATGACCTCTTGCCTACAACAGGATGCTTTAGCCAATCGAGCTAGGCTCATCGCCCCATTTCTCACAACAGGAGTTAATGTTGATAGGGAAATGCAAAATTTTGCTTGAATCTCTTAACATTGAGTATGTTCTCCATTGTGTAGGAGACAAATCATACTCAGTGCTTAGAGCAGCTCAAGACTTAAGTTGTGCATTACATAGAATGTCTTTGAAATAATTTATATTTTTCCTTTCCCATGCTCTACATGAGCAGCCTTGAATTAATGCAAGAGGCTTTTCTTTATGATTCAAGCTCCACCAAATTGATCTATTAACACATTTTATTTTGATCTTTGTCATTCTTCTCGCATTTATTTATTAGATTCCTTATTTTCTTCCATGCTTTCCAAATGGTCTTGAAAACACTAGATCCATTAGGAGCAACAGGGAAATTTCCTAGTTGTAGGTCATATATAGGATATGTTTCCAGTTTTTTGCCTTTTTTGGTACAACATTTTGGACTCTATTTCTAACTAGAATTTTCCATGGTTCGTTTCCTTTCCAGTGATTTAATGATCCACTTAATAGCAAGTGCTACACCTTGCTTTTTTTAATCTTTTAGATCGATTCCACCATTTTCTTTGTTTAAGTAGCACCAGTCGCAACTGACAACATGCTTCCTTTTGTTGCCCCTACTGTCTAACCATAGAAACTTCCTTATTTTCTTTTGTATTTCTTCAATTTGATAGCTACAAAATAGCCACACTGAAGAATAGTATTGAGTATATGAAGAGATTATTTTTTTGCAAACTTGAATTCACCTAGCTAAAGAAAGGTATCGATTATTCCAATTATCAAGTTTCCTATCAATTTTACATTTTACCCAATTCCACATATCATTCAAGTTTGGATTAGTCACAAAGGGAATGCCTAAGTACCTAGCTTGTTTACTCGGACCACCCTATTGTATTTTGTACTTGTTAAAGCAATCTAGAGGGCTAGCCTCCCAATTTAACATTATAGACTTCTCTTTGGAAATTTTGCACTTGAGGCATCACAAAATATATTTAGTTTTCGTATTAACATTTCAAGGTTTTCTTCATCAAGGTTAACGAATAGGGTTGTGTCATCAACAAAGTGAATATTCATCAATTCATTGTCATTTGGTAGCTTTAATCCTCTTAGTAAATAAAAAATGGCTTTAGAGGCAATTACAATTAGGGCAGGGGCTAGGGGGCAACCTTGTCTTATTGATCTCTGGAGAGAAATTTGATTTGTCAAAGTCCCATTTATATCTACCTATGCATTTGCATCTTGCAATAATTTGGTAACCATTTTACAAAATTCCTTTGGGAAACCAAAAGCTTCCAAGGCCATTAGGAGGATAGACCACTCAATTCTATCATATGCTTTCTCAAAGTTAACTAGAAGCATTCCAATATTTTGGTTGGAGCTTTTAGCCCATTCCATTCTTTCCCAACTTGTTATCAAGTTCTCTAAAATATATCTACCTTTAATAAACTTAGTTTGGGTGTAATTAATGAACGAGGGGAGCTTGTCTCTCAATCTCAAAACCAAAATCTTTGCTAGAATCTTATATGAAACATTTAATAATGTTATTGGTCTCCAAGTTTTAGTTAGGGTCTTATCACCATCTTTGGGGATTAGTTTAATTATTCCTTTGTTTATTTCCTTACGTAGAGAACCTTTATTTATTGCTCTCATGTAAACCTGACACAAGTTCTCACTAACCCAATTTATATTTTTCTTATAAATCTCAATTGGCAGGTCATCTAGGCTCGAAGATTTATCAAGACTAAAAGTTTGGATGGTCTATATAATTTTTTACTTTTTTATTACTTTCCTGAGTTTTATAGCATAGCTTTCTGTAATCATATTTGGTATTATATTTTTGCAAATATGCCTTGCTTTTTGAGATTGAGATCCATTCACTTTCAAGGAGAACAAATTACTAAAAATCAAATAGAATTGATTCTATGCTTCCTCAGGATTAGATACCAAGGTGTCTCCTACCCATAGACATTCAATTTCCTCTTTTATAGTTTTTTCTTTTATAAATTTGAAGAAATTTTTGTACCTTTATTTCCATTGCTTAACCAATTTAACTTTGCTCTTTGCTTTAAACCTTGGATTTTCCTTGATTGTAGATTTCTTAATGCATTTTTACATTTAATTAGTTCTTCATTAAGTTCTTCCTTTGAAGGGTCGTGTTGTAGTTTGCATTTTAAACTGAGTAGTTTTTCTTGGATAGCATTTTCACTTTGTTTGGAATCCATAGCTTTTTTCCTCTTTATAATTTGGAACAAAAAGACCCAACTCTTAACATTCTTATTCCACTTTTCAATTGGGTTCAATTCCTTTAGCATCCATTTATTATCTTCTCTTAATGTAAATACATAATTGCAATCTTCAACCTCAATGAGAGTAGTGTTTAAAAATAACTTCTTTTCTTTTTTATTTTCTTCTTGATTTTGGTTATATACTATTCTTCTAGCACTAAAAGGGTGATGATCAAAAAGAGTGCATGGGTATACCTTAACTCTGATAAACAATTGAGAGCAAACAAGCCGTTTGATTATGAGGGTAAAAGTGAATAAATACAAATAAAGGTTGGTTATTTATCAACCTGATCGAGCATTCCCGATCAACTACTTTATAACTATGTAAGTAGTTATATATTATGTAATATAATAATGATATAATAATTCTATTCCATGTTGAACCTCTAGAACAGTGTTTTGGCATACTTCATCTGAGAAACATACATTTGATTCTTCTTTTGCCTCACTTCAAGTCCAAGACAATAATGCAGGAGCTCGAGATCTGTCATGTCAAACGATCGTTTGAAATCATTCTTTGTTGCATCAATCATCTGTGGAGAACTCCTTGTGATGACCAGATCGTCGACATAAACAATCAGTATGACAATCTCCCTCCCTTGCTCTTTGAGGTAGAGATTGGGATCCTATGGATTCTTGATGAATCTGCGGTTAAGGAGATGCTCATTGATCTTGATATACCAGGCTCGAGGAGCTTGTTTAAGACCGTAGAGGGGTTTGATGAGTCTGCATACTTTGTGTTGCTTCCCAAGTGCAATGTATACCTCTGGTTGAGTCATATAGACTTCCTCCATGAGATCTCCATTAAGGAAGGCGCCCTTGACATCCATCTAGTGAACTTTCCACCCAAATTGCGCTGCCATTGCCAATACCATACGGATAGTCTTGATCTTCACGGCAGGGGCAAAAGTCTCATCATAATCAATGGCTTCCTTTTGTGCATAGCCCTTTGCTACAAGTCGGGCCTTATACTTGTCAATGGTAACATTTGCCTTGTATTTGATCCGAAAAACCCATTTACAGCCAATAGCTTTCTTCCCTAGTGGAAGATCAACAAGTTCCCATATATTGTTCTTTAGAAGTGTCTGATATTCAACATCCATAGCATCTTTCCAAGGTGGTGACTCAAGAGCTTGCTGCATTGTTTTAGGTTCAAAACTCTGCATAACTGTACACATAAGGGCCATATTCACTTCTTCACAAGATTTGTTGCGAGTCTTAGGCCCACGAAAATATGTGTCTACAACTACATCATCTTTAGCATCCTTTATTGTGGCTTTATACCACTTAGGAAGCTTCTTGTGTACAAAAGATGTGGATGGAAGTGGTGAGAGGGGGAAATTCGTCCAATGAATACAAAATATCATCTAGAGTCTCTTCATCAACTTCCTCATCGACAGGTTCAAGTAATTGTGGTGTTTTGGAACATACAGGTGATGAAGAGGAAGAGGTTCTGTTGCCAAATTCCTCATCAAAAACTACATATTTGCTAATGTACACCTTTATAACTATATCCATAAGCCGATATCCCTTCGATTTTGAACTATAATGCTTGAAGTGCAATTCTCAGTTTGGCAACTCTTCTAAAGAAAGCTTCTACCTTCTCACCATTTTGCATTTGGAGACAATGCATCTGACGTTGCAAATTAAGGATTTGGTTTTGGTTTTTAGCCTCGTAGACAGTTTTGAGGCGGTCCTAGGCATCTTTTGCAAAGGTTGCAGTGTGAATGTGAGGTTGAACCTCATTCGACACACCAAACAAAATGATTAATTTGGCTTTTTGGTTGGCCTTGTCAAACTCGTTTTGATCATCACTGACTATTGTAGGTCTAGTTGTATTTCCCAAAATGATTTCCCAAAGGGCATTTGTACTTTGGTTTTCCAAGCGGCATAGTTTTCACCCTTCAGGAGTTGTGAGTCCGGTAGGAGGAATTTAGGTGCACTTGGAGCCATTTTGTTTTGTTTGGATTGTCCTTATAACTCTGATCTAACTGAAGCTCTAATTTTGTCTAAAAAACCAACAGTTGCTCCAAAGTTTGAATTTTAAGTGCAAAATAAAAATAATACTTCTACCTCTTAAAAAAAAACTTTAGAAAATTTGAAGATAATTGCACCTTTTAAATCTCCACGTATTCCTCCTTTTCAGGGCTTTAGCAAATGCGTTCAGTTTGCTGTTTTGATTGAGTCTCGTCTCTGTCCAAGTGATCTAGACTCTTTTGCCATATGTGACATGGTTTTCCCTCGACACCTCTTTCAAAATATACCCAACAAAACACTCTTTCGCAATATACCACTAAGAGAATGCGCTTCCTCCAAAAAGGGTCTCGCTGAAAATTCTTTGCAGATTAGAGTAAAAGAGGATGGCAGAATGCCTTCATTTTTAAAATTCGCACGTTTGTTTCACTCATTAGATTAACGGAGTAGGATTTTAGGCTTGGCATTCCTTCAAAAATTCATCACCAAACACCATATTCTCTTCTCCAAAATTTTTTACCTCCTGATTTTAATGGACAGGCTCAGAAATGATTCGCTCTGATACCTTGATAAACAATTGAGAGCAAACGAGCCATTTGATTATGAGGGTAAAAGTGAATAAATACAAATAAAGGTTGGTTATTTACCAACCTGATCGGGCATTCCTGATCAACTACTTTATAGCTACGTAAGTAGTTATATATTATGTAATATAATAATGATGTAACAATAATTCTATTCTAACAAACTCTTGAATCATTCTCTATCATATCAAAAAAGAAGTAATCTCTATTAGCATAAAGTCTATCTAATCTACAATAATTTCTTTTGTTACCTTTTAATGCATTAGACCATGTATACCGGATGGTTTTGGCAATCTCTTTTGCTCCTTCTACGGGGTCATAAAGTTTAAGCTTATTTTTCATTTTGCCCCAAAAAAACCTTTCATTACCTTTCCAGCCCAAGTCTAGACCACCAATTTCGTCATTTTTGTTTTCAATCATGTTGCAGTCACCCCCTACAATCTAGGGGATGTTATACAGATCACACATCCATTTCCATTGTTCTATTCTTTCTTTGTAATCATTAGAGGAATAAATAGAACAAATTCCAAAGCTTCTATTGTCTTTTTCTAAGACTACCCAAACTACCCTATTATATAGAGAGGAACCAGATTCAACTACAAATCTAGACCAACTTTTGGCTAGCAAAATGGCCACACCACCTTTTCCCCTATCATGATTGGAGTATAACTGGGCTGCACCTTTCCAGATTAATTTGAGATTATTTTCAAGGGTGAGCTTGATTGCTTTTACCTCTTGGAGGAGGATAACATCTTGGTTTTTCTCTATGTTTAGATACCTATTCACAACCATTGATATAGTGATAGGATTACCTATTTGGAATCAAATTTGGGGGAGAATGATTTATCTCTATATTCAGAGTCCCCCATTTGCAATTCTTTCATTATCTTTTTAGAGTTTTGGTCGCCATTTAATTTATTTGGATTGAATACATTTCCTTTTGTGCCAATAGATTCTAAGGTATCTAAAGAATCATCTTTGGCTTGTTCTTCTTCAATGTATCTATTAATGATAGGAAAGTTGTTATTTGATAAATTTTGCATCCTTAATCTATCTCTAAGCATTCTTTTTCTTCTTTTCCTCCCCTTGGCTAGGGTTTGAGGAAATAGGGGTAATTTTCTAGTTAGTATTATTCTTTTTCAAAATGTGGCAGTTTCTCCTAACATGACCCTCTCTTTTATAGAGTCGCTTTGGTTTTCTTTGATTTTCAATACATTCCCTAATGGGGAGACCGGCTGGGGTAGGAACACCCAACATTGGGGTGGCATATCCTTCACCATCACCCATCTTAGGTAAGACAAGGCCAAAATTTCCTCATTTAAAGTGTTTAGAGACCATTGTATTGATCTAAAACTTGTATTTCTAATGCTCCAAAATTGTTTCTCGACCACTTTTTTTTTTTTTGCATGATCTTTAAAGAAAATCAGAAACAAACGCTTTTGCAACATTCTGCAAAGGGTTAAATGAATCCCAAATTTTTTAACCCAAACATTATTGATCCATTCATCTAAGAATTTCCTAACAGGTGTTTTATTATAGTCTAAGGCTGAAAGAAAAATTGCAACTTAACTTAGTTTCCACTTTGCCAGTGGCACACAACATGTCAGGATTCATGGAGAACACAATTTCTTAGGGCAACACGGAGAGCACTTACCTCCTCCTTCGTCTGCCTTCCTCTCAGAGCACCCACCATCTTCAGACCTTACAAACTTTGTTGAGGCCGGGGGCTTGGTAGCCTCTTCTCCAACAACAATATCTCTCAAGGATTGTTTAACACATTTGGTTTTTGATTTATTGGAACTAATTAACCCTAAAGACATATCAAAGCCATTGGGAGGGCCGATAAATGAAACCACATCATATTCCATTGATTGCGAGTACTTTCGCCCTTCTAGGGTTTTGCCCGCAATGAATTAGGTGGAGATAAACACCAAAAAGGATGCGCTTGGACAATATTCAAAGTACAATAACATGCAGGAAATAAATGCAAATGCAAGGAAAATGAGGAAAAACAACAAGGCAAAAGGAGATTACTAGGGTTAGAAACACAAACCCTAATGACCTAAGGCCTTTGAAGCCCACTTGCATAGTGTCCGTGTGTCCCCGTTATGTACTTTTTTCATAACTCCTCAGCTTGAAATTCTCTTTGGCAAAGTACATAACTCCTCAGCTTGATATTCTCTTTGGCCACATTTTGTACATTAGTTTGTTTATTTAGTAGAATGTTCATACATTTAATTGCAGCTTTCTTTGTTACCTAGCTGCATGTCTTCAAGAAAAGATATCGTTGATAAGTAACCATTGATATTCTCATACCATGATGGTAGAATAACAATATAGAATAGGTGGGTGTCTCAAAAATCTATCTTAACGCTATTGTGTAGCTTGTTTGATTTAGTTCTTAACTTCTTGACAAATGGGTTGGCAATGACGTTATTCCTATTGGGTTGGCAGTAAATCTTAAAAGTGAGCTCTTGTACTAACATGAACCATGTAATGTCTTGTCCTTGAATAAGTTGTTCACTGGGTAAAAAAATGCTTGATGAACCACAAAAATATATTAAAATAAATGAAGTTGTCAACAACTAATGTAAAATATTTAGGGCAGTATACTCCATCTTTAGAGTGCCCCTCATTGTTGTATTGTAATTCCTTCCTGCATTTGACAGGGCAATCCAACTTGTGAGTTCCTATTTGTGCTAAAATAGAGCTGATCATTTAATTTGACGTGGCCACATGAACTTTGAACTCCTTATGCTAGTCTTAATATGCTAGAATTCATGAAATTCTTAAATGCTTTTACCTGTTTGTTTGATTGTTTGAATAAAATGCCTTTCCACATGAGAACATAAAATGGAAACTTGTGCAAAGTCCTTTAAGAAGTCTCAGTAGTAGCCAATATGTTGCAAGAATGGTTTGGTTTTTGTGGCATTCTTTTTACCTTACATCTCCATGATTGCGTTGACTTTGTCAGGGTTTTTATCAACCAAACTTTTCAAAGAATGTGATGATGAAGCATTTCTTGTGGTAGTATGAATTGAGACTTATTTGGGTCCAGTGCTAACTTTTCTGCTCAATAACAGCTTGTGCATCCAGTAAGAGCTTGCATATATGTTTCTGTAGATTGATCAATTTTTCTAGGAAGGTCTTGAATTTCCTGTTTGATATTTGTCAAAAATATGTAGGACAATACTTTGAAGCATATTTGTGGCATTGCAAACTCCAAGTGACATTCTATTGTACGAAGACTTATTTTTACAATATAAAAATGGTCCTCATCTTATCTTGCCCGTGTATGTTGATATGGTTCTAACCAGAAAGTCATCTATAAACAAATAAATCTCATGCCACACAACTTTCTTCAAGAATGGTATCTATAAACAGAATGGGGACCCAGTGGGTCCTTCACAATTATTGCATTCAAACTTATAAAGTTGATGTAGATTATGATCTCTCTTCAAACATATTACAATTGACAATAGCCATTCACTCATGTACACCTAAAAAATAGTACCACATCCAATGTCCAGATGAGATTCTATTGTACATATAGAATTTGTTTTCAACCATAAAAGCTATTTTCTTCTTATCCTCCTGGCTATGCTGATATGGTTTTATCTTTTGAAAGTCATCCATAAATGAGTGTATCTCGTGCCCTGCAACTTTTTCAAGAATGGAGACTACAAATAGAGTGAGGAGTGGGATCTTCATAATTACTACATTCATACTTGTAGAATTTTAAGTTGACGTAGATTTTGATCTTTTTCTTAAAACTAATTACTATCGATGAAAGCCATTCACTCATCTCCATCCACATTGAAAACACTATTGCATCAAGCATTTCATCAATTTTCTCTTGGACCTTAGCAACATGACGATCATTCATCTGGCACACTCTTCTTTGAACAAGATGTACTTTGGGTATGAGTGATATTTTATGTATGCATTGCTTTGGAGGTACCCCCTGCAAGTCTTTGTATGTCAATGTGAAGAAATCTTGAATTCCATTAACATCAAAACCTTGAATGCTGCAACCTACAGTACCAGGCCCTAGTCACTAGATACCATGGTCATTCGTGGTTCGTCCCCATGCCCTATGTTTTATCTTACAATAGTGAACTCCTTGTACTTCATATCGACAAACACTTCCAAACTTATGTGCAGGCCTAGCAAGCTTCACTTCACCAACATTATATAATGTGAATTCTGGTGGGTAGGCAAACTTTGACAGGGAAGGCTTAGAAGTTCTTGGCATAACTCACTTCTTCCATTTACCTTGAACTTGTTTTTACCTTTCTATCACCATATTCTCATTCTCACGAAATATCTCAATCTTCCTTTTGCCAATGGAAGAGTTTCATCCTCCTGCTTATGCTGAAACTTTTAAGCTTTTTCATTGTTCAACTTCATTGCACCTTGGTTAAGCGCTTCTTTGTTGGAGACTGAATAGATTCATCCTCCGATTTTATTGCAACTCTTAAACTTTGTCATTGCTCAAATTCATTGCACCTTGGGCTAGGTTTTCTTTGTTGAAATCCAAAGAGTTAGATGATGTTGGATTGTTGGTGACGGCCTTGAGATTTGAGATCGATTACATGCCTTTTGACTTTATTTTCTATTTCTTTTTTCAGTTTTAATCAACATCTGCTGTTATCAATCAACCATGATCAAACATGGCATCATTGGCCTTCCTTAGCAAGTAGACGACTGTGATATTCAGTATGAATGGTCGGATTCCAATTAGCACTTTCAGTGCCATCTGTACCCACTGTACTTCAGTACTGCATATTGTCCTATTTGTTGAACACATAAATATAGTGAGAGGGGGAAGGTGAATCATTATATCATTAAATTTTAACTTTAATCAATGCACCAATGAACATCAAAGCATCATTAATAAAATCAGAAACAACAATGAACACAATGACACAAGATAACCCCAGATTTACATGGAAACCCTAGAGGGAAAAACCACGATGAAAAGTCTGCTCGGATCTATTGCCCAAATCCAGCCTCACAAAAGAAAACAGATCTTACAATGCTTTTGTAGGCACCAACCCACCAGAGATACCAATCCCCAAAACAATTCATAGGCACCAACCTAAAGGAGACACCAATCCCTCAATCTGAGCACCAACCTAGAGAACAAGAGGCACAAACATCAAATGATTACAAGAGGCACCAACCTCAGAATACATTGAAATGAATGGAATTAAACTTACAGACCTTCCTCTGTCCAAACAAGTCACAAAATGTATTTGCACATTTCTGCTCGATTGTTTGAGCAACTCCACATCCACACTCTGCTCTTCTTCACCCAAACTACCTCTGTTCTGAAAGATAAGACATGAAATGCTCAGACAAATTAGACATCACTACATAGACACAGTTCTGTTCTGTTCGTCAACCACTCAACAACCCAAAACAATTTGCTTAAATACCGATTTGGGTTGATAGGTACCAAAAATCAGAACTGATGGTGAAGGAGAAGTCGGCCTGTGAAAATTCTTTCATATCACTACCATGTCGGCTTGTGCAATTTCAAATATTCAAACCAAGAACTACCTGTTTAGTAGATTTGAATATGGAGCGTTGATCTTCCTTTTTGCGACACAAACAAACAATGTATATTCAAATCAAGATGCGTTTGCCCTTGGAATATCCCTGACCAATAGGATGCAACCGTTGAAAAGTCTTGGACATGCGTTGCCAGCCCACAATACCGCAAGACCTTCTCTCTCCTCTCCGTGGACGCATGATAGTTGCTGGATCCATCGTTGAGAAGTCATGGCACTGGACGTGCGTGAACAGTATGCAACACCGCAAATTTGACATTGTCTTGCTAGCAGCAAAATGAGCTACTGCAGTATCACGATACCTGTCCCAGCACTTACTTCACTTGGACACGCGTCAATACACCGCACCACCTCAAACTTGACTTAGTCCAGACAGTAAAAAAAAGCGCTATTGCAGTGACCATTGATTTGATACACTTTTGCACTAGCCATCGATCTACTGAACACATGTCAACATAGCGCTTCACCACAATTTCAATATTGTCAAGCTGGGCCCAAAATGCACTCACGCGCAAATGTGACACATGTCCCACCGACATCGTCCTTGCTTCCCAAAAAGATTAACTCTAGACTTAGAAAAAATATTTCGAACAGAGCAGACCTTAAGTGGGGCCGGTAAACAACGTTGCTGAAAGGTTTAAGTCATAAATTAAGCAACCGGGAACAACCGATATCCAATCAATGACGAAATAGAACAGAAAGTGCACAACTGAGCAGAACACTTAGGGTTTAAGGGAGTTAGGGCTAAAACCTTACTGAGTGCACAAAACCCTAACCAGACATGATCATCAATCCAATCCAGACAACCATCACAACATGCAGACATGAGCAGATCAGATCAATGCAAAAATCCTAAGTAGCCGATTCGGGTTCGGGGGTTGGGTTCGCCGGTTCGGCTAAATTTTTTGGGGGTGGGTTCGGTTCGTTTTGGGTTCGTTAGTACAAAAACTGAAAAACATGTAAAAATAAATATATATATATATATATGCAGCCTAGAATAAAAACTCAACCCTATTATCAACCCAACAAGCAAAAATAAGAACTCAACCTCTTGGAATGAAAATGCTTGTTTGCAAAACAAATGAACAAAAATGATGTAGTTTAGGTGTTTAAAGTGTTTTAGAGGTCACTTTTAGGGTTCCCTTGAGCGTGGGTCAAAGTCAAACTGCAGAAATAAATTAAAAAATGCAAAAAAAAACGCTTTTTAGGCGTCCAAATGCGTGGGTTCGACTTGGGTTCGCCTTGGGTTCTCCCGGGTTCTTCTTGGGTTCGCCTGGGTTCTTCATCGGCAAACCAGGACTCCAAATACTGAACCCTGGTCGAACCCACAAAGGGACCGGACCAGGACCAGTACCCGGAGTGAACCCGGACCAGGACCCTGAGCCAGGGAGCCGAACCCAGTAACTTAGCAAAAATCTCCATCTCAGAGCACTTGACATCAATGACAATAATTTTCAACACTATTCTCATTGGAAGGAAAGTTGGTGGCCGAATGGTTAGATTTCCCAGCTTCTTCCATTTCATCTCTAGAAGAACATTAAGATGTGAGTTGCTGATGAAAATAATGTTTGTTACTGTCATCCTAGAACTTCCATGTTCATGACATCAGGGTTTTGTGCTAGACTCATTTTTAAAGAGCATAGGGTTGATCGATTCAGTCATCACACAGTGGGAGTTCAATTATTGGATCCAGTTCTTCCTTTTTGGCCTTGACAATTTGTGCCATTGCACTCTCTATGTTGAGCATCTGCGCAGGTATGGCTGTGGTAATAGTAATGGAATTCCTCAGTTCCGGAATGCTCTGTAGCAAATCTGCTACCGTACCTGCAGTGCTATCTTTAAAAATTATCTTGCAACCTTCTTAGTCCAATTCAAGTTGTGTGGTTACTATGCTCAACTTTCATGAGGCTGCCTGTATTCCTCAGCCATTGCTGCTTATCCTCAGGCCTGGCTTCAACCTGCCTTACGTTCTCAGTCCTTAGGTCAGGGTTCTTGTGTGTTCCTTCCTTGTGAGCACATGATTGCCAATTTGCCACGATGTCTTCTTCTTCAGCTATGTCATTTATGTTGATGTTTACTCCTGATTAGTGCTTAGGGAGAAATTTGCTGTATTGGTTCCATGGCTCTCAACATCAATAGAGAAGTTATCTATTCTGATATACAGGGCAGTCTGTAGTGAAATGTCCCTGTTGTATTTCTGGTTAAGTGTGGCCAATATAGAAGCTATTGTTGGTACCTCCATGATTCCCAAGGCCTAGAAGGCAGCCTTGAGACTACTGCTTTGGTCCAAAAGATCTGACAGCACTGTTGCTAACCAAATCTGCAACTTATTAAATAAACGGCTAGCAAATAAGATTGGAAAATTTGGAATTGACTGGAAATTATTTTGCAAGTTATAGGAATAAAATCCATGAGGGAGAAGCTAACAAATTGATCTCCTTTATTCATTATGGTCTTCCACGTTGATAGTCTTGCACGTAAATGTGGTTAAGTTTATCTTACAACAAGGTAACTTTTAGCTTTCTATGCTATACAAACTTATTGAGTCATAAACATTTAGTGTCATTTACATTCTTCTATGTTTGTTACCGATGTTTATCAATCATATTAAACATTATTTTACATCTCAAGTTTGCCACTTGAGCACTCCCATTGAAATCCAAAAAAAGGTGCTCTTGATAAAATGATATAATTGCTCCTCACATCATAAAATGACTTTACATTATATGAATTTATATTAGTTTGGACTACAGACTGCTACACATTTTACCTTAAAAAGTAATTTCCAACAAAATTTATTAAATTACCTTGGATTACAGACTGCTATTTCAAATTCAAACTAAAATTTCTAGTAATAAGTATACGAATATGAATGGCATTCTAATAAGTAATTTTAGTTCAGAGCTTCTGCATATGAATTTTGCGTTTAGAATTTAGTACATCAATATTCATTTAGTTTGCATATTGTCTAGAGGTTAGTTCCATTTTTGTGAGTATATGTCATGCACTCAATAGACATGATTTCTTTTCTGTTTGGATGATTTTGCTTACAAGTTTATTGAAGAGGCATGGGATTAAGAGTTTTTGCCTGTCTGATAATGCTAGATTTGTAGATTTTGTTAAATGAATTAGTGTTCAGCTGGCTAAGGGATATGCTCATGCTGCTTATTTGTATGTATGACAGTATGGGTAATTATTTTATCTCTTCTTGCATTTCAGTTTTTCACAACAAAACCTTATGCTTGTGATCCATCAAGCCTGCCAAAATATCCACCAAGCAAGGAAATGGATGCGAAAATGCGTGATGAAGAATCTAGAAGGTAATACTAATTTTCAAATTGCTTTAGTTTTTGTAATGAACATGAATTAGAGTTGAGTGACAGCTGATTGTCTTTTTCTTGGAACTTACATGGTGCATCAGCATTTCATCTCTGGCTTTATGTAAGGGGATACCTACTGAATCGTTATTCAAAATATTATTTGTTTTCATGATTTTATAATTGTTTGTTCTTTTTAAAAATGTATCATGGTGCCATTGTTCAGTTTCAGCTAAATTTGTTCTTTCAAAACAATTTTAGAATCACTAATCATACATAAGTACTTGTGCACAGAAAGACTGAAATAGCACAGCTTGTTTATTGGAAATGATTTGGAAGAGCATCAATGGATTTTCAAAAGATAATTCATATTGTTATTGCATTGTAAAAGGCAAAGAGCAGCTGGTGGAAAAGTTCGCACTGGTGATGGCACAAGGAAGACAAGCATCCATGAGCGGGAAGGAAGAGCTGTTCCTGCACCTGAAGCAAATGCAGAACTTCCTTTCAATTTGCAAGTATGTGGTAACATCCCACTCTCCAAAGATTTAATGAAATTTCAGTTAGAGTGCAAAACAGCATATTTTGGTATTGCAGAAGCTATATTGCTTTCCATAAAGAGAAGGGAAGCTCTTCTGAAGCTAAATAATTAGCATTGAAACAGGCGAGCAGTCTATCTTTACATCTTAATGCTTGCATTCTTTTATAACTATAAACATTTAGTATAAATAAAATCTGTTTGTTAGTTGATAGCCATGATTTCCAGCCACATTGGTACATAGCTTTTGCTAAGTATCATCATTTTTCGAAACCTGATATATTCCTTGGGTATTTTAGTTTCCATTTAATGATGAGCTGTTGTGCATCAAGATTATTGGCATACTCTGTTGACATAATTCGGATTCACTGTACTGGTTGGTGCAAAGGAAGTTCTATTCAAATCATTTGAGCCAATTGCAGCTAAATATCTCTGGGGTGTCTGATGCATTAGAAAGTAAATGGTGAACTGGGACAGGCAACTCTCACGTTGGATGTCTTTAAAGGACCCTTGATGTGTGCAATTTTGTCTACTTTTTAATGTGCTTCTTACACACAATGTGCAGTATATCAGTTCTTATTCCCTCTACCCAATAAAGTGATATTAATGACTTGGCCATTAAATAAAAATTAAAAACCTTTTTTAGTTCTTCCATTTTCATCTTTTCTTAGACAAAGTTGGCACTTTACTATTTGTAAGCTGTAAGAATTTTCTTCGCATATACCAAATGAAACACACAGCTTTTGGTGAGGTTCAGTGCCATTTCAAGTAATTGCATTAGCTGTTAGATGTGATTGGTATAATTGACTGTTCTATAGTGGCGATGATCAACCCTGAAACTGTTGCTGGTTTGGATTCAGTTTGGCTGTATTTTTCCCCTGGCTTTGCTATAGCTGGTTTTGGTCATACCACACACACTCTCTCTCTCTCTCTCTCTCTCTCTCTATATATATATATATATATATAGCCAACCAATAAAATTTAATATATAAAATATTACTAAATTATTAAATTTTAAATATTGTAAATAGTTTACAAATATAGCTCATTTGAGCAGCTGGTTACAGAGATTCAGCAACAGTTGTAACAAAACTCAAAAGGTACTGCAACAAAGATTAATTCATCCTCAGCAACCATCCAAAACCTAGCTAGCATGATACATTGTTATATATGATATAACAAGCTATACTATATGATTAAAACAATTGAACAGTCCAAGGTAACAGTCCAGTATATATACCAAAATAGCAGCAGCTAAAACCATATAAAAAAATCTAAGAACTATTGCCACCACACTTAATAGTTAATATCTAACTTGTCAATGAAAGACTCAACACCTTTTTCCAAATACTTGACTCTAAAATCCACACACTCCTGAAGCCAAGACTCCGGGTACATCTTTATAGGAACAGCTGGAAGAGGGGACACAGTCAAATCCAAATCACTATCAGAAGAAGGCCCAAGAGCATTCTGCACATCAAACTGTCCAGCAACATCTGAAACATTATCTTTCCTATTATTATAAATGACAAAAGCATATGGAGCACTATGTTTAGTAGATGAATCATGTCCACCAGGATCGATATCGCAACCAGGAGTAACATCATCTTAGTAACAGACACCATCATTTTCATCAGCAGCAGGACAGTTGGAACTACCTTCAGAAATAGGAACAAAGGAATTCACACAAAGAACATCAGAACCACAAGACTGCTGTGAAGAGGCACAAACTGCCACGATATCTATTTGAATCAGCCAACCATAATGATCATAAACCAAATCATCTGCCACCTTGCCCCATTGGACAGTATGAGAATCAGAAATTGGTCTTACTTCAACAATAAAATTATAAACTGTTTGATATCATCCTCCTTATGAACTTGCATATCAACAAAATTGGCAACCAAAGATACTGTAACGTTTTGAGAAAAGCCTGTAAGTATGTGTTTACTTCTTGAGAACCATCTTTATTTCAGCAATTGAAATAAACTAGAGAACTTCAGAAGACATGACAAATCATAGCCTATCCAGAAATTTACCAAGAGGAGAAGAACACAAGATCTTGCCATACAAGATAATATGCCAACTAATTCTAGGTTTACCAGACATAGAAGCCCAAGTAGGTAAAAACATTGCCAGACCAACTTTGAAAACGGACAATCAAAAACAAAATATTACTAATTGAATATTTAATATAAATACATACACATAAAAAAATTTATATATTGAAAGCACATACTGTTCCGAAATTGCAGCCTTCAGAGTTTACAATAAACCATCAGTGGCTAAATATGAACATTTAATGATCAAAGACTGCTATGTATCCAGAGATTACAAAGGGTTCAAAAACTACAGATAGATACATAATCCATTCATAACAAATAGTATCAAGCAAAAGCTGAAAAACCAAGAACCATATTCAGAGCAGTATCTGTTCTGTTTGCTGCTGTATTTCCTGCATAGACGCCTAAGTGTATTTGTATTCAACTACATTGTCAGTTCTTTATTTTCTCCAACTCTTCATATCAAGTGGTATAGTCATTGAATGAATAGTGGAATCTAGAGTGGAATATGAAAACTTGATTATGAAAGACGATTCAAACAGGGTGAGTAAGATACAAATTCAGAGTGTATGGTGGAAAAATGTGCCATAGATATGGCTCAGAATTCATATGTTCAAAACAAGTTCTTGCCTAGACAAAACCCTCATGAGAAGAAAATTATATGAAGCTTAACTATGGTAGAAATAAAACACTCATGAGAAGAAAATGGTAAGAGCTTAACTGCAATTAGTGGGTCATAATTTTTTTTTTTAAGTATTATTTTTACCGAGGTACACCTAGGGTTAGTACCCAGGACTGTGGATTCATCTGGTTATCTGAGACATACCCAGTATGAACCCACAGTCCCAGGTATGGTCCATGGGCATAGGCAGGAGGCACCAGACCTGGAATCCATACTCAGTCCAGTTTGGTACAGATACTTCTCTGGGAATGGATGAACCTGCTAACATAGTCCTAAAAGTATAGAAATGACATCTGCTTCTTTTGCCAAAATGTACTATAATTTTTGAAATTTTTGAGTTGTTCCTTAAATTAGCGTTATATTCCTACTCATTGTTATATCATTGTTGCAGTTGCCATCAGGTTCAGAATTCATGTCTTCATTTCTAAATAGTTGTCCTGTAGGAAACAATAAGAAGCCAATCTGTTGTAACCATGCATGTTTTGGCTATGTATGGAGCCAGTATGAATATTCCATACCAAGAAGCTTTGTAGTGAGGTTAGAATACCTATTTCAGCAATTCATAAGCAAGAACTACATATTTTAAGTTCACTGCTTCACACGAAAAAATCTTTCTTTAATGTGGGACCATGCCTACAACACTAGTAACCTTTTTCTTAGTTGGCTCCATCGTGTCGAGTGTGCTTTACTGTATAAGTTTTAAATGATTAAACTACCATATAATGTATGGAAAAGGGGCAAACATTAAGATTATTTTATGATTAAACTCATGTTTGGTGTACTAAATTGATGGCAAATATGTTTTCAATTAATTTGCTTGCATATTTTAATGTCACTACAAATTAATTTGGTCTTAAGCTTTTGAATACCATAATATTCAACTCTTATAAATAATACCATTTTATGATTGGCTTGATGTACTAGTATCAAGTACAAGCTATGCTATATGTGATAATTGGCAATCATATAAACGTGTCCTATCTCATCTACTAGTGCATGTCGAAGTATTGGGTCTCTTCCTCTAGTGCAAAGCATATAGGAACAAAACAGGTTGAAAGCTAATTTTAAACTTTTGAGGTAGAGGATTTTACTTGAACCTATCTATGGTTTACAATTATATGTATGTATGTATATGAAATAATGCCTTTTCAGTGCTCAAAGATCTATAGAAAGGTGAATATTCTTTAAGATGCCTATTAAAATGTTTGATACCTTGTTTGCAGAAGAGGCGATTGATTTCACAGTCGAATGCGAAGAGCAAGAGTGAAAAGTTTCCTCCACCTCATGAGGATGGAGCTGTTGGTTTCCCAATCGAGCCTAGAGGAAATGGTCAACCATCTTTCCAGCTCCAAGGTATTTTATTTTTCATCTACTCTCTCTCATATCATTCCTTTTGGTATCAAATACGCTTCTGGTTTTGATTGTGTCCAAGTTTTTTTCATCTTAAAGATATCTTTAATTCCTTTTGGTGTTATTTCTGTCTGAGTACTTGGGAAATCCCACCTTTCAAACATAATCAGGAATATATAGCAATTTCATCTCTTTAATTAAATCATCCCTGAAAGTTGTCAGGGCTACCTGGTTCTGAAAGCAAAGAAAATACAGATTCACATACTTAAAAAATTCCATTAGTCTTCCCAATATTGCTACAAACAAATACCTTGTTTATAGAAACAAAGAAGATAAATCTGTTCCCAATATTTAACAGAAGGCCTAAAGATAGTTTTGACAATGAGAAAAGAAAAGACCTGTGGTATCTCCAGAAAATGTAATATCCTTGGTTGCTATCCCCAGAAAAATTTCTAGAATTCATAAAAAGCTAATGAAAAAATTGATTTCGCAGTCATTTTGGATGTTCCTACCTTGTTTTACTTTGAAATTGTATCCTGATATGAATTACACAAATGCTTTCTAATCTAATTTAAGTTGCGACTGATTTCTTCTGACAAGCATATAATAAATATTGCAATTATGCATAATGAGCTCCTACATTTCTGTAGATGTTTCACTTTATATGCATGAGATTGTTATTAACAACCAGAAAATAACGAGGGGTTAGAATATAGTGTTGTGAAAGTTTGTAGGTCGATTACTTGTGTTCAGTATAGTAAGAGTGTTGAGAGTTGGTGTAAGTTCTTCTATGTGTCTATGGATTAAGCAGCCGAGATGAATATAAGAATTAGAGCCAAGAAGCAGAAGTACATAATTTATATGGAAACATTGAGTAATCAACGTGTATTAGACATAATTTGTTTATTCAAAGTTTTGTAGGTTTTCATGAGATATTGGCCCATCAAACTGTCAAGGAATGTGGTATAATTTCATCAATATCTTGAATAGACTGCAAAAGCTTTGAATGTTTGTAAATGATATTTATTCTGATTTTTTTTTGAGTAACTTGGATTTTCAATTGCTTGGCATTTCTGATGTTGCAGTTCAGTTGAAAAGTATTTCAAATTGATGAGTGACTAGACATTTTTTTTGTTTGTATTTTGTCAGGGTTCCACTAAAATACAATTTTTTGAATAGATCCATTAGGAATCAAATTGATATAAGTGAAGTTTCCTTTTTACCATAAAATTTAATTGATGTATTTGATATATTTGCTGCAGGTACAAAAGAACATAAGCCCCAGGGATGCAACCAAGTGAGTGAAAAAGGACGAGCTACAATGTCATTCAGGTCACAGTCAAGATTTCAAGATGTAGTTGGATATTGACACCTGATCTGGTTAGTATGGCCAAGTAATACATGTATGCTTATTTTTTATGGTCCATCTCAGGAGTTTCCACTCAAAAATATCTGTTTTGAGTTCATATTTATTTAGAGTTCATGTAAGATGAATAAAGTAAAATTAAGTGGTTAAAATCTTCCACGATAAATTCTAGAATAGGAGATTTAAAATTCAACCTATATGGAAAGTGGTCTGATTCTGCTGTATAAAAACAGATTTCTTTTGATACAATTCTATGAGAACCACCTTCATGGAGCTTCCATGGATAAAAAAGAAACCATGTAGCGGGTTAATCATTGAGCTACATAGCTGATTGGAAATTCAATTCAACAAATATTTCTGACTAAAGGGAATGTGAGTTGTCACCCTTTCATGTTGAGTCAGAAAACTAAAGAAGTAAGGGCGCGCACTTGCTAGAGCTGTACTATACTCTAGAAATGGGGGAATACCCATGTATGTTCAGGAATCAGGAAGCTTTTTGATATATGCATATATGCAAATGACTTTTCCATGATTCTCCATTTCCTTGACTTATAAGAAGCTCGTCTTATTTATTCATAAAGCCTGCCTTCTGTCTCTGATTGGGTTTGAGGGCGTCTATTTTATCTTTGAGAAAAATGGACCAAAGCGCTCTTACTTCTCAAGTCATGGATTAATTATGTGTCTTAAGATTTGTACACTCATCAAGAGAAAATCACTTGTGTAGGCCGGTTGGCAAACAACTAAAATATTGAAACCTGATGTAATTATTTTGTGGACCCAATTTTGGGAAGATATATTTGTCATTTTTTAAATTGTTATGGTCACTTGTGAAACTCTGCAATTGCTGCAGCTGGTGTTCATGTGCCACATGGTTGAATATATTAAAATGAAAAAGCCAAATGCACGTTTTTCTGCTCTCTTATTTTGGATTTACTGTTACAAATATTTGATAATTATTGATGTTTTTCATGTTTATTATTTGGTTTCTACTTAATGGCCTTCTGTATCTTGATACATGGAAAGGGATGCAATTTCAATGGAGTTTGTGCAGTTTGGACAGGTGATAAGGTGAGAAACACAGTACCTAAGAATATTGAGAAAAGCGGACATATTCAGAAGTCCCAGCAAGTAATATGTTTCTAGTCATTTCATAAAACTATGCATCTATACAGACTCACTAAATGATAAATTGTCATGGTTGTAAAGGAATTGATTCCCAAAAGGTATGGTAATCATCAAGACAATACTATAATTATATATTTTTCAAAAAGCAAAAGAGACACCACCATGCTAGTATCACTGAAGTGGTGCGAGCATTTAAGTAGAGCATTATTACATTGGCTGAGTTCAATAATATTGTCACTTTATATTTTGTCGATGAAGTGCCTTATTGATCAAGGTAAGAGCAGTCCAGCGGGGCATTATTCGGAGTGAGTACAGAAAATATGAAGTACAAAATAACTGAAGTGAAAAAATCCCAGTACTGAGATTTAGGGTGACGAGGTACAAATTTATGTTGTCTATTATTCCACTAACAACTTAACTGAGAATTAGGGTGTTGAGCCGAGTCTGGTTTGCACCGATAATTGCTGTCTTGCAAGGATAACATATAGCTTACTGCTGCTCCAGAATAGCATAAAATTTATTTATGGATAGAAATATTCTCTAACCCAAGATGATACAAAACATGGAGAAGGAACCGGGTATTTCTGGTGGCAAAATTTAAGAGTTATATCAGATACAAGGATCAAGGACTCGTATTTTTTCTTATGAAACCAATATTGTAAAATAAAAGGTGGAGAAGGGTGTTCAAGGAGAGCTTGTAATGGGTAGCACTAAATTATAATAAGAAGCTCAATCTCAACAGGGAGTAAACTTGTGCAGAGAGGTGTTTACATCTTTAAAGCGAACAATGGCCATAAAGTCTTTTGATTGAATAGCGGGAGTGGGCTCAGATTTAAAATAATTTGAAGTTTAAATTCATATTATTTCCTGTAATATTCAGTGATTTACTTATGGTTTTAGAAATCTTCGGTTGGTTTTGATTAATGAAATGAAAAGAAATTTTCAAGGACTTTAACCGAATGGTTTATGCCAAACACCTACGAGACTTAAAGACATAGGTGGTGTTTGCATGTTTAAGCAGTCATACAGATATTTTTTTCAAACAATTACCATTTAGCTCTCATAAATATAGGTATTAATAGGACATTAATCTTAATCTTAAGGAAATGAAAATAAATTTTCAAGGACATTAATCTTAATCTTAGTGAGGGCCTTGGGAATAGGATGTATCTGGTCTAGAGAGTGCCTTGGGAGTCTAATGATGCAGTACACAATCTTAATGAAATGAAAATAAATTTTTAAGGACATTAAACGAATGGTTTATGTCAAAACACCTACGAGACTTAAAGACATAGGTGTAGTTTGCATGTTTAAACAGTCATACAGATATATTTTTCAAACAATTACCATTTAGCTCTCATAAATATAGGTATTAATAGGCAAGACACATAACCATAATATATGCCATAAACCATAAAATGAGATGGGTGACCCTTTCGTGTAGTTGAAACAAATAAGATTATGTACTGCATACACATTTCTATTTATAGGGCACGCTCGTTATACAAGATTTATTAATATCCTTGTCCGATTTTGTTCTTTGGTAGCTACTAAACACAAGATATGGATTGTATCATATAATGAAGTTTTTGTTTAATTGCAGGTACATTATATGAAGACAGTATTAATAACTTAAAATGTGATACATATTAGATTCAATAATGGTTGTTACCTGCTAATTTCAATAAAATGAATTTGAAAGGTGCGTCCGAAGAAATTCTTAGGTCTACGGGTGTAGGGGTCTATTTTGTGACCAAGATGGTAAGGTCTGGTTTAGTGAGGGCCTTGGGAATAGGATGTATCTGGTCTAGAGAGTGCCTTGGGAGTCTAATGATGTTTTGTAAGAATCTGACCGTTCTCATTCATCCTCGTATTGCCTAATTGGTTGGGTTGCAGCCCTTCTATAAGTTTGCATTTTATTGGGCCTTTCTTGTCTACCATTTTCCCATTCCTGCCCAAGTGAGATTTCTTCAAGGGCTCGTGAAAATTTTCGCCTAATCACAATGCCTTGCACTCTTGACTTATTTATCCTCATGCTTTGAAAATTACTTGGAGCTAATATTTTCATTTTTTAATTTATTTTCTTTAGTAGTGGTGGATGACTTAACGGTGACAAGTGTTATATTAGTAAGCTTTTGTGTTATTTCTCTAATCTTAATTTTATCTCAATTTCAAGCTTTCAATTTTAAGAATTATTTGAATGATACAAATAAGGTGGTCCACAACATGAAAGCCTACATTTTGACTATTCATAGACAACTTCAAATTAATAGTTTTAACTAGAATGATCTTTTAGGACTTGTATGATCTATTTAAAAAAAAAGTATGGAGATGGGGAGTTCTATTTCAAACTATTTTAAAAAAAGTATGCAGAGGGGGATTTATGTTTCAAACTCAAGTGATGAAGATGAAGCAATGGGGATTTTTTTTGACTTGACTAGGATTTGGTTGAAGATCCTTGGCATCTAATATAATTTGACAGTTCTTAGTCATATATGATATGCATAATGTGGTAGGAATGTTACTTCCCAAATGTGGTAGAAGTGTGAGTCCCAAATTGTATGTGTAATGTGGTTGATAAAATCATTAATGTGGTAAAAGTGTTAGTCCCAAATTGTATTTGTAATGTGGTTGATAAAATCATTAAGGAAGTTGAAAATTATAATTAATAGTAGGAGAAAAAGTTTTGTACTTGCTTTTTGTTGATTGCCTTTGCAACTTGATAAAGGGAGTGATTTTGTGGTGGCATACAAGGTCATCAAGAGCATCTCTCAAAGTATCTATTAAAACCCTACACCCAATATAAAGATGCAAAAATAAAAAGTAGATTACTTGTAGGCATAAATTAAGGACAAAGCTCTCATGAAAGAGGGGACAAGGGGTCCTTGGGATAATATACAAGCACAAACATAGAGTCAATTGGGTATTTGAGCCTTATGGCTATGATCACGACTTACCAAATACAACAAAATTATGGATATGCATTTATTGATTTGATTGGTACTTGAGACACTCCGACATATAGGGACCTTGAACATCAACAATTTGCTTTCAAGTACTGTACAATAACCTTCGAAGATGGTCGACTTTCTCTTCTATTCTACACCTAAGACTAAATAGGATAGATGCATGCTTATACTACACTAAAATGATTTAGAAATGGAAATTACTTTGACATCTAATCTACCCTATTCTAATTGTTTAAGGAAAATGGATAGAGGGAGGATAAGGGTTTCAAAAAGGATAGGGTTTAGAGAAACAAATAAAAAAGGTAGGCAAAGGCGTGCCAAAGATGGGTAACTTGTTTACCTTCTTTATAGTGCACAAATAATCCTCAATAAATAATTAACACCAATGACAAGGTTGTCTCAACTTACTCCTTGCTATTTCACCACCAAGTAGAACAATATCAATTGACATTTATACTAGTCGATATTCAATAGCTACAAGTAATCTACTTTGGTCCAAGGGGCATAAGCAAACAAATGCATATTCATTCATAATATTGAACTAGGCGACACTCTTTGAAATGAGTTGCAAAATAAGATTCCATATGATGATGTCCCTCTTGCCAAATCTTTTAGATTTTTTTAGCATTGGTGTTAAAATAATGGTCGACGTCTAGAAAGTTCATTTGGAAGAATTGGTGTTAACATTCTTCATTGCTTCTCATTTTCCTTATAGAATTTTGTCATTACGAATTTATTTTCATCTTGTAACTTTACTAGATTCTTCTTCACTACTTTCCAAAAGCTAATTTTAAGTTCTTGCCTAGTTTGTCCTACCACTCCATACACATTTGTTACCTATTTTGAAGCCATAATCCCCACCTTACATCACTTCATGCACCATTTCAAATTCTTTATATCTATATACAACATCGTTAATTTTTCCTTTGCCTCATATTTGCTACCTATTTTGAAGCAAGAACCTCTTCCTTACCTTGATTCATACACCATCTCAATTTCTTTATTTGTGTGTACAACATTCTTAATTTTTCCTTAGTCTCTTTCAACTCTTCATCCAAGTAGCCTTTTTCAAGAACTTGACCAGGCGATTATTTGTTTCTTTCTACATGGTATTGGTTGATTGCATCTCATGAGTACCATACTTGTACTTTTGTTAAATAATTTTTTCCTTTTTCTCTCACTCTTATCATCACGAAGTACCATTTTCCATTCACATCAAGGTGACCTAACTGTTGGTTCTCTTGTATGTTACCATCATCTAGTGATGTCTTGAGATTTATTCTCTTCATAATATGGGCATCATCCAAAGACACTAATTTTCTAATATTGTGCAACGACCTTTCTTGTAAATTGAACAAATGTAGATATTGACCATCAAGATATATTTATGTTTATCAAATTTATCTCCTTGGACAATCTTTGAAGTTATGATCTTTTAATATGCAAGTATAACATGCATATAGTTGTTTTTGAATCTCAAATCAAAATAACCCACATGTGTAAACTTCTCCTTTAATATAACTTATAACATGGATATAGTTGTTTTTGAATCTTAAATCAAAATAACCCACATGTGTAAACTTCTCCTTTAATATAACTTACTATGTCTGAGGCCTTTGTCACAAATGTCTCCCTATATTTTTTTTATTGGTTTTTTGTGACATATTTGGTGTCCGCAAATGTTGTACATGACTTTGTTTCTCTATCATGAGCACATTATTGTACTCTCGCTCAACACCGGTTTCCACATTAACCTCTCCATTTGCTAGCACACTTGATACATAACTTATAAAACATGCTTATAGGAATCAAAGACAATGATTTTCACCCATTTTGCAACTACTTGAATCTACTCATATGCTGTGGAGTGTGTACGTTACTTGTATAACCATGAATAAGATAAAGAAAAAGAAGCAAACCATATAACATAAGGATTTATGTTCAAAATCCCAATGTGGGGAGAACCAATTGGAAGTGGTAATCACACTTTTCCTCTCCTCCACTTGATTAATGAAGTCAATCGAAAAAGATCTAAGAGAATAGCTATAAGAGACATACAAGAGCATAACTATAGTCTTTATTGGTTTCTACCATTCTAATGCTATTATGGAAAGAACTATAAGAGAAATACAAGAGTTTCACTAAGAAAAAATGGTTACTCTCCTATACTTCACTTATTTAGTCCTCTAGAGTTGCACTCTCTGACTCATTTATTTTCTTAATCGAGGCTCACCTCATATTTATAATAATGAATATATCATATAATGTACATATGGCCTTCAAAGAGTCTTAGAATTGAAGAGAGGACACACTATTATGTAATTACTTTGTTTATCAACTTCTCATGGAAAAATGTTTCATTGAGAAGTGATAGTGATGAAATCATTGCTTTACAAAACAGTCACAAATAAAAACATTTTTTGAGAGAAACTAAATTGTTGGTTTAAAAAACATGTCCCTTTATGTAAACCACTAATTTTGGAAATGCTACTTGATAATTACAAAACCATTCCTTCACAAAGTCTTGTGGTGGTCATAAATTTTGCAAATGGACTCAAAATTGAGTGATACTTTTCTAACAATGCATATATTTTCAAGAGGAATCTATATACAATACAAATGTCCTCACTATTAAGGATATACCATGCTTGGCCTTGATGTTGGTATTGTTTTTCTATGAGTAGCAATGCAATTACCATTTGCCAACTTTCATCTTTTTTTGTGGAGTTTGAAGTGAATATGGAGTGTGGTGTATTTTGATTGAATTTATTGCATCATTATAGATAATAACTCCCATTTTAGGTGTACTTGGGTGCAAAAAAGTCTCTCATTTACAAGATATAAAAGGATCTCTTCTTTTATCTCCATTGAGCTCTTGTTTCATTATTCGTATTTCAACTTTGACCCTTACCTACAGCTTGATCCTATGCTTTGGTTTCTACATTTCCCTTTGCCAATAAACTCACTTGCATATTCCTTGTCCATCTAAGATGGAAGGTAGTAATACACTATTACTTCTCAATTGACATGGAAGGATCCAATGGATTGTACATTCTCAAGAAAACATGCTTGAAAACTACTATTTTATCTCTTTCCTTCTCCATCTAGAGGATTTTTGTCCAATTCTACCTCCTCATACAACATAAAATAAATAGTTTTATTTATAGAGTTGTTTATTTCAACCTCTTGGCTTCCTATAAGTTGATAGGTCTTGTAGCATTACAATCTTTTTTCTTGAAATGGTATCCATTTGTGGCTATCCCATGCCAATACCCTATTGTTTCTTCTTCCTCATGATGGCTTTTCATCTTCCTCTTCCTTAATGAAAGAGAACTTCTCCCTTGTTCTTTTCCACTTACCAAAGAGAGTAAACCAATAGTGACGATGTTACAACTCATTTATTAGAAGAAACAATCATGTTGCTTCTTTTGATGCGTAAAATTTGCTACAATAATTACCATGAAATCTACAAACCCAACCAAAACACTTGCATATGGTGTACATGTTGTAGAATTGTGTTTGAATTTAGTTTAGCTTATTATGGATACTCTTGAGCTATACATGGTGTAGAATCTTCCTTCATAGAACCTACTCTTGATTGAACTATTCTAAAGCATTCTCTAATATCCACTTTACCATATCCAACACATACATATTAATATATATCATTAATCATCATGAAATTTATAACTCCTTGACCATCATTACTAATCACCTTTCCATCATAAAAATCATCATTAGCAACATAAAGCCTATACCTCTAGTATGCTTCTTAATATTGCTAATGGATTCATTTAATGTATAATTCAAGAATAAATGTTGTGTTTTCCATGCATACCTTTTCCATGGTTTGATCTTCTTTGGTAGAGGATGGTCCCATTTTCTAGGTAGAATCTTCTCCCATTTCACCCCTTCAACATCATGTTTGAGTTAGCCAACAATTCCACCTCTACTAACAAATCTTGTTGCAGTTAATCTAGGATACTCATGAAGAGCACTCCTTGGATAGTTCGTGTAACATGTAAATATTCCATATTCTTTTCTAAGTGATGTAACAAAATCATTAGTTCTATATTATCCTTTTATACTCGCACATGAAAAACTTGGAGTTCCTCAAGTTTTTTTCTCAAGGATTTGGTCATAGCTATTTTCTACAACAACAAATTCATGTAAAACATTTTCGAAGAATTTGCAAATATATTGCAACACACAAACTTTAAAATGTTAGCAAAATCTCTATATGTGATGTAAGAAGGCTCCTCCCCTCCGCCGAATACACCAAAACTCGATTAACCGTGACAATTTCATTTGTCAAGCAAATCCATTCAAATTCGAATTTTAAAACTCCGCGATTGCAACAAATAGCAAAATCTTTCAATCAATCACATAATCACATTAAAATGCAAGTGTAATGTTTACAATCAACTTTAAAAGGATTCCCCTTCTATCGCTGTTCACTCCTGAACTCACGAGCATCTCTCATTTCTGCCTACCTGCTTACCACTGTTCTCATCTTATCTGAGAATTCGATTCAGTTCAACCGAAACCCATGCCACCCTCTGTCTGTATGGTCGACCTGCAACATTATTCCCTCTTTCTCCACCACGCCACACCTCTCTATGGTTCCAAATCTGCGTATTGATTTATCTTATTTTATTTTGTTGTTTTCAACAGCCATTGTAAATGGCGCAGCCCTCTATGATAATCTCCACGCAATCATTGCGATGTGCAGCAACCAGTTCGAAGTTTGTTTGCTTACTCTCATCTGCATTCAATCTGGACGCCCCCTCTGCCACTTTGTGCGCCCCTGCTTACCAGTTCTCTTCTTCCATACTTAGTGTCCCTTCCTTCAGAGACCCAATCGATCCTCCTCTTGTGACTGCCAACAGCTCTTCCCACTATCAAAGAAATGCTATCTCTCTGAATGGCGCGGTCTCCCCTCTCTTCCCCTTGGCGCCATCTTCTGCTCCAATGCGCGTCCCACACAGCCTTCATATCCTTACACAGCCTCTGCAAATTCATTTTTTTTAATGTCCCTTTTAAATGGTCTTGTACAGGTGAAATGGCACGCCCCCCCTACTCGTTATTCAACTCTATGTTATTTTTAATGGCAGTCTCTATTTTCTTCCTGCACACCCTACCAAGTTGCTAGCGTGGTTTTCAAAATACTCTAAGGCCGCGACTGTTCACATTTCTCTCTGATTTTTTAATTTCCTCTAATGGCACGGCTTTTCGATTCCTTTTCTTGTTGCCCAATTCATTCCTTAATAAAATCTGCAATTTTTTCTTTATCTCCATTTACTTCGGTAACGTTCTGAATGGTAGTGTTTATTGAATGAATAGAGTTCAAGAATATGAAGCGTCACCTCAATTTATTAAGGATCGATACTTGCTCCAAAGATTTAGAACTGAGAGTCCTGCGTACTACAAAGGTTGCACCTTATCAGAGCAAGTTTAATCAAATCTGCCTCAAGTATAGAGATTGTCAAAATGGCTCTCGCCTTTGTATGTATATCATGCATTCCACAGTTTTAAATAATGAACAATAGCTAATTAGCTTCTGATTCAATCTTAGAAGTCTCTTTTTCATCCCTATCATGATAGACAAAAATATTTTTGATCGATGCTGATTATGTCTGCACACGAATGCTCCTACATCAATATGTCACATGAATTTTTTTATTATGATGCCGATGATCCATGATTTTCCGACAAACAATGTTTGTGGAAAAACATTTTTCTACCCATACTACATTTGCTTAAATTTACTTGAATAGTAGTATGCTTAAAATACATTAGATTGGTAGAACAAGTATACAATGTGTATAATACTTGCATAACATTAACAAAATTAAATAGAAGGAAATAAACCACTTAACACAACTATTGATTTTGGAAACCCAAGGTTCAATTGTATTGTGAATAAATATTAAAAAAGATCTCTAAGAGCATAAATCATACTATTTGTTGTCTCCTATGTTTGTAATTCTACTATTGAAATAATTACAAGAGGCATAGTGGTCAATGCACAATCATGCAAGCCATAGGATACATTGTGTTTGCCTTCACAACCTTTTGTGTTAACCCACACAACTCGACATAACTCAATTTTGGCGCACAAGCTCAAGAAACACATGCGCCCTACAAGCAAGGCATTGCATCATCATGTTCCACCACACATGACAATATATATTTGTACAAATCCTAGAGAACAATACAAAGTCATGCATCCTTGACATGTGGCATATATAATATACTTCTTTACCCATGGGAATGGAATGCCAATTATTGGGGAAGTTCATTTATCAAGTAGTTTGGAAAGTCAAGTGATTTTAAATTCAACACAAGAATTATTTCATCTTCTAGATCTATTTGGTAACCATATTGTATATGTATTCATTTGATACTTAGAAGGAAGGTTATATAACTAAATATTTAAAGGAAAATTAGTTAGATGTGTTCAACTCTTTTTCGTCATAGGGAATTTCATACATAGCCTTGCTATATATGGCATTTATTGTATTCTATTAATTTTTTTATGGAATACAAGTTGTGGACTATTGGTAAAGTCTTTCTTTACATATTCAATTGTGTGTTAGAAATTGTTCTATTTCAATATGCATAATCTATAAATCTATCTTCTACAAGATTGATTTGTTCTTTGGACCCATAGGAATTTGGATCACATAATGGAGTTCTGACCATGAACAAATTGTTACTTTTACATGTCGTACCAATTAAATCCTTCTCCATCTTGGACACTATCTCAATCACTTTTTTTGTATTAGTTGATACTTACATCATGTACACATAATAACATTGAACTTGTATCCTATCATGTACAAATGGATTTCCAAGAGTCTCAAAATTGAAGAGATAACATTTTTTTTTGTTAGTCTTCCCATACAACTTCATGTGAAGAAATTACAACATTAAGTAATGGAAATGACAAACCATTTCATATAGGTATAGAAAGACACAACTTCTAATTTTTATAAACAAACCCTTGTACAAATCAAAAGTTTTAAAAATTCCACTTGACATGTATGGCACTGCCCATTTCCTATTCATAATACCCCATAGCTTATGAGGGCCATAAGTTTTGCATAAAAACTCAAAATCAAGTATTTTTTAATTTTATTTTAAAGAGTGTAACTCATTAAGAGGAATTTAAATATGTAATAATAAAGGAATTTGGAAAAATGATGACCTATATTTGACCTTGTTGAAGTTAATAGTATTTTGTAGGACTAAGAAACACAACATTACCATCTGTCAACCTTGAGATCTATTTGGAGTATATGGAGTATTTTGATGATTTTTTTACGTTCTTATGGATCAACACTGCAATTGACACCAACTTCTCCTTCATCAAGATCTCCATTGTTGGGAAAAGGTGTCTCGACCTTGCATTTCTAATGTTCATATTCAATAACTTAATTGTATTTATTATTTCCTCTAGTGTTGTTTGTCCTCACTTGGGAAATTTGGCATCCCATTTTGAGGCAACATTAATTTCATCTTTAGTCAATTTTGTCACATGAGAAAGTAGGCATCCAATAGTGAATTAATAGGTTTAACCATCTATTGGCATCTTGAAAACTATGTGAGAGCATCTTGACTCATCATGATAGGTGTTACTTATGATAGATTTTTATGGTGTGTAAGAGCATGTAAGGAGGTTACATTGGAATCTTGATCAACATTATGATAGGTTTGGACACTTGTCATGGAATATCTTCATGCATTGGGAATGAAGACAAATTTGGGTGCCCAAGTTCAGGTAGTCAAATATTCTTGTTTATGAAATATACCATGTAAGGAATATTATACTAAAAATAACATGGAAGACCAAAACCAAGCGGGCATTGGGATTTGTGCCTCGAACATTTGGGTGACATACCTCTCTTGGCCTTGCTAATGGTCTTCCAATACTATGTGATGGATTTTAGGTCATTCTTCTCCTATAAATTGGTGCTTGAAGGTAGAGGATGCAAGAAAAAAACAAAGATCTATTGGAAGAAAGGGATTAATGGTTTGTCATGAAGAGTGAAGATAAAGTAAACAATTTATCAAATGAAGAATGGGTAAAAGTTGATCAAAAAATCCAATTGCACTATTCAATTATGTTTATTTAATTATTTAATTTAATTTTATTAATTTTTTCTAGTGAGGCTACTACATATAAGTTGTAAAATAGGATAGGAAAGATTTATCAAACGAAGAGTCATAATAAGTTTTTTTTTTTAAAGAAAATTATATTCATTGATGAAGAATGGAAACTTAGTTACAAAATATTTAAATGTATTTAATCTAATGTTGAGTTAGTTACAATTGGTAGATGTAATAATACAAGAAGCTAGATGTATTTTGTTTTTTTTTTTTTGCCTAAATATTGGGATAATATGATCCTTGCAATCAATGGTTCTTTTACAAATAATCCAAAGTTGGATATCCTCACTCTCCTTGCTTACAAAGGAGATAAGGAGAAAGACTTTGGAGGGTCTAAAGATGTATTGTGTGTATGAGAAATATCTGAAGAAAGGGGCAAGGACAATTATAAATCTTGTAAGGATAAGTCTAAAGATAGATGTAAGTCCAAGGGAAGATCCAAAACACCTAGTAAGTGTAGATTGAGGTGTTGGAACTATGGAAAATAGGGGGCATCTTTAAAATGAATGACAGAAGAAAAATATATATGAAGATTCCTCAAATAAATTCTTTGATGATAAAGCTACTTTTGATTTTACTATATTGGCTAATGTGACTTATGACGACTCTTAGTTGATAGATTTAGGTACATCCTACCACATGACTCCTCACAAGAGACTGTTCTCAGTGTATACAACTCATGATGTTGAGTAAGTTTTCCTTATGGATATCACACAAAATTCTATGGGATGAGGGGAAGTAAAATTGTTTTTTAATGATGGAAGGGTAAAATCCCTTATGGGTAAACCCACAATAATGAGTGCCAAACCTTGGACATTATATTTTTCGATTCATATGGGGGTGAAAACTAGGAAATGCCTTCATTTGAAGAAATTTCTTCAAAAAAAGGCACCTTTGTTTGAATTTTTTGCAAAAAACATGTTCAAACAAAGGTTTTCTTTGTTCAAAGGATTATTTTATTGTTTTGGAAACAATAAAACAATACCTTCAAAAAACAGTAATATTCAAATCAAGGCATTATTTTATTATTAAAAAGTATATATTGTAGTGAAATGAATCTTTTTCTTGTCATTTTGCTTTCACATGCACCAAGATCAATCATTTTCAAACATGGAACTAGAGAACCTTTGTTCAAAGGTCTTTCCACATTAATTTTTTTAAAATATTTTGGTAGCCAAAAGGATCTTTGAATGAAGACATCTAAGAACGAAGGTAGCTTTGAATGAAGGTCCCAACTTTGTTTGAAGGTGCCTTTTTCAAAGGACCTTCAAACAAAGTTCCTTGGATATCCTCTCACACTGTAAGTCTCAAATTTTCATCAAAATTATTAGTTTCAAACCTTTGGTTAGACCTTCAAATGGAATCAACTTGAAAAGATAATTTGTAGGATCTTAGTACTCAAAATAAGCTTTCCAACAAGTATAATTTTGAATATTTTTAATTTCATCATTATATTATTTTATTTTTTCTTGTGAACATAAGTTTTTCAACAATCATCAAGTTCTTCGTTCCACACATGGATAACTAGTAAATAAATAAAAAATATATGCTCACTAGGTATTGATGTCTTTGTTTCAACAAAAAAAGGCTAATTTGGATACATATAGAAAAATTTATGATGTATGATATAAACCTATGTCTAAATTATAGTTAATCTCACTTTAGAAATTGATTAAAAAATTATGCAACAAAAAATTGTGAAAAAGTATTTGTGCATTAAATATTGGTGTTCTAGATCTATGTTTAAAAAGTTATAATTTTATTCTTTCTATAAAAGAAAAAATTATGTTGTATGGAGCATAAACATTGCTTTTAAAGAATCTTATTGACTATAAAAAATAAGTTATTTGAAAAATTATATACATTAAATATCTATACACAAAAACTAAAAAATCACTAGTTCACATCATCTTCAAATTCTTAATAGTTTAGTTGCTATAGGTGTCAGAAAGTGAGAATTTGATTTAAAAACATTGCTTTCAATATCCCACTTTGGCCAAAAAGTGGGACACGCTACTGTGGGATCACCCTTATAGATGTATTAGATATCCCTAGTTTAGCAAGAAACTTGATTTTTATATATAAAATGAACTATTCAAGTGTTCATGTTGCTTTTGAGATGAGAATTGTTGTAGGTTGAGCAAAGAGAATTTGATGTTGGCTATGGCCAGTTGTTGTGGTACAATTTTAAGTTGGAGACATCTACTTTCCATAACTTTGTGAATGTAATTGATAACTTAGTATCTTGTAAACTATGACACCACATGATGGATTAAATTAGTGATAAGGGTCTCAAAGCCCTTATTAATTAAAATATGGTCAATGGTTTATTTTTACTCTATTGGCTTTGATTTGTATGAGCACTATGTGTGTGGAAAAAACTTAGAAATTTATTTTAATTTGGTAATAGTTACACAAATTTTGGAGGTTAATCATAGTGATGTATTTGGTCCCATGGATGTTCCTTCAACTTGAAAAGCTTGCAATTATGTTTCATTTATCAATGATTACTCTAGACATACATTTGTTTAATTTCTAAAACATAAATTACTATATTTTCTATGTTTCTAGAGTTTAAAGCACTTGTTGAGAAACAAATAGATAGGAAAGTAAAGGTTTTCAAAATGGATAATGGTAGTGATTTTTTCTCTATCTAGATTTAGATTATAGTGCATGCATGCATGGATTTTCAAACAAAAAATCTCCATATACTCAACAACAAGATGTAGTGGTGGAGTGGATGAATAAGATCGTGATGGATAGAGCTAGAAGCATGATAAACAATGCTAAGTTTGAACAAAATTTCTTGAATGAAGCTATATACACTACTTGTAAATTGATTAATAGTTCTCCCACTTCCGCTTTAGTTAAAAAACACCTTACAAGTTATGGACAAATAAAATGCCATCAATTTCTAGTTTCAATTCTTTTGCAACTAGGTATATGTTCATCATCCAAAACAAAAACGTTCTAAGCTGATTTCAAGGTTTTTGTAGGTTACAGAGAGAATATTAAGGGTTATAATTTTTGGTTTCTTATAACATTAAAATTTTATCTTCTAAGGATGTTAATTTTAGAAACTTTAGGGAATTTTAAAATTATAAACATGTGAAGCCTAAGAAAATAATGCATTATGATATTAAGAATGACTTTGAGAAAATGCACACATAGAACAACATGATATACAACATAAGAGAGAAGGTTCATATTCAAATTATAATGAAGAACAATAAGATCCTCTTGTTAAACCTCTTAGAAGCTCCATTAGATAACATAATCCAGTTGAAAGGTATAGTCCTTTTTATTACAATTATATATTTATTTTATCATGTATTGAAAATAAACCTAGATCTATGAAGGAAGCTATCTTTAGATGAGCATAAGTCCTAGTTAGAGGTGATGCAAGATGAAATAAATAATTGAGAAAATGTGAAAAATGGGATCTAGTTGAGCTACTTAAGGGGAGGGAAGTCATTGTATGTAAATGGATATTTAAAAAGATTTTTTTAGAAAATGGTAAGTTGGAGTCATACAAGGCCCAATTAGTAGAAAAAGGTTTTTCCCAAGTTGAGGGACTAGATTTTGGAGATATATTTTCTCCTATGGTTAAATTAGTTTGGACATTATATTTTTCATTTATTGTTGCTACTCTTGATTTAGAGGTAGAGAAATGGATGTAACAACTTTTCTACATGTGGATCTTGATGAGGAAATATTTATGAAACAACTTGACAATTTTGTGAAGGGACAAGAGAACTTAGTTTGTAGGTTGAAGTAATCTTTGAATGGTTTAGAGAAATAATTTTATTAGAAGTTAAGTTAATCACTGTGTTTATTTACAATTAATTGACAATCAATTACTAATCATTGTCTTATATGTTGATGATATGTTATTTATTGGAAATGAAAACATGATAATCAGGGAACTTGAGGGTCAATTATCAAGCACATTTGTGAAATATTTAAGGGATAAAAAATACATTTTGGATATGGAAATTTGAAGGGATTAGGTTACTAAGAAACTTTTGTTAAATCAAAATTACATTGACGCTATTTGTGGTGATTTGCCATGACAAATTGGAAACCAATTAGTATTCCCTTTCTAGTTGGAACTAGGCTATCTCTAAAATGATGCCCTAAAATAGATGATGATCTTAAAGAGATACATAAGATTCATATGAGAGTGTTATATGACATCTTATATATGTCATAGTCTACACAAGACTAGGTATATATTACCCAAGAAGTGGGAGTTGTAAGAAGATTTATGTCGACCTCTAGTAAAGAACATTAGACTTATATTAAAATGGTTTTTAGACATCTATGTGGAAATTCTAACCATTGCATTTAATATCAAGGGACCGATGATGTGGGAAGGATGGTTGATTTTGATTGGGTTGGTGATCTAGATTGCAAGAGGCCTAGAAGTGGCTATGTCTATACTTTAATTTGAAAAATAGTTAGTTGGATGAGAAAATGATAACCTACAATCCCATTGTACAATACAAAAGTAGATTGCATGGCTATAAAACATTCTTGTAAGGAGGTGGTGTGGTTATAAAGGTCATGTTAAGGTATTTTATTTTAGTGTAAACATTTTAGAATCAAATGTGATTTTCAAAGTACCTTTTTTTGGCTAAAAGCTTAATGTATCATGCCTACACGAATCATATTGATGTTCAATATCATTTTTTTAAGAAATGGTTGAGGGTGGTATATTCATGTTATAAAAAATAGACACTTCAAATAATGTTTTAGATTCTATGAGTAAGCTAGTGAGTACAAAGAAATTTGGTTGGTGTAAAGAGGTTACAGGCTTTGTATCCTCTAGAGATTTATTTTGATATTGTTATATTTCAATGTTGAAGGTTTAATTTTTCTCTTGCAAGGTGTTCGACAAGTGGGAGAAGGTTGGGGAAAGTTGTCTCAACCTAACATTTACAATGCTCGTATTTAATAACTTAATTGTATTTACTATTACATCTTTAGTTTCGCTTTTCCTCACTTGGGAAAGTTGGCATCCCATTTTGAGGTGGCACTAATTTTTCATTTAGTATATTTTTTTCTTACATGAAGAAGTAGGTGTTCCACATTAAGTTGGCATGCTTGGGTATGTGTCAATATCTTGGAAGGTTTGTAAGAACAACTTGAATCATCATGACAAGAGTTACTTATGATAGATTATTATGACTTGTAAGATCATGTAAGAAGGAGGTCACATTGAAATCTTGATTAGCATTATGATAGGTTTGTACACTTTTCAAAGAATGTATTTGTGCATTAGAAATGAGAAAATTTGGGGTGCCCAAGTTTAGGTGGTCAAATATAATTCTTTATGACATATGACATGTAATAAATATTATAAAAAAATAGCCTAGAAGACCAAGACCAAGGGGCCATTAGGATTTGTTCCTTGAAAATTAGGGTTCCATATGTCTCTTGGCCTTGCTAATGGTTTTCCACTTAACCATGTGATGGTTTCTGATTTTTTCTTCTCTTATAAATTGGTGCTTGGAGTTAGAGAACAATTGTTTTTTCTGAAAGTTATGTATCATTATGCCACTAGAATTTAAAGGGATATGATTTTGCATTGTAAATTATATTATCATTAGCACAAGCTCCAGTCTATTTGGGTGGCTATGGAGTTTTTTTTTCCCGCAAGGGTTCTCTCCACAAATCTATTTTGTTATGGTTTGCACTTTTACTCATGGTTGTTTCCATTTCCATATGATTTATCATTGTTATTTAAATTTGGTGAATTAATTTTTGACATATCTCATCATATAGTTACTCTACTTCAAAATCTATTAATATTACAATATATATTCCTATAATTAGTTTTTGCATTAATGTCACCATCACTAGTATCATTATCAACATTTCCATCTTCATCATTACCATAATTAATTTTGAAATTTTGAATCTCATTGAATCATCATCATCATCATCCTTACTATCACTAGCACCACACCATCACCACTGCCACTTCCATCATTGTCACCTTCACTATGGTCACAATTATCACCACTATCATCATCATCATTATCAATGTCAATATCAATGATCTTTTCAACAACATTACCACAATCATCTTTGTCATTTTCATCTTAGTTGCTATTTTTATTATAATTGTTATTATTTTTATCATCATCATTGTCACTATCAATGATCTTTTCAACAACATTACCACAACCATCTTTGTCATTTTCATCTTAGTTGTTATTTTTATTATCATTGTTATTATTTTTATCATCATCATCATCATATTTGTTGTTATTGTAATCATATTTATCATTATGATCCTCATCCTCATCCTTATTGTCATTGTTTCCATTTCCATCACCAATTAACCATTGTATTAGTATCCCCAACAATATTTCAATTGATATTAATATCAACCTCAACATCACTATCTCATGCCATCATCATTATTGTTATCTTCCACATCAACACCATTGTTGGCATCATCAACATCATTATTGCCAATGTGGCTTTCATCAATGTCATCACAACATATATTGTCATTAATGTCTTGTCATCAATATTACCAAAGCCAACACATTATTACATCATAGATTGTAAGTACTACCACTTCTTTTAAGTAATACCAAATGATTTTTGGTCAATAAATTTTGTCTCCTTTAAAGAGATCACCAAGTACTTTGAATTATCTCATTGTATAAACTTATCATCTAGTTTCTCAATGATTCTTCGCATATGGTGTCCAAAAACCTATTTTCAAAACTAATCATTGGTATAAAGCTCAAGATTTTGAATTCTTGTCAATTGAGTGAAGATTCGAGGTCTCCGCCTCATGTGCCACTTCATAGAACAATGTCAACACTTGTAAAATCCTTTCAAGCATCATATCAATATTGCTATTGTTAGTCATATATTTTTTCTTAAAGTATGGAACAAACACTATGCACTCTCATACATGGAGAATAGAGGTACTAGCAACAATCCTTGCATATAATAGAGGAATAAGATGTCACTATACGGACTACAAAAATATTGTATCTTTAATCATACACATTTATTCATTCACACTTGAGTTTGATCTTTTGGATTTATCTTATAATGCCAAGGCCACATATTTTTAACAAATATATGGTTTCATGAAAGTTTGCCATGTAATTTATAATAGGAAAGGAAATAAATGGACATGTTTTAATAATTAATATTTTATAATAAATACATGTAAGAAATAAAATGCATCAAGATAAATGTCATGGGGAAAATTGTGCGATTTAAATAATTTATGATTTAGAGTTGGGATTACTATGGGGGCAAGCATAAAGTTGTGTCCCACTAAATGAAACACTAAAAAAAAAAAACAATTTTTTTATTCTCTCATTTTTAGAAAACAAATCGTTATGAATTCGAAGATGATGTAAACTAGTAACTTTTGAGATTTTATACATAAATTGAAATATGTATTACTCTTTATAGTAATTTCAATACACAATATTTTATACCACATAAGTTAGAAATAAGATCAATTCATAATTTCTTAAAAATAGATCATTAATTGATATTTAAGACATGCATCCTTTTTTAGTTATTTTTTGTTGCATATTTTATTTATTATTCATTTTAAGCTTAGATTAATTATAATTTAGACATATTTTCCATATCACTTAATTTTTTTGTATATATATTTTTTCAAAACAAGGACATCAATATTGAGGGTAGTTTTATTTTTGTGAAAAAATCAACTTTTTGTTAATATGTGATGTATATAGGCATTTATGTTCAATGAAAACCTATGTTCACTAGAAAATATAATGTTGTTAGAGTGCATAATACATTTTCATATTTATTTAAAATTATCTTGTTTATTATAAATAGAATAAGCTTGCTTAAACATTTATTTGTACACATGTCACAATTTGAAGAGCATACTCTCACCCACATATATCAAGTTCGTGGGAAGCACCTTCTATTGTTAGCAATTAATTATTTACTTGATCTCCTTCATAGTGACACATCTAGTCATCTAATAGGATTCTTCTTGAGTATTTCTCATAAATACTCCTTTCATGATCACATTTAACTAATGAGCCTACAACACTATAATCATTGTGTTTATTTTTTTATTTATTAGAATAACACATCATTTTAACTTTCTTTTCTCATCTAGATCATCATCTTGTGATTTCATCTTCATCAAAAGTTAATTTTACATGGTATTAAACCATAGGATGAGGAGTGTGTTCATGTCCAAACAAGAACAAGGGATTCAAGAGGCTTGTGTTGGTAAACAACATCTCTAAGGCATCTTGGTGTAATTTTGATTCTTCCATTGCATTTGTAGCATTAGAAAACTCCAAGGGGTGCCTTCAATTTGCTAATTCTTTTTTTGCTTGTACTTTAAAAAAAAATGAGCTTTCATAATAGTTCAAGGAGAAAATTTTGGTTGAAGAGGTTCCTAGCACAAAATGGATAGTTTCATTGTATCTAGAGTAGCCAAAAAATTCTAAATTGACTATTAAATCATCAAAATCAAATCAAGTGTAGTAAAGAAAAAAAAATGGCACAATGAGGTCATATGACCTCCTTGTGCATTATTGTGTAGATATATGAAAATAATTATTTAAAAATTTCTTATATTTTTTAAATTTTTTTGATATTGTAAAAAATATTACAAATTAAAATTTTATTTTCATAGTGTTAAGTGCTTGTAAATATTTCCATAAGAAAAAAAGTGTGAGAGGTACTTTGCCATGGGTAAGGTACAATAGGGTCTACCTAGCCCCCCAACCCCTTTTAAAAGGGGTGGAGGAATCCTAGGGCCTCACCCCTCTTACTTGTGGGTGATGGTTGCCTTGGGCCTTGTCCATTATAAAAGAAAATCTATTTTATAAAGAAAAACCACAAAAAAGTAGTGGAAAAAAACCCTTCAATGCTACTCTCTCCACCATTTTTCCACTGGACCACCACCTCCACTAGTTGTGCTTCCCTCCAACCATCAACCTAGCACCTACCTATCGCTATAGTACCACCTACTATAAGGACCCCCTCAATTTTCAATCTTAAAAGGAAACTTGGGAGGGCCGCATATCGACCAAATAGAGGTCTTTTTTGGAACACTTTTTTGAAATGGGATAGAGTTTCACACTCTTTTCATTGATTGAATTGGTTTTTGTTCAAAATGCATGATTGAAAACTCAATTTCTTATATATTTAACTAATTTTTTCTCATTTTTGTAACTTCAAACACCCAAAAATTTCACATACACACTCTAATGAACATACCCTACTTCCACCATACCATTTTGTTTCCAATGCATTTGAAAAGGAATTGACGTTGGAAATTACATGGAAAGTAATTTTTATTTTGTAATCTTCATATGAATGAACGAGGTCATGATTAATGATGTTGTTTTGAAGGAATTTACCCTTCACCTATTAAATGTTAGTAGGTTTCAATTGGGACAATATATTTGTCCATTTAGACCATAGATTTTATGATTCATTAAAAAATGTGTCTTAGAACAAATTTTTGATAAGTAGTGTCAATGAGATTAACCTCATACTTGTATGTTCTAAAGAAAATTGTTATAGGATATTCTCTATTATAACAATAGGGTTTAACCTAGTGAGGAATATTTCTCTCGTCAATGATAATATATTTTTTATCTATGCCTATCAACTATGGTACTATTGAATGAAATTGTTGCTTTTCACAGTTAAAGCATATCCATCTCAAACTTGCCATTTTTTAATTGATTGTGTGTTATTATTGCAAGCCTTTTAGCCTTGCTTTCCTAAATTTCTATGAGATTAATGTTGAAGCCTATCATCTTGTCATTACTAATTGATAGTGTTGATGTTATTGATAGTAAAGCCATGTAGCAATACCTTTGTTCATAGAAAAGAGTTGTATGACTCAATTATAGTTGAATGACTTTAATGCCATCATGTTAAAGCTTTGGTGTTGCTCAACCCTCTCATTATATATTCCATATTTGCTCAATATTTTCAATCCAATGACAATTAATCATTTAAATGCTCAACCTTGTCATATATCCCATAATTTCTTGAATAATCAATGTAATGAAATTTTTTTGTTATCATGTGCTTGACTTATCAAGGTATTGACAGATTTATTGTTGCGCATTCAACCCTATCAATGTAATTACAATATTTTGGCAATGTGTTCAACTTTGTCAATGTTATGCCAATGTATGTGAATGTATTTGACCTTGTCAATATTAGGACAATATAATATGCATGTGATTGACTCTACTAAAACCATGCTAGTATAATATAAATTTATTCAACCTTTCCAAATGTTATGATAGTATTTATATGTGATTTTGACTATAGTTAATTAAAATTTTCAATACTAAGATATTATAAAGTAAAATGGCTTATGTATACAATTTTTCTTGTATTTTGAAATCATATAATATATATGTTGTGAGACCTTAATAATACTTCAGCCTTTGGCATTAATGTTTTCATTTAATAGTTGCTTCTCGACTTTAATAGCAATATGTCTATACAAATAAACATTGACTATGTTATAGCCTTGTGCCTAGGTAGAAAATCCAAAATGTTATGTTCATAGAAATCGAAGAGTTCAATGATAATGTTCATGATATGAAGTAGGAAATAATGTGATATTGATTTCTAACCATTTCATTTAATAGTTACTTCTCGAATTTAATAGTAATATGTCTATGCAAATAAACATTGACTATGTTATAGCCTTGTGCCTAGGTAGTAAATCCAAAATGTTATGTTCATACAAATCAAAGAGTTCAATGATACTGTTCATGATATGAAGTAGGAAATAATGTGATATTGATTTCTAACCATGAAATAATTTTAAATATATAAGCATGCATTATAATATAGACAGCATGTAATGGTAATATTTGGTATTTAGAGAAAACAATAGCATAAAATGAATTTTAAATTTTAATATTATAAGATATGATCGTATGCTTCTTTATTGAGTAATTTATATATTGGAATGTGACAATGAGCATGTACCTACACATGAACATGTGTATGTTGCATGAATATGTACAAGTGTAAATGCATCATCATTGATGTTTGTTAATAAGGAAGTGGACACTTGAAATAAGCAACATTATCATATGTACATATTTATTTATGCATGTGTGTGTGTTGATGTGTGAGTTATATTACATTGTATATGTTTATTTTATGCAAAGTGTGGTTTGAATTTCAAAAGAACATGGCTTTCACAAAGATAATAATAGAAATGAAAAATAATTTACATGTGACTTTATTTTCGATAAACAATTTGAGAAAAAGGTTTGTGAATATGACACATGTTATCTTATGGAATGTGAATATTTATATTAAATATTTGGCCAAAGTAAAACAAAATCAATTAGTTGTATTGTTAGTTTATAGTCTATTTTATGGCATTCAATAAAATAGGTCTTACTAAACTAAAAGTATCTAAGTTGTATAGATTGTTTATAATTTAGAACAAAATACCAATTCATGGATGACATGGTGATCATGGGATTCACTTGATCTTCTACCCTCATGAAGGGTAGGGACACTCCCAATTGGAAGGTGTGTGGGGGGCCTCTAGTCTATGGTTGAAGGAAAAACACTCAAGTGATGCTCTCCCTCTTGTAGTTGAGATGTTGAATACTTGGTTTATCAGAGATAATACCATTATTTTCACTTGACATTGCTCTATTATTGATACATTGTACTTCACATTTAAACCATGGCATTTTTATTAAGCCTTGAAATTAGAAATTGGAATTTTGTAATACTCAAAGATAAGAATTTTACTCATTAAAATGGAAATTTATCTCATATTTATCTTTGCATTCATTGATTAGTAAATATTTTTCAATGAAATCATCTTGTAAAGAAACATGGTTAATTATTCAAATAATGCTAGTAAATTTTTATTCAATTCAATTTTTATCTTCTATTTGTAAATAAATTTGTAGAATCTTTGAATCGGATGTCAAAAACATATATATGGTGTTTTTTTATTAATGAACTAGTGGGTTTGCTACACATGGTATCAGAGCATGGTTAAAACACTAGGGCCTATAAACCTACCACATAAGAAGTTGTCAAAAATATAACTTTGTGTTGTACTTTGAATGCAAAAATGGGTGAATGAAAGAATAAGAAAAGAAAAGGTAAAGAAATCCATAAAATCTCAACCCAAAGTTAAAATTGTGAAAGCTATGATCTACACAAGAGAGATCTATCTCTTTGATTTTGAAACTCTAGTTGACACTCTCAAGTGAATCAAGATAGAAAGAGAAAAAAATTGAGCAATCAGTTTCCACACTAGTTAAACCTAAGAAATTGTTGATGATTTGTGACATGCCCTTTGGGTGTGGTTGTAATGCACTAGTTTTAGGTAAAGAGGTGATTTAGGAATACATGTGTGTACATTAACCCTCAAATTTTGCGTTGCTAGATTATGATGGAGAGGAGGAACTTGAATAAATTCATCTCTTTGAGGGTGTTATGTAAACTTTGAGAAACATTACATAAATAAGGATGCATGAATTTAATGATATGAATAAAATGACTTATGTTTTTTTTATTCCAAAAGTGATGAGTTTTGAAACAAATCTTGATTTTTCTTAAGGATTAAACTTTAAAATAAATGTTTCTTTTGAGTAGATTTTGAACCATTTTTTCTTCACTTTAAGTAAGAAAACTAATAAGACTATAATGACTTACCAGGTGCAATCATGGTGTCAATAAGAGTAAACCTTAAAAGTAAAATCCTATTGTGGAGTTGGATCAGATATTGACTATTTTAAATGAAACTAAAGATAGATGAGGAGCCTTGAAACAAAAAGTGAGAGGGGAAAGTGAAGGGGAAATGGGAGTTGATCAGGACCAAGTAAATCAAGGAGATTTAAAAGCATGTTTGACCAAATAATTAGAAAAATATATGAAGAGTATTACCCCACCAAAGTTTGACAGAATTATGATAGGAGATGGAGTTGAAACATGGTTCACTAATATGGAAAATTACTTTGAAATTATAAACTATTCAAAGATAACTAAGGAAATCTGGGGAGCCTCTTAGTTGTCAGGTGAAGCATCCACTTGGTGGATAAATAAAAAGACTGAATTGGGGTTGAGTTCCCTATGTCTAACTTGGGATCAGTTAATGGTGATTTTCAAATAAAGGTGGCTACCTAAATTGTACTTCAATAAAAAATTGATTGATTTCTAGAGTTTGTGTCAGGGATACATGTCTATAACAAAGTATTGGGAAAATTTCACCAGGTTGTTGAAATATATACCATAATATCAATAAGATGAGATATTTCAAATAAGGAAATTCATCATGGTTCTAAATGCCCAAATTGGAGGTGAGGTAGATCTTCATGGTCCAACCACCATGGATCAAGTTTTTGAAAATCCAATCAAGCAAGAACAAAAATTAAAGTCCATATCCACATATCAAGATAAGACAAGGGATAAGTTTGAATGGTCCAAGTCACCACCATCCTTTAAATATAAAAATTAGAATCAAGACTCAAAACCAAGAACAAATGGGAAAGGATAAAAAAAAAATAGGAATAACCCCTGAAATGGAAAAATGAAAAAGGATTTCAAGAAAAGAAAAGAATTCAAAAAGGGTTGCCCCACAAAGAAGAAAGGACCTCTTGGTAGATGATTCAATTGTAGAGGAGATCATTATGTGAATCAGAGTCCAAACAAGAGTCAAGATAATCAATATTGAATGTACTCTCTACCATCTCAATAGGAAGTGTTTTAGCAAAGGATCTAGGTGTTTGTAGATAAACCTCAAGCGAAATATCAAATTGCACCAATTAAGATTATATATACTTTATTTGGTACTACCTATTTCAATTTTAATAGATACTAGTGCAACTAAAATTTTTGTAACTTCTAGTTTGGTAGATAAAATTCCAAGATGGGGTGGTTATATGGCTAAACCTTGGTTAGTATAATATGCAAACCAATCAAGATCTCAAGTAGAGCAATATTTTTTCAATGCCAAAGTAAGATTGCCAACTTTTATAATAGAAGTCAACCTTTATGTAGCTCCTTTTAGATTGTATGATTTCATTTTAAGAATGATTTGGTTATGGCATCATAGAGATAAAAAGTATATTATTTTGACAAAATAGTCAAATTCCTTAATGATTTAAGAAACCTAGTCTTGATCGAAGGAATTCAACATAAAATTAAGATCAGGTAAATCTTTTTAATGTAGTTGAAAAGAGCCAAAACAAGGGTGTCAAATATTTGTAGTCAATATGGAGCACATAAAAGAACCTAAAGAGTTAATTATTCTTGAAGACCTGTACTTCTATGATTCTCAAAAATTGTATGAAGTTAATGAGGAACTATCAAGGAAATCTAAGGAACCATCTATTCAAGATTATCCATTCCTTTACGAGTTTTAGGAAAAATTTCTTGATGAGCTACCTGGATTACCTCCTAAAAGAGCCTTCAATTTCATATTTGATATAATACCTAGCTCAAAATTTTTTGTCTAAAGTACCCTATTGTATGACAACAACAAATTTGATGGAGATAAAAGCACAATTGCATGAGTTGTTAGCCAAAGGATTGATTAGACCCAACATATCATCTTGGGGAGTGCCAATGATTTTTGTCAAAAAGGATGAAACATTGTACTTATGTATAGACTATCATATGCTTAACAACTGAATGATAATGAAATAAATACCCATTATTACCTTGCATTGATGATATTTTTTATCAAATGCATGACACAACTATCTTTTAATTATTGATATGAGATCAAGATATCGTCAATTAAGGTTAAAGGATGAAGACATTCAAAAAACAACCTTTAAGACAAGGTATGAGCATTACAAATTCATAGTTTTACCCTTTAGATTAAGTGATGCCCTAGAAACATTCATGAACTTGATGAATAACGTGTTCAAGGATTGTCTAGATAAATTTATACTCATCTTCTTAGATGATATTTTGATATATTTAAAGAATGAAGAAGAGCATATTCAACATTTGAGAATTTTCCTACAATGACTAATGAATATAAGTTGTATGGTAAGCAATCAAAATGTACCTATTGTCACATGAAATTACACCTTGTTGAACATAGGCTCAATATTCCAATGATAATGAAAATGACCTCAAGGTGTGGGACCTTGCAAGATGAGGTCAAGTCTCCAGAGAAGGTCAACTTCATCTTTTGATCCAAGTGCACATGTGTTGGACCAACCCAACACATAGAGACCTACTACTAACCCTACTCTAATAAACTTGTAGGGGGAAAGGGGGAGAAGGAATGCATGGGAAGGGAAAGGGGGTGATACAGCAAGATAGATATATTTCTTCCTACTTCAAACAACATAATACATCAACGAAAGGGACCAAAATACCTACACAATTCTCTATTTTTTCCAATTCCAAAGATAACATGAAGGTTAGGGTTTGTTCAAATGTTGAAAAGGGAGAAAATTCACATAACAGTAACTACAAACTTAAATAACACTACATATATGAATGGAAAGTAACATAATACCACTCGTACATGAAGGTAATGAAGGTTTACACAACATATGCAAAGGAAAAAGAGGTAAATATGATCAATTTCATTAATATAGTCATAAAATCTAATTTACAATTACAAAATATGCAAAGTGCATGAATTTTATAAAGAAACTATAGGGAAAAGCCTAGGGAAAAACCCTTGAAATGAATACAATGCTTGCCTTTATAGTTTAGGCATAACTTAGATGATTTGTCATCAAACCCTAACTCAACTATGGTTAGAAACTAGATGGAAATCCAATCAGATCAGGATACAGATTCCATGGACCTCAAAATCAAGTTGAAGGCTTACTAAAACAACCCTAACATACTCACCATCCCTCCCCATTGATGGATTTTGTAATTATAGAATGGAACCCCCACAAAATCCACCATGAAATTCGGTCGAGAATGGCCTTTTGGAAGAGGTGGTGTTTGTAGATAGCAAGGGAGCATGACGATTTTTCCTGCAATAAATGCATATAGGAAGAAATGCATAAAAACTCATTCTTGTATATCTGAGGATTCGATCTGGTAGTTGGGATGTCATAAACATTATTGCAGACCTTCTTGCGGACATAACACTCTTAGTCATTGCCTAGTTTGAATTTGAGTTGTAGATCTACCAAGAGAAGACGAGGATTGATAGATCATATGCTTTGACCAAATTTGAATTATGTTGAAAAGTCTTGGCCAATCAAAAAATACCATGTTGAAGTCGCCTTTACACGTCATCAAAGTGGGCCAGTTGGGAGATTCATCGTTGAAAAGGTTGATGGTGTCTAGAAAGAGCCACATGTCGACCTTTTGTGCATTTGTGGCTTGAAAAAGGACCTACCATGAAGAACTCACGGACTGACATAATCCATTCCATGTGGTGACCTTTCTGCACCTTCGCAGCTTGAAACTTGAAGCTCTTTGAAAGACTCACAAACTAGCAGAACCATGAAAAAATGCTATGGGTCACCTTCTCGCGATCCCATAGTTAGAAAATGGTCCTCTTTGAATGACCTATAGTCTAGTGGAATTCATATCAAACTCTACCATGTGTCGCCCTTTTTTGTGCCTCCATGCTTGAATTTTGGACCCACCACAAGGGATTCACAGACTCATGGAAACCATGAGAACATGCCATGTGGAAACCTTTTTGAAACTCCACAAAGTCTTAAAGGCATGCAAAAGGTCTCACCCCAAGATGAGGGTTGCAAACACTTTCCCGACAAATCTGTGGTATGATGAAAATTGTAAGGCAGCCAAGAGATCACTAAAAAAGAGTGGAATGGACAAAGAATACAAGAAAAAATATGAAAAATTAGTGCAGTCTAAAAAATTTGATTATGTTAATGACAAAAGGAAGGAGCTAATCTCTCTTGGAAAATAGAATCCTAAAGGATTTTGGAGAGAATTTTAGCAAAGGAAAAAGAAGACTGAAAACAGTATTACAGATGTCCAATGGTTAGAATATGCTAGGCTTCTTTACGAGCGAGTCCACAAAAAAGACCATCCGCCTGTTCTTAACACATCAATGGAACTATTCATGGTGGAGGATATTAAACAAGGAATAAAGAATTTAGCTAGTGGTAAAGCACAAGACATTGATGGGTTACATGCTAAATTTTTAAAATGGGGGATTGAGACTCTTGCCCCTCACATAAAAATAATTTTCAATAATGTCAATTGCGATGGTTTCCCTGGAGAGTGGACTACCAGTGTGGTCATTCCTTTATTTAAAAGCGGTGATATCAATAATCCATCTAACTACTGCTCGATTATGGTCAATCCTATCTTTGGAAAGCTCTTTGGGAGCATGGTTGAATGGAGGATCAACAGTTGGGCAGAAAATGAGGGGAAAAGGGCAAAGGGGCAGGCAGGCTTTAGGTCGAGACACTCTACCATTGATCACTGTATCACCCTTAGAAATTTGATTGAAAAAAATTGGAACATCCAGGGTGAGGAGGTTTACTGTTGTTTTGTAGACTTTAAGAATGCTTTTGACACGGTACCTAGAGACAAACTATGGAATAGAATGGAGGAATTAGGCATCCCAAATGAGTATAGAGCAGTTGTTCATAGATTGTATGAGAAGGTTAGAGCTAAAATTAGAACTAGTGATGGTTTTTCAGAGTGTTTTGGTAGTGACATTGGAGTTAAACAGGGCTGCCCTCTATCCCCTACGCTTTTTGGGTTATACATTGATAAGTTGGAATCTTGGTTAAGCAATATGAACAGGGATGGTATTCAGCTGGCAGGCTATGTGGTGAAACTTCTATTATATGTTGATGATCTTATCCTAATTTCAAAAATAGCTCATGGGTTAAGAGAACATTTGAAAGCTCTTGAACTCTTTTATCAGGAGGTCGGGATGCAAGTGAATATCACCAAGACCAAAATCATGATTTTTTCATTGAACAAAAAAGATAAACAAAATACCTTTCTTTTTGAAGGCAGCCCGCTTGAAATCGTGAAAGAATACAAGTATCTTGGGATAGACTTTCATTATAAGCTTAGTTGGGAGACTTGTAAAAGGATGCTAGGATGTTGGAAAGCCTCCTACCTTCTGTAGAACAGGTGTAGAAAAGCCGAGCTTTGGGATTGGAAAACCAAGAAAACACTTTTTGGTTTGCTTGTTGTGCCGATTGTTCTTTATGGGTGCGAAGTGTGGGGAAGCAGTATGTCAAAGTGCAATTGGAGGAAACTAGAAAGAATTCAGAAACATCTAATAACAAGCAGTCTCAAAGTTAAAACCACAGTCCCATATGAAATTCTTTTAGCTAAAGTAGGGACTTTTCCATTGGAAGCATCGGCGTTAACTCGGTTGATAAGCTATTTAAGGTTGAAAACATGGATGACCACCGTTGGCCTAAAATGGTTATGAAGGAGATGCTAGATCGTAGGAAAAAAACTTGGATGAAGCAGAACAACAAGTGGTTGAACAAGTGGGACATCAATTTGCAAGAGTGTCCTAGCACCAATAGTAAAATAAAAAGCTATGTGAATAAAAAATTTAGAACTTCCATGTGGGCAAATCAGATTGGACGTTAAAAAACTTACTACATCAAAGAGTTTAACCCGGAAAAGGATCATAAAATTTATCTAGGTGCATCTATTAAAGGAAAAGAAAGGTTGTTAGTTGTGCAATTGAGGACGGGATCACATCACCTTAGGTGTGAGACCGGTAGGTGGAAGATACCCAAAGAAACTTGGGAAGAAAGAACTTGTATTTTCTGCAATAAGGGGACTGTGGAAACAGAATGGCACTTCATCATGGAATGCACCACTTACGAGGATATTCGTACTCAGCACAAAAATAGTTTAAAATTTGATAATATGCACCAGCTCTTTGGGGAAGACAAGATTATTCAGACAGCTAGCCTTCTAGTCAAAATTAATAGTAGGAGACTCGACTTGGAAAAGAGCATGAAGACAAATTAGGCCCAATTTTGTCTTGGTCCCTTAGACTGTTTAGTCTCGTGGACGTCATTAAAATATTTCATTCATTCACTTGAAGCTCTTTGAAATACTCATGGATGAGCGGAACCATGAAAACATGCCATGTGTCACCTTCCCCGCACCTCCGCAGCTAAAAACTAGACCCACCACAAGAAGCTTGCGAGCCCGCAAGATGGACCAAAAGTTGCCAGATGTCAACCTTTATGTGCTTCCACACTATGAAACTTGTGTAGTGAAATTGACCTTGTGGATGTGCAAAGCTCATGATAGATGTCACCCTTTCCGCAATCCTACACCTTTAATTTTCTTTAATAAAAAATACCTACGAAACTATGGAAACCACACAATGCAAAAAGAACTTGGATGGTGGGAAAGGAGAAAGAAATTACACTTAGAATTTTGGACGAAAGTCCAAAAATCCAAAAGGAGTTTGAAGTCCTGAAGAAGGAAGAAGTCGAGCTCGAGAAATTGAAATGAATTAGGTCCAAATGTCCAAGAGAAACCCAAAGTCTTGAAAAGAGTGAAAGAAGAAAGAGGGTGTCAAGATCAAAGATCTCGATTGGATTCATTCTTTTGGACAAAGGGTCCAAATGTTGGAAAGAATCTTGAAGTCCCGATAGAAAAAGGAATCAAGAATGGAAATAGATACAAACATTTGGAAAAAAGGTGCATATGTCCAATCGGGTCTCGAAAGTTCGACGTGACTAAAGAAGAAAAAGGGAAGCGAGAACTTGGGAGAAAATAGACTTTTGAACTTGATGCAAAATTTTGTCCAGGACCTGAAGTTATGATTATGTGGTGTGAACATGTGAAGTGTTGAAATCCTATTGTGTAAATGTGGTGATCATGGAGTGAAAATTAACCCATAAAAAGGGTACACAAAAGTGTTAGTGCTAGTAGTATAGGATAGGATTTTAAATCATTGTCATTTCTTGTTGTGTGCTTGTGGATGTATGAGAAACCATACAGAACTGCATCACTAATGAAATAAGCTAGTTATTTGTGAAGATGGGTACCTATTGTGTATTGTAAAAAACAACACAAACAAAATAGGTTATTAATAAATGAATCCTATATATATCTCAGGCTTACCTTGGCTCCCTAGATAAAGCATATGGTAGCATTGTTTATAATTTTTCCAAGAAAATATAAATAAAATGATCGAGTGTGCCATGAACCCTGTAAGTGGATCAGGGGCAGAGCACTCTTATGGACGACCCCTACTCCATTCTCCATTTTTCGATGGTTACCATGATAGTAGAGTGCAGAGGGTGTTGGAATGCCCACAACCATAGTAAGCGCCCTTCTTAAGAAACACCACCCTCAATGAACCTTCATGAGCTCACTAAAATAAAAAGTAGAAAAACAAAATAAATAAATAACAAAATAAAAATAAATAAATAATAGAAATCTGAATGTCAAGTAGTATCATGTTAAAACAAAAATTTGTAAGCTAAGAAACCAAAGAAAGTTGAAAGAAAAGAAAATAGAACATAATGATTAGCTACATCATGCAAACATAGCTTTAACCTTGTTTTGTAATTGTAGGATGCCTGACATTCTTACCAAATAGGTAGGGTTGCAGTAGTTTGGTTGTCACCCCTTTTTCCTTCCATTCCTACTCAACCAAAGAACAAACAAAAAATGTAGATCAAACTTCTTTTAGGGTTAGCTGCATCCTTAACCTAATATCCTTATATCCTTAAGACTCACTAAAAAAAAATAAAGAAGCAATATTTTAATAATAAAATAAGTTCTTAAAGGTAGGTGAGGGCCATGTACTATATTCTTCTCCTATATTATAAGGGAATATGGAAATGTGGAAACGTGAGTTTAGGTGCCTATGTAGATGGGTAAAGGAAAACAAAACAAAAAAAATAGTAACCTATTTAAAGTCATTCGCTCCTTCTTATTTATTTATTTTTCCTTTAGTCTCATATATTCATAGGATAAGAACTGAATGGCTTTATTAAAATAAAAATAAAATCAAGATAAAGATATTTTGGTTTTAAAAGATATCTTATGTATTTAAATAGATAAAAAGTTTCATTAGCTATTAAGAAATAAATTTTGTATGTTAAAAATATTCGAAAAGATATAAAATTTAGTTGATTTGGAAATTACATATAAATAGTTTTAGTTTTTTATTTTATTTTTTAAAATAAACACTATAAAATAAATAAAATAGTTCAAAATAAAAGAGAATAAATAAATATAAGTGGAAGTTGGGTAAAGAAAAATAATTAAGATTATATATAAAGTTAATTTGAGTTAATTTTTGTGATTTAAAAATATCAGTTAAATTAATAATTGAAATATTAGAATCTAAGTAAAATTTCAATAATGCATTCATAAATTATTGTGTTTTTTATTCATTATTATTTGTATGTCATGTTTATTATTCTATTCTTTGAGTTCTATGATGGTGATGATTTCTCATTGTGAGTATGAATTCTATTCTATGAATTGTTGAAAATGTTCTAGATTATATATTTTATTTAAAATATATTACTCTTGTTCTCTGTATATCAACAATATGTAAATCTTTCATGTGAAAAATATTTGAATCTTGAACATGCTAAAACAATTCACATCTCAATACACTTATGGATAAAGAATATGATAGATCACTTGTTAATTTGTGGCACCTACTTATATTAGCCAAGTGCAACTAAGACCCCTATTTTAACCATGTGTTTTATTTCGTAAGTGTTGAACCCTTGTAATTATGTTTTATTTGTGAGAATGTGTTTTATCATTTGACATATATTTATTTTTTATATTTTTGGTTAAACATGGAATTGATAATTTTGAGAATTTAAAGTGGTGTAGAATATATTTTAAAACTTATTTTTATGTGTTTATGAGCCCTAGGTATGAGTACCTATGTGTAGGGTACTTTGAAAGTGACTTGGAGTGTTTTATAAGTATATTGTACCTTTGGAAGCCTTGAGAAGTATAAAAAGTGTTATTGGAGGTCTTAAGTGCAAGAGACCTAAGTCAACTCATGCATTTCAATTTGTAAGAGGAAGTGGAGTGCACTTCACTCCACCTCGAACGAAGAAGGTAATCCATGTAGGTTTTTTAAGTTACTCACTACTTCCTTTTGCTATCTAGTTTCTATGTGTACTTGTGAGGTTTTTTAAGTTACTCACATTGTGTATGAGTTAGATGCCTAAGCTAGTCATTGGAATTACGTATGATGTGGGTATGATTTAGTCACCCTATGTATATGTGACATATTCTTGAGCCATCCTCTAGGTGTACCTATGAGATGTATAAGAGCTAATAATCTATGTGTATGTAACACAAGAGGGAGCTAGCCATATGTATAGATGATGTATGCTTGATCCAATAAGTATGAGAACATGTAATGTTGGAAGCATATGGTGGCATTTTCTTAAAGTTGCATCCATTGTATGCCATTATTGATCTTGATGATTAACAATTTGTTGGAATGATGAATGTAGTATTATATAGCTCTTTTCCCTTATAATAGGTATTGATAAATGGAGATTTATTATATTCTTTGGTCTTAAACCCTTATATGGTTTTTTTTATGCTATACTATTCATTCATTTCACTCTCATGAGTAATGGTACTTTAGTGGTTATGAAACATTAGGTATGGGAGCCTATGTGTATGTTTCTTGAGGGATTATGGTAAGGATAACTACATGGGACTTTGATCCCATTTGGAAGCAAGTATGTAGGGAATCCTTGGTTGAAGGATGCCTCTATGATATATATCTATAGGGAAGAATTTAGGGATAACTCCAAATTTCACCAATAGCATGCAAGTGATAAATGTCAAGATTTACCCAATTTTATAGGGTTTAGATAGGATTTCACCAATTGCATGCAAGGAATGTATGTCAATAACTACTTATCTCAATATTTTAAAATTGGAATTGGTGTATCAAAATAAATATATGCCTCTTACAGTGTGTATGCCTAAGCTATGGTTTCATGGGTTTGATTATTAATCTAATTCTAGTGATTAATAGTATAAGCGCTAGTCTTGGGTCTCTGATAAGGCCCTAAGACATCCTAATCATGTAACTTATATGATGGTATGATTATTTAAATTATTAATGAGTTGTGAAAATATTATTACTAGCCTTGGGTGATGTGTGTTGTTATTCTTACACCTTATCCAGTGATGATTGTGAATAGTATAGGATGATTTCCCAACAATTGATGTAAGAAATATGAAAAAGGGTGGGACCCATGATATAATACGAGATGCACTAACATTTTTTTTTGGCTAGGATGCACTAAAATGGTAATTATTTATGAATCAAGTAATGTAATATGTATGCAATGGTGTCACATGCAATCCTATTGCTAGTTGGTCACTATGTATGTGTGATTCAATCATGACATACTTGTGTAAAAATGGTCTTGTATTGTGCATGTTATTATATTTATTCCCTCGTCAGTGACAAAAAAAACTAGTAGGGGAATATTTCTTGTCATCATAGGTGGTGGTGCATGTAAGGTCCCTCCCTTTATATCAATTTCATAGCCTTTTATTTTAAACTTATACTACGTTACTGTGTGGATTAAGGGTGCATCATTTAGATGATACAGGACCCAGTTGTGTTTGAGTGCCACTGTACCTTTAGTCATTTGATTCTAAGAGAATATTAGTTAGATTCTTATGTGAATGTTTCTATTAAGGTATGTGACTAAATCTACATTGATAATATAATTTGTCATGCTATGTGGTGTTGCTAAGGTCCACTAGTAATAAATATCCTTTCTTATAATTTTATTCATGTTGATTTTGAATGTATCCTATAGTATTCACTTGAGGTTCCTCATAGCAATTATTATGGCTCAAGTCATGAAAGGAGCTTTAGAGGTTTTAGTAAATATAGAAAGTGCAAATTTGATCCCTATAGTAATGCTTAACTAAGGGGGATTAAGATAGTAAGTAAACAAGGATAGATGAAGAGGTTTAGAGTCTTCTCTACTCTTGGGTTGTGCCTTATTATGGAATTATGATCTACTTGTAGATTAGATCATACCCATACTGATAGTTGGGAGATGCTAATAAAGAGTTAATCTAATAAGGATAACTAAACCCAACTATAGTTAGATTAATCTATTGATAATATGATTGTCATTGTTGTCACAAGGGCATCTTATGGATGTTAGAGGAGAGGCTTCTAGAAATGAGTTGATTGTGGTCAACAAAGGCACCTAATTGAGGTCAATAGGAGATCTAAGTGATATCAGATGAAGAGTTGTTGTTTGAGGCAAAAAGGACTTCATAGGATTGTTAGGAGGAAAGATTCATTGGCCTTAGGGTGTCATTGTACCAAGCCTTGGAGAGTTACAAAATTTGGACTTCAGACCTCAGGTTTACCTATTTCATCTTATAAAGAGGAAGGAGTTAGTTGTTTTTTCAATTAAGTCCAAAAGGCATCATACTTCGAGCTTCAGTCATGCCTTATATTGAATGCCTTAAGGAAATAAAGAAGTTTGAGTTAAAGTTCAAAAGGTATTAGGTTTTGGACTTCAGTCATACTGCATATCGAATCCCTCTAAGAAATGAAGAAAGAGTATGCTAAGTTCAAAAAGGTTTCGAACATTGGACTTTGACCATACCTCGTACTGATTGCATGAAGGAAAAGGAAGTTTGCATGTGTTAAGTCCGAGCATCAAACATTAGGCTTCAAACTTAGGGTTTAGCATATGCTAAAGGCATTGAACATCAGACTTTGGCGTTACGGCTTACGCCTTGACTTAAGGTTAAGTAAGAGGTAAAAGGTATTAGTGAAGGCCGACACCCAAAAAAAATTCAGGGATCAGAGGTCGGTCATAGGTCATATGACTTAACAATATCCCAAGTGATGAAAGGGGTATGGAGGAACCCCGACCCCCAAAAATTTCTATATGACTTTTCTTTTTTACATGTCATGATGATGTGGTTGTCAATAGAGGATCTCACTTACTTATGACATACACAAAAAAACTAAATCTTGGGAAATCCTTTTGGCGATGTGATTATATTCTAGTGGTGTCAAAAGAGGTCCCTGGTTGGTATAGTTTTTTATTAGATAAGCAAGGAAGGGCCCTGATCCCATGGTTACAATATTAGACAAAAAGAAACAAAGAGGAGGTGGGAAGCAGCACCACCAGTAATCCAAAAAACAACATTATAATTTCGCAATCCAGTAGTAATTTTAGTAACCATAGACCAACCAGTTCTAATAAAAAACAGTAAAATACTAGAAACATACTTAGTTCTACGTAAACCATTAATAAAGTCCACAGTGTCCCAGGTGGTATTCCACCATAACATATCCATAAAAATAGAACAGTCTAACAAATTATAACTATACGACAAAAGACTCATCAAAAAACAACAGAGCAGCACAAGAGGCATTATTTTCCTTTCTTCAACAAGTCCCCATACTCTCCCATGAGAGAAATATAATCTCTCCATTCATGTCCCTCTATCTTGTCCAGAGCCTTCAGGGTATCTGGTTTCCCTTGTTTCCTCATCTTCTTGGCAATTTTGAGTTCTTCAGAAGTCGCACCCATCATTGCCTACCTCATAAGTCTATTTGTAACCCTCATGAGAGTGCCCAGAGCCTTCTCCGTGTCTTCAAACTGAACCTGCAAAAAGGTAAGCCTGCTCTTTAAAACTTCAATGGTAGAGTCTTTACCCGTATCCAAATCCTCAACTTCTTGTACATTATCTTCCTCTTTCTTATCATCCTCATACTGATCAGCTTGTTCTTCCTCTTCCTCGTTCTTATCCTCCTTCAAGCCTTCTTCACCCATCTCATAGGCCGTATACTCAAAATCCTGATCCTCAAAGTCATCATCCTCTTGGGATTCGAATTCTTCATACTTTGTTCCTCCTCTTCACTCGCATACATCTTATGTTTCCCTTTTTTCTCGTTCGACGCCACTTTTGCAAGTCGGTTCAACCATCTACTGCCACTCCCACCACTTCCCTGTCCCTGTAGAGACTCTTTCACCTCCTCTTTAAGGATACCTTCCTCCGTTATTTTTATGAAATCCCTAATGTTAACATCACATCTGGGTTTCTTCGCCTTTGGAAGTTCAAGCAGCAGAGGTGAATGCTTCCTTTTTTCAGGCATGGCTCTTATAAGCTCTATTTCAAAAGTTCTTTTCTCCTCACATTTCTGTGACACAAGGGTAGAAGGGTTGGAAACATTGGTAATCAGGGATTAGCTTTTAGTAGTTACAAGCACTCTTCCAGCAACAATGGCAAGAGGCAGACGGGGAATAGGATCCTCAATCGGGATATCAATCGCAGCAGGGTTTTCATCCAAAGCTTGTTCTTCATTAGCTGCTTCAACGCAGCTAGGGTTATCATTTATTCCCACAAGAGGATTACCATGGGGATTCAACACCAAAGCATATGTATAGAGGGTTAGCATAAGGCCTTGATGGAGAGGACGGTTGGGACCTTTCTCTATATGGAGTTGCAGGGAGGACAATAGGTAAAAAGGCAAATTAACTCTTTCACCATGTTGAATGTGGTTTAGGAAGGGAAACTGGTATGCATGAATTGACATATACCTTCCCTTCAGAGTAAAATATCTCATTATAAATAGACTAACTAAGGCAAAAGGAGAAGGAAGTTCCAGTATAGCATACCCATTTTGGAACCTTTTGAGACTCTCACCTTCATGTAGGAATTTGTCAATGAACATCTAATAATCCATGCCTTGTTTTAGCAACTTTGATTCCCTGTTTCTACAACCCCATAGCTTCGTCGATGAGTCTGGTAGTCACTTTGAACTTCACAGCGCCAATTGTGACCTTGCCATTCTGCCAGGAGTTATTCAATTTAGCCGTTAGGTTCTCATTGTATCCCTTTAGGGATTGGAAGAACGAAACCATACCAGCTTCATCAAAAAATTTCCATAAATCCACATTTTGTTGTAGGGCTTGACAGTTCGGTGGCTCCGTTCTCTTCCTAGGACCTCCCATTTTTCTCTTCTGCAAATTCTTTAGCTGCTTCACACTCCTCTTCATAATCTCCCACACCTTCTTCTTATTCTTCAAAATTCAGACAACACTCTTACACCAAAAGACATAGAGAGCAAATGAAATATTGTGAATCGAGAAGTTTCTTTTAGAAACCTCCCACAACACATTCCCCAGAGAAAAATAACCATCATTATTCTAACAAAAATTTATCTTCTCATTAATTTCCTTTCCCTTCGCCACATTAGAAATGTGGGAATAGCTAACACCAAGACAATCCGCCCGCATAGACATGACAGCCCTTAACCCTATGAAAATCATCATGTGATAATTCGTAACCTTCATGATGAGAAAATTATTAATATTTTTGTCAACCAAGATCCTCCTATACATCCCAGTACAACCAATATCAACATTACACATAAATCCCAAAAGCACCACTTGGTACTCTTTTATCCAACCAAATAGAGAGTTTTTATCTTTGCATATCATACTCATGTTCAATTTTTTTCTTTAGAATTAAGCCTCTTAAAGACTTTGACATATTCCCATAGGTCCATATGGTCAAACCCCTACAGCTTAGCACCACATTGGCAACACAATTAGTTGCTTTATTTCCTTCTCTATAAACATGTTGCACTCTACAATTAGAAAAGGAATTTTTAATGACTTGACATTTGTCTATTATGTTTTTTTAATTCCTAAGGCAACGCCACCTCTTCATTAAGGACATCCACAATAAGCTTAGAATCCCCTTCTAATATGAAATTTTGATACCCCAACTCCTTTAGAATATTAAATCCCCCCAAATCCTCCATTGCTTTTGCTTTGTTCTTGGAGAAAACTCCCATATTCAACCCATAGCCCACAATACACTTGCATTTATGGTTCCTTAACAAGCCTCCAGCACCTGCTTGTCCTGGGTTGCCTTTTGAGCACCCATCAAAATTGCATTTGACCCAATCTTTCTACCGAGGGCTCCACACCATAGCTAATCTAGTTAGCATCTTAGACCAATTAAGTTTGATTAAATCCTTATTTATTCCCTAGTTCTGCTTGATCCTCATTTCTTTGTAATTTGGCCATTTTTTGGAAAAACCATACCTACCAGCCTCTATGTTTTCCTTGATTTGATTTTTGATGATCACACTGACCTCCCAACTGCTTCTATCCTCATCCCTAAAAATATAATTATTCCTTTCCTTCCATAATCCCTAGGCCACCAAAGGAGGAACTTGGTTCCAGATATCCATAATGACATTATGAGAGAAAGGGCAATTAGCCCAGCTTTGTATAAATACTTTCAATGAGTTAGGAAACACCCATTCAGTAGATAACAATGAGAGGAAGAAGGACCACATTTCCCTCTCATAATTGCAGTAAAAAAAGAGGTGAATTATAGATTCATTTTTTCGTTTACACAACATGCATCGGTTGACCAGTTGGAAACCTCTCCTAACCAAATTATCCACTGTCAGAATTTTTCCATGAGCCGCTATCCACCAAAAGCAATTAATTTTAAGGATCATTTTATTTTGCCACACCTTTTCCCAGAAGTTGTCAGAAACAACATTTTGTACCTTTATCAGTTCTTCATAGGCCATTTTGACTGAGAAACATCCAGAGGAGCAACCTTTTTAAATCCACTCATCTTCCCTTCCTCTATCAAACCACTTAGCCTCCCCTATCAAACCATGCAATCTAGTTAAGATAGGGTCCCAATTCACCTATCTCTAACCTCTTAGGTTGTCCCTTCTTAGTAACATTTTGAACTTCTTCCATCTCGGTTCCTCTAGCTCCCAATTTATATAGTTAGAAACCTTTTTACCACAGATTCTATTAAGACTTTATTTAAGGGGGTCTCAGCTCTTTTGAGGAGGACATAGTAGAAGACTCCATCCAAGGGTCCTTCCAAAAATATGTATTATTCCCAATTCTCTTTCTCACCCCCAGCTTCAACACATTTCTCAATTTAACAATATGATTCCAAAGAGCAGAGCTACTCGGCAGATCCAAAATTGAAAGAAAACAGCTAGGGTTCCTATTTCTCATGTATTTGGCTTGGAAAATTTTTACCCAGTCTTTAGTGCCTTCAAGGGTATTCCAACCAATCTTAGTTGTAAGGGATTTTTTAAGCATAGAAATTCTTCTTAATCCCAAGCCCCCTCTCCTTTTAGGAGTACACACCTTTTCCCAACCAACCAAAGACATTTTGTTTTTTCTTTAGTTCCTGACCATAAGAATTTTCTTTGTATCTATTATATCTTCTCCCCTATATAGGCAGGTATTTTAAAGAGGCGTAGATAGTATATTGATATATTCTATAGGGAAGCATTAAGGAGTTGAATCTTGCCCGCCAAACTCAGAAGCTTACCCTTCCATCCAGCAAGTTTGTTTTGGGTCCTTTCAATCAACTGATTCTAGTAAGTATTTTTCAAATTCTTAGAGATCAAAGGTAGGCCTAGACAAGAATCAGGTAATTCAGCTTCCTTACACCCCAAAATTTTTCTCACCCTTTCCTTGATTTGTTGATTAGTATTAAAGAAGTAATTTTTTATTTTCTCATAGTTGATACACTGACCTGAAACAACAACATAGTCATTTAGCACTTGTTTCCATATACCTGCCTTCCCCACCAAGGCTTCCCCAAACATTAGAGTGTCATCAACAAATTGATGGTGGGAGTCAGGCAAAAGAGATGAAGCAGCTTTAACACCTTTGAGAGCTTTTGATTCCACTAGTTTTTGGATATTCTTGCCAAGGACTTCAATAACAATGATGAAAAGATACGGGGATAGAGGGTCACCTTGCCTAAGCCCATGACCACGAGAAAAGAATCCTTGGGGAATGCCATTAACCAAAACAGAACACAAGGGTGAGGTAACATAGGCCGACATCAGCTTTAGGAATCTTCCATCAATTCTAAACTTTATGAGGACGGCAAAGAGGAAAGGCCAAGAGACTCTATCATAATCCTTAGAAATATCAATTTTGAAGGCCATCCCTGAATTTTTAGAGTGATCCATAGAATGAATGATTTTATGGGGGGAGATAACAACATCAATGATATTTCTATTCTGTACAAATCCTTTCTAGTTAGGGGAAATCATTTTACAAAGCACGGGTTTGAGGTGAAGGACAAGAATTTTGGAAAAAAAATTATAGACTATATTATAGAGACTGAGTCTATAATCTTTCCCTGGTACAGTTATCAATGGGGAGTATAAAATAAGTTTACATGTCTGGTGTGTGAAGGATATTATCATTTTATTCTTATCTCAAGGTTTCGAGGATCAAAGAATGGTGTTAAGGCTTAAACCGGTCGGGCATCAGAGATCACCCTTAAGGCTCACACCTTAACTTAATGTTATTAAGGAAGGATGAGGGAGACCCGAACCCCGACACCAGATATGGTGTTGGAGTTTGTGGGTCAGAGTTAAGGTTCAGGCCTTATTGGGAGTGTTAAGAAAGGGGTGTAAGAAAACCCCGAGCCTCAACACCCAAAATGATTTTGGTGTTCGTGGATCGACAATTTGGCTTACACCTTAACACAAAGGCGTGAAAGTGATAAAGGGGAAGAGAGAAACCCAAGCTTCAACAACTTGAAGCATTGTTCAAAGTTTCACACTTCGATATTTTGGGGGTTAGTGTGTTGGCTTGCAATGGAGCACATGAAGGCAATGGTAAAGGGTAAGGTCGATGGTTGAACCCCAATAGGCTAAGAAGCTTTAGGCTTGGGTGCTCGAGCTTGCTTCTAAGGTCCTTCTACACACGTCAAGCATAAGGTCGGGAGGATACCTAACACCCAAACCCCGAAGGTTGATAAGCTTAAGATCATAAAAATGGAGTAATCTCACCATCCCATGTATTCTTGTGTTGACTTGGGTAGACCAATGCAGGGATGTGGGTGAGTGACACGTGGCAAGCGATGATTGAATGACCGATTCACATTTTTGTTGTGAATCATTCTGTTTGGGTGAAGTGAGCATAAAGGTAAGATCGACGACATAGTTTAAGGTGAAGGTCTTCGACTGAATTTAAAATAGTTCAAATCGAACATTGGTGCTTTAAAGCTAGACATATAATTGAGATGCGCTAGATCATGGCACAAATTTCAAGATTGATAGCTTCCATTCAAAGGAATACATTATGTTAGTGGCTAGGAAAAGGGAGCTAGGGCATGAAAAATGACATGTCAGCTCTAGGTGGCATTCTTGCATAGGAATGAAGGAAATAGATGACACTATTACTATGAAAGTTAGTTATGTAAGCCGAAAGAGATCGAGCAAACAAAAGGATAGAATTTAATGTAAAAAACCCTAGATTTGGGGATGTGAGAAATTGCAGGTGCAATGAAATGGGTTAGGGGTGCACAACTCGAGAGGAGGAAGCTTGTTAATGAAGAAAAGAGGGTGAAGTTCTTTCTGCTTGGGAGATAGGATGATGAGAGTGGGGAAGAAGAGGGACGATGGATAGAGAAAGAGAGAGAAGCGAAAGGAAATAGAGAAGACAGGGGCAAGGCATAGTGTTTTTTTCTTCAAGCGGTGGAGATTGGAAGGCACAAAACCACACTGTCATTCCAGATTTATGGTATGAATGAGATTCTTTATCAGGTGTCATGGTGGACCAAGGAATTGTGGAGCATAAGAAAAGGTTCAAGACCCAAATTCAACCCCTTGGAGGATATTTAAGCAGGTATGGGAGTCTATCTTTAGCTAGTTTTAAGCATACCCACCTGGTATTTCATATATATAAATGTATTTGCATGTTGGACCCTATCATGGTATTGGGGCCGATGGTTGTGTATTTCGTGTATTATTTTGGGGTGGTAATATTTAGAAGTTTTTTTTTATACCCAAATCATACCCATGAGATTTTGGGGATTGTGTTTAGAATTTTGGCTTTAATCGACTATTCCATTGGTCTCAAATGAAATCCTTGGTGTAAGCCATTTAATGGCAATTGTAATGTCATCCCTAAATAAATAAAGCTTGGGTTTCTACATCCTTCTTGTCCTTCAAACACCAATAGCAGTAAATTATATATAATTTTTTGATACGTAATAACTGGTAAGAATAATGGGTGTTGGAATGCTCCGTTTAGCGAGATTTAAGTATCGCACTCATGGCACTGTATGACAGTTGCTTATAAAAAAATGGCCTTGCGATACCGTTTTATATTATCATAATAGAATCCCCCATTTCATTGTCATGGGGTTAAAATATTTCTCACTTGGGGGTTTGGCTAGATCTCACGAGGCTTCATGATGCCAATGTGGTCGGGAGGAGAGCAAGTTTGATTCAGTGGGTTATCTTATTGATGTAAATTATCTTGTGGTCAGAGATGGTTGTCAAAATTTTCACTTAACTAGAATTGAAGCCATGAAGTGCAGTAGATATTAAGTGTCGACATTAAATGGTCGTGTAAGCGTGATGTGCTTTGTTATGTATAAATTGTTCCTTAAAATTGTGTCTATCCATATCGAGGTTTCTGACCCCGGCTTCACCTAAGTAGGTGGCAACCGACGGTGGAATTGTCTGGGGTAAGAGGACCCTAGAAAGGGTTGCATACCCAATCTCATATTCTCTAATTAATGGATTGGACGCATAGGATATTTTTGTGTAAAGAATTAAGGTTAGCGCATTTCAGTGTTTTTGGATTATAAGGGTGACTGAGGTAGAGTGGTCTTTGAACCTAATGTTTATACTCCTTGTGTTAGTAAACCAAGTGTATGAAGGTTGTATTGCCCAGAAATGTTCAATATGTGGATTATTTTGTTAACCTTTCACCCCTTAATCTTATTGATGTTATATGGGGACCTTTGTATGGTTGGATTAAAACCATGACTTCAACTATCAATTATCTATTCAAGGTATTTTTTTGGATTACCTTCATCCTAGACCCATTTCTTGATTGTCTATGTTGGCAAGTGGCCCTTGAGGGGCGTTCTAATTGGGATTGTTAATCACTCCTTATAGTAGAAGGATCCTTTTTAGATCCACCATTGTTATTCATACTTAGTATATACTACCAATGTGAGCTAGTGGTGATTTAAACCTAGGTGTTATGTGTGATTGCTAGTCAATCAAATATGAGTTGGGTGAACTCAAGTTGTTGAACTACGGTTCCTCTGTGAAATATATATGTAGGCAAGGCCGTTAGAGATGATCCCCTAAGGAATTAGTTCTATCCCCTAGGGTTTTCTCTCTTTTCATTACTTGAGTTAATATTGATATATTATATTGGCATAGCTTGTCACCTGATGGTGTCTCCTGATCATGAATGTGTTTGTAGGACTAATTAGACCTATCATGATGATGTGAATTCCTTGTCTTTTTCTTGAATCCCTACTAGAGTTTCCTAAGCAATTTAGTTACTTAACTGAATATTATAATCTATACTTGGTCAAAAGTTGTTATGCTTTTTAAGAATTGTGTGCTTTGGAAACAAAATTGTGTGAGTTAGTCATGTGTTGTAATAGAAATTTGAAATTGTGTTTTTTCCTTTAGCTATATTTTATTGCAAAACATTTCGGGCATTACAGTGCATTGGAAGAAAAAGGATGGGACATACAATGCAACCTGGGATGCACTGGTATTCCTTTTCCAAATGGAATATAATTATAGGCTTATGTGTTAGTGAGCCAAGAAAAGGGAAATAATGCTTGTAATAAGATGCAACTGCTTCCTTTTGCTATCTGGTTTCTATGTGTACTTGTGAGGTTTGTTGAATTACTCACATTGTGTATATGAGTTAGATGCTTAAGCTAATCATCGTGGTTATGTATGATGTGTGTATGAGTTAGACACCCTATATATATGTGATGTATTTTTGAGATAACCTCTAGGTGTACCTATGAGGTGTATAAGAGCTAACTAATTTTTTGTATGCAACACAAGTAGGAGCTAGCCATATGTATAAAGGATATATGCTTGATCAATTAAGTATGAGAACATGTAATGTTGGAATGATATGGTCCTTATTTGGTATATTTTTTGTTCATACACTAATGTTGATATAGAAGCAACACTTGAATGGAATGTATTATCATTCTATTGTAATTGGATTAATTTGAAAGAATAAGATCAATGAATATGTGTGGTTTAAAAGTGAGACCAAGGATCTCATATAACATGAGGAGATGAATTCTCTTTATCATTAGAGTATGGACTACAAATCCTTTTATTCTGAAAAGGGATACATAGGCAAGATCATCACGAATGAATCCTCACATGGATTAGGTTTAGGTTTAGGGATGACCCTAACATTGGGAGCTTACCACATTCTAGTGTAAGTATCTAAGAGGTGACATAAATTTTTTACCACAAGTATGGTTGGAAGGTTATGAAGTTAGCACTTCCAAATTAGATGGAATATGTTTGGTCAGTTAAGTTAGTACTAGTTTAAAAGTAGTAATTGAGGGTTGGTTATTAAATTTGTGGAAAAAATTGAATTGAAAATGTATATAAGTAAAATTAGATCTACATAATATTAAAAAGTTTGATATTATATAAGCTATTAAATTACAAGATGTGTAAATCAATAAACTCATTTTTGCATAACCTTTACGAGAGAAATTAGGCTAAGCAGGTTACAAAATCCATAATGCAAAAAAAAATTGTAAAACATATAAACAAGATCACACCATGTATAACCTGCTAAATCCTTTTGAGAGAAAATCCAACATAAAACATTACACCACTCAATATATTACCAAATAAACATGGTTGCAATATTTTCATAGAGTTCACCTATTTAAGTCTTATTCAATAATAAGTAACTATTGTTGCATGTCTCCATTTGATTCAGAAAATTGGAACCATGTGATAGGTTGTCGTTAGGTCCTACTACTTTAGAATAATTGAGTGTCAATTAGTCGACCAGGCAGTGTCCAAGGCAGTTTGCAGAAGGAGAGTATTTGGATAACCCATTTTATATTTTTTTGTTTTTCTCTTAAGCTACGAAAATCAGTTCTAATCTAGGGCGATTACTTTTTAACTAGAAAATAATCTTACTCTAAGAAAATCCAGAAATACTAGATTAAAAAGCATAAGACAACTAATTTAGAAAGCATTACAACTAAACTAGAAAGCATGGAAACAAGCAAACTAAACAACTGATATATTATGGAAACAGAAAAGTAAGGAAATAGACAATTAAACATCTTTTAAATAGTAAAGGATTTTATCAACTACTCAAGATAACTTACATAAATTAAAAATAATGGTGCTCTGGAACTATAGACTCGACTCTTCAACAACTTGTTACTTCCTACTGAACAACAATTTACCTTAAACAAAGAAAACAACTTAACAATAAAATACTTATCTATCTAGGCTAACTCCCCTCGAGTGGCCAACTCGCGGACTAATAATTCATCTTTAACATCACATAAGATACAGGTTCTCAAATCCTTTCATTACAAACAGTCATCATCATTCAAAATTCAATAGTTACCAGTAGACATAAATCTTATAACTCATTTTAACAGTGCTTCGAAAAACCATGTGAACAGCATAACGATACTTCATCTGTCTTATTCATTATTTGTGAAATTACATTTTTATAGATAACTTTTTAACTAAATCCTAAATTTAAGATGGCGTGGATAGCCATTGAAAAATTCTTCCTCAACTTAAAACTAACTTAATGTCTTTAAAGCTCATAAACATAAGGAAGGCTCGAGAAGAGCCATAAAGTTTTTAACAACAGAAATTTAAAGAGAAGAAACTAAATCTTCAACGCATCATCTAGGCATCTAGGAATAGGCTCACAACATTACTCTTGAGGCACGTGCTAGATAAACTTCTGTAACAGTCGCATGATGACTTGTTATTCCCTACAAAAATTCTCAAGTCAACCCATTAAACTTGCTTTGGTAAATTTCCTCAATTGATCAAAAGAAAGAAAGAAAGCATAATTTTTCTTTAAAATAAGCAATTACTTCTCCTAAAGTTTAATAAATTGGCACAGGCTTAGGATTGAGTTAGCAAAGGTAAGCTTTCCATCTTAGCCATTGTTCATTCAAAAACATAGAGTAGACTCTTGATGGTCTTCTACAATTCAATAAAAAAATCCACTAGTTGACATGCATCTTGCTTCGCTCTGTAGGCCTTATGAAATGACTCCTTCAGGAGCACCAGTTCCTTCTTGAGCCTATAATTTTTAGTTTGGACATTCCTGAGGAAGTAGCACTTTTCCATCCATTTCATTAATAGAGGTGGAATGCGGACCTAGAACCAATCAGTCACAACTAGCTCAGTCTGAATTTCCTTGGACTCCATTTGAGGTTTTACATTGCATTCCTGCAAGTCCTGCTCTAGTTCAACTACCCTGCTGATTGAAGCATTCAAATCCTCAGTTTTATTTTCTTGTCCTCCTCGAAAGTTGTGAGGATGAGCACAAAAATTTTCTTTATTCTCTCCATCTCTGAATCTTTGTTTGCAATGTCAACATTATACATTTTATGCTTTTGATTTTGTTCTTGCAACTGTTCTTGTAACTTATGGATTATTGAGTCTTTACTTTGCAATTGAAGCCTCAAGCCCTTTATTTCTTGATCTCTTTTACTTATTATTGCAATTTGCACATCCGTTTCTTCTTTCTGCAATTCTATAAGTTCATTACTTTTAGACAGTTGTCTCTATAAATCATCAATTTCTACTTTACACTTTTCCAATTCAGTAATGGCACTAATTCTTTCAACCGTTTCAACAATTTTATTCACAATGGGTGAAAAAAATTCTGGCACACTACCATCCCCCTCAAGTTCTCTTCCTTGAATTTCATCATTCAAGATTTCGTCCACATGTGCAGAGTGGAAGGGAAACTCTTCTCCTGAATCTTGTTTATTTAGGGGTACCTCCTCTTCACTGGAAAGCTCTGAAATTTCTATGGGCTCTAGTGGCCGCTTAGGCTTTTTCTTTTGTGAACTTCCCTCCTTACCCTATATTAGGGTTTTGGAGAATTCAGAGGCTAACCTCTTACTTCTTCTGAGTGGAGGCAATTCCTGAAAAATGATGGGTGTTCTATTTTTCCCCTTTTTCTTCTTTCTAGGTTTTCTTGTGCTAGAATAAATAATATCAATCTGTTCTGGTAGGTCGAAGGTTTGGAATTCATCCCCGAAGAAGGTTGGAAAATTCTCACCAGGAGTGGTGGGATTAAGAGCTTTCGGAGCTGGAGAGCCCTTAAGGGAAATTGCTTTGGATGGAGAAATAGCATGGTGGGACGGTTCCCCTGATTCTACGGTTCTTGCAATTATAGGCATCTCCATTTTCTTTAAAAACTTCTCCCATTTTCCTTCAGGTTTCTTATGGAAGTGGTACTTGCAGATTAGGTGAATTAACCTGTGATGTTTCAAGGGCCCAGTCCCTGTTTTATACCTTTCTATGGAAGTGTTTAAGGAATCATACAAGAATTCAGGCATGTTAACCCTAAGAGTTGGGTCCTCCTTCCCGTGACGTAAATGGGTCAACATACGAAAGGCAAGTCCTAAGACTACAGCTAGTTGACCCTCACAAGTAAAGTACTTTATAATCCATGCAGTTGCAATGCCCCGGGGTTCTAATATGGAGGTTCTCTGGAACCCTTTATTTTGTCCCTTGGTACTTATTACTAGCATTGGGTGTGGGTCTCCCTCTCTAACGAATAATTCATACAACTTTTGGTACGTAATTTGAGAGGTTTCCTTTATCTTTATGCATGTATTCTCTAAACCAGATAAGCGGGAAATGATTTTGGAACTCACCTTGAAATGCTTCCCCTGAAGTACCACCTCGCCATTAGTGTAGTTCTTAGCAAAAGAGTTGACCAACTTTTCGTTATAGCCCTCAAATTTTCTGATGAAGCTTAACCACCCTGCTTCTTCGAACAACCTGGAGATATTGTTCAATCCCAATAATTTTTCTATTGAATCTAGCTCTGCCTTTCTTTTACCACCCCCCATTTCCTTAAATCACACTCTACAAAAGATTTTTAAGTTTGGCACAAAGCTTTCACACTGGTTTTTGAAAATATTGCCTCTAAAATCCTTTATTTGTCTTATTTACAGCTTACTCTTTAATAATTTCCAATCTGCATGGAAGCATGCGAAAGGCTTTGTCGTACAAGTAGTTGATCGTCGAGTGGCACAAATTGCTAAATTGGGAGTGAATTTTGTGCCAATTAATTATTCTTTATTCGAAAATAACTACCTACTTAAAGTGAAAATTAATACTTACTTGCGTTATGCGATCATTCAAAGATATTAAACCTTACAGATTTGACAAGATGGCATGAAGGTATTGGTTGAGGTGACGGCGGAGTTATTATGATATGGTGCAGAATTATATAGAGGACGAAGGTATCAATGAGGAGTGCGGAATTGTGTGGCTTACTTATGACTAAAGAAAAAATAGAAAGACAGATGTATGGGATATTTTGGCAGAATAATCATGAAAATTTAAAATTCTGAAAAAGGTGGCTGAACACAAGCGAGCAAGCTCTAGAGCACGTAATTTGGTCAACGCACTCGAAATGAGTGCATAAGTTTCGGAGCACCGGTGTGTGGTGCGACCGAAACAAGCATGAAGTGGAGGTTCTGGAGCATCGCCGAAAGATGCAGCCGGAGCAGCAATGGAATGAAAGGTTCTGGAGCATCGTTGAAAGATGCAGTCAGAGCAGCAATAGAATGAAAGGTTCCAGAGCATCACTGAAAGATGCAGTCGGAGCAGCAATGGAATGAAAGGTTCTGGAGCATCGCTGAAAGATGCAGCCGGAGCAGCAAAGGAATGAAAGTGGAGTGACATGGAAAAGAATTTTTGAACTTCATTTTCTTTGAACCTTAGTGCAGAACACCTCTTCGACATGATGAGCTTTGTGCAAGTTCTGGAGCATCGGGCTTGGAAACGTCAAGTTTCAAAGCATCGGTACTGGCATCATAACGTTCCAGAGCATCTTTGGAGGGTGCTCCAGAAGTTATTTTTTGCTTTTTGAGAAGTACTGCAAAAATAAAGAAATTATTTAGCTAAGTCCAAAAATGAAAAAATATTTAATAAAGAAAAATATCTCAGCATTCATGTGCATTTATTGCATGTTTTCAAAAAATAAAATAAAATAAAATTTTGAACAGCGTAGCATTGTTACTAGATAGACTCTGCCATGGCAGAGTCAACACATTGGACCTCACCCTGCATTTCAACCATCCTTGTAAATTTTCCCCTATTGACTGGCTTATGGTAGACACGTAAGCGATGACCATTAACCAAAAGAGTTTGTGTGTCACCATCAATTGGTTTCAATCGAATAGTTCCATTCGAAAAGACTTCTTCAACTTCATAAGGTCCCAGCTAGTGAGTCCTGAGCTTCCCCTTATGATCCTTGTATCTCAAATCAAATAACAGGGCCCAGTCCCCATTGTGAAACTCCTTTACCTTAATATGTTTATCATGCCACACTTTTCGTTGATACTGAATTAGTTCAGTTTGATGGACGGCATCTAAACGAAACTCATCCAATTCACTTAGCTGCAGAACTCATTCAACTTGGGCACATTTTAAATCTAGACCTAGCTCCATATCCATTTGTAGAGTCTGTAGTTCAAACTCAATGGGAAGAAAAGGCTTCTTCCCAAAAACGAGCTCATAGGGGCTGAACCCAGTCGTAGATTTCCAAGTTGTGTTGTACGCCCATACGGCTTCAGGGAGTTTTCTGGCCCAATCTTTTCTTCCAGAAGAAACTGTTTTTGTTAGAATGTTTTCTAGTTCTCTGTTAGTTACTTCTACTTGGCCGTTCGCTTGAGGGTGGTAAGGGGATAACTTCCTATGGCTTACCTAGAAATGATTGGTAAATGCCAAGAGCACTCAGGACATGAATTGGGGTCCCTAATCAATTACAATGGTTCGAGGGGCTCCGAATTTAAGGAAGATTTTATTATAAAGGAAGTCTACAACCTGCTCTTCCCTAGCTATTCTTAAGGCTTGAACTTCAGCCCATTTTGTTAGATAGTCAAGGAAAACCAGTATATACTCTTTCCCTTGAGAGGAAGGATCTATGGGTCCGATAAAATCTAAACCCCATTTTTTGAATGGTTCAAGGACTACCTGTGGCAGCAACGACATTTCCGAAGAAGCAGTTGGTCTTCCTACCCTCTGACATTCATCACAATGATGAATCTTGGAGAACATGGTTGTGAATAGACTCTTGAACAAGGATAGGTGTATTTTGGATGCCATGATTATCTAGAAGGACTTCTTGGATGGACTTAAGGATGGGATCATGAGATGGACTGCTTCGATCTTGATATGAAAGTGAAGTTGTGATGTCATGCTTTGGACTTTCTTTTTGACATGTATCCCAAGGTGTAGACAATGTGATGTGTTTTTGGATACCTTGACCAAATTTATTTTCATGTCCAAATGTAGTTTGGGATGGAGTGGATGGAAATGGTCTAGTGGATGATGGACTAGGACAAGATGTGGAGGATTGGAATGGACTAGTGGATGATGGATTATGATAGGATGTGGAGGATTGGAATGGATTAGTGGAAGGTTGGTTTCCCTTGTCAAGGCTAGGATAAGGATGATTAATGGACAATTTTGGGGGATTAATGGTATGGATTGTGTCAAGTGACTCTTGATAGTGAGGGTAGATGGATGAAGGACCGAAGCTTATGGATTTTTGGTAAGAAGGGTATGTAAGTGGTTGGTATTGACGATTGAGGATTGATTGGTACTCAACTTGACTACAAAGAAGATCAAGGTAAAGTGAAGACATGGTCATGAATTTAGATTATGATGGATAAGGAAAACTTAGTGAGGACCATAAAAAAAACTTGTGACCTTTGGATGGCAATGCAAGGTTCTAATGCAAAATGGATATGAAACTATGCTATTTTTTATTTTTATTTTTTTTTGGAGATTTTCAAGGATATAAGGATGCAAAGTGCCAATGTACCTAAGACCAAGATTAAGAAATGGTGGAATGATAATGACCCTATTACCAAGGATATGATATGAAAGGATGAACCTATGGGTGAATGCAACTAAAGATCTCACTAATGGAAGATTTGAGCAATTTTTATTGTTTTTTGGTTTTCGATAGATGTTGTTTGATATCAAATTGGACAAGTTTGGTCTTGGGTTGCAAAATTTGGAATTTTTTCAAGTTGAATGTTTGTTTCCAAGTTTTTGAAAGGTGTTTATTTGTCTCAATGTCTTAGAAAAACACTTGGCAAACACAATATCTTATCTTTAAAAATTTGAAAACATGCACAATGAAAACAATCACAACCCTAGGTTAAGCAAGGACAATATTCGCTAGATTCCACGTGGGTTTCCCCAACCGCAATTATTCTTAGCGTGTGAATCCAGAAGCTTGGTTGCATGGGCTCCCCCTTACATTGCACTCACTTCTCAGGCCAACCAAGCTTCCAACCCCCATAAAACTCCCATGGCAGGTTGATCACCTCTACTAAAAACTGTGAGAATGCGGATGCCTTCACAATGACTGTTGTTGCGCTAGCAAATAGAAGGATTTTGGAAACTACACAAAGGTTTTTAGTTCGGGACCCCCATTCGAGTGGCCATACATGGGGCACAAGATTAAGCTCTGTTTAGGAGACACTCCAGCCTGAAGAGGTTATGCTCAACAGGGTTTTGGGGAGTACTACTTGGTCCATATGACACATCCGCACTCATAATCCTAGGCTTTCCCTTAGGATTCACATTTATATACCGATCGGGGGTAGCTTGGTCAAAAAGCTCCGTTTCCGGTCTAAGTCGCCTTGGGGTGAGTACTTTTCCCCACCAAGGAAGGTCCAAGTTCTAGAGGCAATAACCGTTTCTCTTACACCCAGGATCACATAAATGCGCAAGGAGAGAGGATACTTCGATTATTGCATCAAAGGGTAACACAAAATTGAAGACACTTATACATTTTAATTACCAAATGATAATGTGAGGAGGACACACAAGATACTTTGTTCATTTTAAAAATTTAACTTGATGTGAAACAAACAAAGTTCATTTTAAGCCAATGACATGAAATGCATGTTCATTTTAACCCATGAGTGTGCATGCAATTTGTGTTCAATTTAATCCCATGAAATGAAATGCATGTTCATTTTAACCAATGAGTGTGCATGCAATTTGTTGTAGTTGTTGAAAACAAATAAAATTAATTATGTCTAAAGAAATGAAAAGCTCGATTTTTGTTTCTAAAGAAACAATTTTTTAGAATCTCTCCAAGTTGTGCCACATGCTAAAAATAAGAGATTAGTAACTCAAAAGAAATGACAGCAGCAAATTAAAACAACCACAAATTTCTCAAAATTTAACGAAATTTCAAATCGTTTAATATCTATGGAAAGCTAAAACTCAAACCTTCAAAACCTAGAAATTATTTTTCCAAGATTCTACATGAAAAAAAATGTTATAGGCAAAAGAAACCGCGGGTTTTAACAACTAAACTAAAAAAAACAACAAATACTAAAATAACCATAATTTTCTCAAATCTTAACAAAATTTTAAACCGTTTGAAGTTTCAGAAAGTTGAAAATGAGGGCTACAAAACCCAGATGGTCATTTTTAAAGAATTTATGCACCCATTTTTCTGTGCTCAAAAGAAGATGGCGGGATTTTGTATGAATTCTTGGCTGTAACCTACAAAACAACCAAACAAATAAGAAAACAAACGATTTTTTGCAATATTATTCGATTCACGTCGGGTTCACCAATGTAAGATGGGGAAAACAAAATAGAATAGATAAGTGACAACCAACACTTCTAAACTATTATCCCAATCTAAACAAGAGAATACAAACAAAGAGAGCAATCAAAATGAAAGCAAATGAAATAAAACACTCCCCTTTGAAATTCATTCTTTCTCTTGTCTCTCCTATTTCTTCTTATGTCAATATTGCCCTCAGATTTGTTGATGAAGTTGTGCAAATACCTGCAAATAGTAAGCAAGAAAGGTGGAGATAATTAGCTGTTAAATTGAAAATGGAGGGGAAGGGTTTCTTTTATAGACAACCATTCGAATGGACGGACGAGATTAATCTTCTAGAAAGATTCTAAGATGAACGAATGAGGATTCATGAGAGGGAAGTTATGAAATGGATGGCCAAGATCGAGTTTCTAGAAAGATGCCAAGATCTATGGTTGAGAATTGATGCAACCAGAATATGCCATGCATGAAAAAGATAGGATGCCGACGACTATGACGCCTGGCAGCTATGACAAACATGCATAACATGCAGACTATAACATGAAATAATGACAGGGGATCTTTGACTAAAATAGAGGGATAAATTATTTATTTGGAGGAAATGAAAAAGGAGATTTAATTAAATTCATAAATTTAATTAAAGGAAGAAATATAAATTGAATATGGATAATTCATTTGGATCAATTATTTAAAGGAGAAGAATGACACATAATTAAATAATTTCGTCAATTATTTAATTATAGAAGAATAAAAGGTCAAATAATTATTATTATCTGACTATGGACATGTGATGAAATATAAATAATTAAATAAATAATGATTTATCTAATTATTGAAGAAAGGGGTATTAGTGACGCAATTAAATAATTTTAATTGATCAAGATAGAAATGAGAAGGTGAATCAATTAAATAATTACAAACTATTTAATTAATAAAGGAATATGATCGAACATAATAGAATAATTAAAATTATTCAATTATTGAAAGATGATGACTAGGAAAAATGATGCTCATAGACTTAGGACATTTTTCAGTGTCTACATAAGGCAATCACTGTTACTAACGTGTATTTTTTGCATGTAATTGCAGGTACTTGATTTTATTTTCAGATTTATCCAAAATATCAGTGGCACGTATAAGTTATTCTGCATCTCAAGATAAACATCATATGTAAATTTGGTAACATGTGACTAGCTATGAAGAAAGCACAAATTTTAGTCACATTGGTGAGTAGGTTTTCTTTCACATTTTGATAAATAAATTTAAAAGCTCAAACTATAGCACGATAAGACATGTGCTAAAAGTCATTTCAAAGGTATATGAAAAGATAGAAATGATTGTTTTATTGGAAGTAAACATTCTTTTGCCTATTTATCTGGGCACTTCACAAGGCTTTGTTCTTCAAAGTTTATTTTCCATTTGCGGAGCTGTTGGATGTTTTGGTCTATTTCAGTCTTCTTGTTTTAATAAAAGTTTGTTCATCTTTGCGGATTTGGTGGTGTCTTGTTCAAGAACAGTCATTACAATGGATTATCGACCACAAAATTTAAGAATGTGGTTTCCTGTGCAAAGTTGGGAAACTCCAATCACTAGTAAGATTGAAGTGGAACATTTACAAATTGTCTTTAATATTCACTGTCCATGTGATTACAAATGCCTCAAATGCATTATTGGAAGTGAAGTTCTTCAGCCGAAAACTAGGAGTTGATTTTTCTGTCAAATATTTTCTCAATATTTATATCTAACCTCATGGATATGCTCCAATGTTTGGACTCTGTGAATGTCATAGCAGAAAAAATGGTCAATGAGATTTTTTTTGCAAAATGAGGCTCTTTTTATCAGTGCACAAAAATATATTTTCTCAAGGGGAGAAGGATATGTGGGTGGTATCTTTCCTCCACACTCCGTGCCTCACAACAAATCTTTTTTCAATGTTTATGATGCTTTAAAATAGTCTTTAGAATTCTCAGATCCTAGTCATTTGAATAGAGCTTTAACAAGATATAAGCATCATTTGGGTAGGGATATATCTAAAATCTTTAGGGAAAAATATCATTATACTTCTTTTTTGCTTCATAACTGTTATCACGCAACTCCTTTATTGCAACAAAATTCAGGTACTCTTCAAGCAAGTGCTCAAGGTCCGGTTCAAAATGTGTACCAGAACATGACACAATCACAACTTCAAGGAGGAAGTAGCAGGAGAGTTGGCATGGTGGTTGTCCCAGATATGAACATAGCTATAAATTCACAAATTGAAGAAGAGGGAAATGAAGAGCAGGGTGATAATTTGTTGGATATCATGTAGACAGAGGAGTAATTGGCTATGAAAATAATGTTGGTTTTTTTGAAGGTTTTACATTATGCATCCAAAAGTTTTTTGTCAAGATGCTGAAGGATACAAATGAAGAGGAAAATTCAGGTTTTTTGTAGATTAAATCATATATGCCATGATTATTGATGTAAATGGCATTTTTGTACATGCCGAATATATAAGTTTCGGATGACAAACTTAGTGGATATTGTAAAGATGAAACATTGTAAAATGATCAAAATATTTGATCATAGGTTAGTTTTTATGCATTTTATGAGCTATAATCGAAAGTTTTCTCACTGGCTCTTTCCTCCCGGTATGCTCTTTGAGCCATTTTTTGTATATATATATATATTTATAATATGATAATATATAGTGGTCTGCCACTTTTGTTTTTCACCCGTAGAATGAAGAACCCCAAAAACTTTGGTCCGACTTCATTATTATCGCTCACAGCTGAGAGAGGGCAACTTGAAGGCCGATCTAGACCTCATTTGACAGCACAGAGAGAGCACGTAAATTTACGTGTGCCAAGTTAAGATCAATTATTGCCTTAAAAGGAAATCCGCCAGATACCTTCGCCTCCAACTCAAGCTGGAAAAAGAGCTGCGTCGGCTGATGCACTATGCTTTCAATATTTTCGACAGTCGGAGATTGATCAAAGGATTGGAAAACGGACAAATCCTACTTCTTCTCCTCGATCCTTGCAATTATGTGCTCGATTCCTACCACCGTTTGATCTGTGATGAAGGGAGATGGAAGCCCTCACTGCGTAAAGCGGGAAAATTTTGCCCGCATATCACTGGTAATCTGGGTCAGTTTGGCCCTGCACTCTCCCACATGTTTGAAAACTTCATTCATAAAGATGAGAATATTTACGCCCATTGGCCACCGTTGTTCGATCCTCGATTCCCACGTTGCTCAATGCTTCATCGGAGGTTGTATATAATTTGCCCAATAATCGCCTGGCCTTCAAAACTTTATCAGAAGTCATCTCCTGCACCTGTTGCATCATTTTGCTAACCACCTCGCATAAACTGGTTGCCTGTGCCATAAATTTTAGAGTAGGATGCAATGTAAGGCATAATGCTTTGACCTTATCCCAGTATGACGCATGTAGTTCCTTGGCGATCTCCAGCGAGTTCATTTGGGGTGCAGGAGGTTGGGCTTTCAAAAGATCCAATTCTGTAGTTTTGCTGCTCAAATCCACCTTCAACTCTTCCATACTTCTCTCCAGGATGGACAACTGACTCCTCAGAGTAGAAATTTCTCTCTCCTTCTCTCCCAAGGCCAATTCCACCTGCCTCTGCTTCTCAGTTTCTTGCTCCAAAGCAGCGTTCATCTCATTTACCTCCTCATTAGTGCTCTGTCAGAGCTATTTCAGGCCATCATTCGCTTACTTTAATTAATCACAGAGGGCCACTTCGGTTACTCGGCATTGCTCAAACTCTTTTCATAGGGCCAAAACAACCTCCACGCCCAAAGCCTGAAGCTCATTGTCTTTGTTTTCAAAAGCATTCTTTTCATTCTAAAGCCGATTGATTTCAACTTCCTGGGCCTTATGCTTAGTTGCCCAGATATCAACCTTTCCCTTCAACTCTTTCATTTTCTCATCCATTTTCTTCATCTAGACTGAGCTTGAGGAAGTCGGTAGTTACTACCCTTCGGGTCTCCTCCATTAGTTCAACCTTATCCTGTGGATGAGCCTGCTGCAAGTCCAGCCCTACGGCATTGATAGAATAATCGCTCAACAGTATTTCCCCGACCAACTTTATCACATTGGGTGTAATATTTGCAAACATCAACGAATTTTGGCCTTTGTTGAAAACAGTTTGCAAAAGAGGCTTCGCTTGTCTGCCTGCATCCTTTTCTCTCCTTTTCTAAATTTGGCTCACCCGAGCACTTTTGTTTGCATCAACCTACGAAAAATATTCCTAGGGCGAAATGCCTAGCCCACCAGCAAAAGGGAACTCCCAGAGAATTGCTAGCGGGAAAGACAACGTGCTCAATGTATCAACGAATTTGGTAGGCCTCGTAATAGTTGCTGGGGAGAAAGGCGAAATAAATTGACTACCCGGAGATGATGAAAATATGGAGGGAAGAAAGGCCGGGGAAGTACTTACAAACATGCTGGGTCTTGGGGATACAAATTGCTGACTCAGAGGGTTAGGACATGCAACCATTTGAGTTTCAAGGGTGAGAGAAAAAGCAGGAGATGGAAAGGGATCCCCAGGAGAAATAATATTGGTCTGCCCTGGGTAACCAACAACAGGAACAACTGGTGTGAAAGACATAGTAGGGGCAGACGCAAAGGAGACCAAAGACATAGAAGAGAGGGAAGAAGGAGGAAAACATACCTAGGCTTCCCGTAGACTAGCAGCAGGTATCACCACTTCTTCATGAAATGACTCCTCTCCTTCTCCAACTTCCTTTGTTCGTGGCCTTTTCTCCTCCGAAGGACTATCAAGATCCACAATAACCTTTCGGTGGTGTTTGAAACTTCTTGGCATCTTCACGCCACAAATAGAAGAGCTAGTGGGCTCCGAAATATGTGTATTTGAAGAGTCCTCCTGTTGTGAATGTTGTCCACCAACTGTTGCTCCTTTTGCAGGATCTTTTTCAACTATGGGAGCCCTCTGGGCTATCTCTTCTCCACGCTTCGGAGCTGCACTTTCCGCTTCATAGAACTTCTTGAAACCTGAAGGATTAGGAGAGTCTTCACTGTCTGGATGCTCGCGACACCAAATATCATCAAACATATCATCCAAGTCCACCTCTTGGAAGAGACCGTTAGTCATTTTTATCTCCTACCTATACGTTCATAAATCTTTAATTCTGTCAGGCCTTCACCCGAGCTTGTGCAATTGGCTACATAAAAATTGATTATCTTGTGATTAGGGTTGGGCTTCGGCAGTCGACTCGAGTTGAAAGGAATATACTCCAGGCCGACATATCATCTCACATTCCCCTCATTTTCATTTCTCCGAGGGTCCGAAAATGGCTGAGGCTGGTGGAGAATCTTTATGCCAATTTCTGATAGATTTCCCTCTAGATTGTACCGCCACGTGTCACAGATGACCATCAACCCAAGATAACCTAACTTAGAGTATAAAACCTCTGAGTTTTTTACCTTCGATCTCTTTTTCTTTACCAACGATACAAATCCGATCATGGCCGACAACGTCAAACAGGAGGTTAGATGTTTCCCTCCCCAGTAATCATTTTCAATGTTGCATAGCTACCTGAAAACTTCAAGAGCCATTACTCTATCAGAAACAAAACGCGGGAGATGAAAAGGCTCCCAGATGAAACCTTGCATGTAGAGCATTGTGAAATCAGTTCCGAAGAACCAATTGCAAGGTGGAACAAGTCCCTTCATCCACAATATTTGGCTCTGTGACAAGCGAAGAAACATACTGCCTCCATTTTGATCCAAAGCTCGCAAATTTGGAGCTAGGAAAGTGTTTGAAAACACGTAGTAATCAAAAGTTTTTGAAAGGACAGGAGTCCAGGTCAAGACTAGCTTTCTCGCGCCATGTTCATCAAATGCCACCAGGGCCATATATTTCTAGAAATAGTCAAGATTTTGATGCAAAATCATGTAGACTAAGAAAGAGGGATACCTGAACTTGGAACTAGGTTCAAAGTCCCTCAGCTACCAGCACATCCCATCAACTATGACTTTTGTAATATCCATCAGTGGAGGCGTGGCATTTTTCTTCAGCATGAAGCTGAGACTCATCTAGAAGTCGAAAACTTCCCTATCTGTATCAAATCCACATACCAACACCAACATGGAGTAGACGGAGGTGAAACCTGATTTTAAAGCAGCTAGACCAAGTGGGAAGCTAGGAGGGATGGAAAAATATGACGACTAACCCGTCTTAGTGTTATAAAATTGTTGCGCCATCCAGAGCGTCCTCAAGTAACATTATAGTTTGGGAATCTTGAAATCTTCAACATTCTAAAGAAAGAGAAAATGAATGAATAACATATCATGAAGGGCCTAGGGACAAATTACCACCCTCAAATTTGGGCCACTTATGATTCCTACCTGGGGGTCGAAACATTTCGCGCATGCTGCCACAATCTCCAGACAGTGATGTACCAGAGGAACCATGTACTGAAGAAGCCCACAATTCCACAATTTTTCGTGAAAAGGATCCGTAATCTTCTTCATTTTTTCACATGCAACTTCCCTTAACCTCTTGGGGTTCTGAGATAATTCAGGATCTCGAACATTGTCCCAATCTTCTGATATCAAGGCCTAGTTTCTAGGAGAAACCACGCCTAATATTTTTTGGTCCACTGGCTTTGTATAGGGCCAGGATGGATTTGTTGGAATTACTGGGGTAGCATAGGAATCATGGGCGTATATATTCATGCAAGGTGCAAGCATTATTCGTTCCTCAATACTCTCTGTGCCTACAACCTGTGTTGAACTTTCTGTAATTTCAGCCATTTTCTTGTATATTTGAAGGATTCTGCAAACTCTGCAACCTAGCTTTTGAAAACACTTCTCCTTTTTGCAAATGTTTCAGAGGGTTACACACTTGTCAAGCTTGCACAATGAATTCCCTTTGCGTGCTCCAACCTATCTTTTTGATTTTTGAGAAAAATGGTTTAGCAAGGGTACGTGCCATCTTTTCACATTAGTTACGCCATGCACCACTAACCCTTTTTCGAGCATGCGAAGAGATCGCCAACCTGCCAAAAACTCTACACATTTATGAGATATGACCTATCATACAGTGACTCTTGATTTTTTCTTGGAAAAAGCACTGAATCAACATTGCCATATCTTTCGCGAACTTTTGAATTTATTGATTACTTGATCGTAATCAGGCACATCAACCAACGCCCTCATCCTAAAATATTTACTTTGATTTAAACATGACAACAACATTCTAAGTGTCGACAACTGGCTCCCTTAAGCTCTCCTTTAAATGCTCGAACTGAGCAAGTTGCAACCGTATCTAATTATCTCCATTATTTCACATGCCGCAACACTGGTTATCAAGGCTCCTCAACACCATTTTCTTCTGACGTAGTCATACCTTGCTTAATTAGGAAGGCCCCTAACCATCTATAAATAGGACCCTTGGCATCCTTGCTAATCCAAATTTTCTCTTAGCATTCTTAGCAATTAGGCCCTAGTACATATTTAGCAATCTATCATTAGGCTAGAGTAGCAGTAGATTATGGAAATGCCAATTAGACTGGTCTACAAGAAGACTCAGGCCACTTTTCTAGGAAAGATTAGGTGTAGGCGTTTAAAACACATAATAGGTGTAAAAAACCTATTAAATGTGAAAGCTATTAAATGGGTAATAGGCAAGGACTATGTAGAGTATGAGGACCAGTACAGATTAAACACCAGCATCTGTTCTCACTTCGTAGCTTCTCTGCTGGACATTGGCGTCTCCAAGTGAATTTTTTTGAAGCTAACCAAGTAGGTATTTCCCCGACACTACCTCGAGGGATTGGAGAACGTGGTGTGAGCTGTTGCATTTGATTGTGGGGTTTCATCCATTCGCAACCTATGTCGGCTTCTCGAGGAAGGAGGACCCATGCCAACCAGGCCCTTTTTGCGTGGATTTGAGTTTGAAACGCACGAGGAACACCGCCGTAAGGTTCGCGTCGCTTGCCACTTCCTCATGAGAATGCATAACGTTGAACCTTTCTGAAATGTGCAATGGTACGAGGAATTTGAGAGGATGGTGTTTCCTCACCATGCGCCACCTACTGCTACTGGACCCTCTACCGCCTGAAGAAATTGTGAAAAAGATGTCTCCATTTTGTTTTTTTCTTTTTAACGAATTCTGCCATACTGTCAACGAATATATATATATATATACATATTTTTAAAAATGGCCAAGGGCCTCGCTGATTAATATGTATAAAAATGTAAATGCTCCTAGAAATAATATAATATGCAAATTTTCCACATCTGGCTCTTTCTTCATTATATTTCAATTTTGCACTACTGTGGTTGTTATTCTAAAAAGCACTGAGAAAAACCCCAAACTAATAAAGCAGGAAAAATATTTACATATTTACAAACTTACTGCATAAGTTGAATCAAATGAATTTTTTAAGGTGTATTCCATTAACTGGAATACCCAAAGCTTCACCTTCCATGGTCTCTAACTCAAATGAGTTATATTGTTTGCACTGGATGGTCTTGAACGACCCTTCCCAGAGATTGTCAAACATGCCATGCTAGTCGGGCTTTGCTCCACGCTTAATAAACTTGAGCACCAAGTCCCCACATTGTAGCCCCTGGTCAAATGTATTCTTATCAAAACACCTCTTCACCACCTATTGGTGGTTGTTCATTGCCTCGAGATCATGATCTCTTTTCTCTTGAACCTCAAGTAATTCAGAAAATCGTACCTCCATAGCTCCATTTTGTTCAATTTCAAGAGATTTTAGGAATTGGATAGCAGGGATTTCCATAGAAAAGGGCAACAATGCCTCCTTTCCGTACACCATCTCATAAGGAGATGTTTTCAATATCTACTTGGGCATGATACGGTTTGCCCATAGTGTTGTTCGAAGGTGTTTATGCCACTCCCTTTGGTGTTATGAGCCTATTCTTTTAATCGTCCTAATGAGATTTTTGTTCGTGGATTCAGCGAGGCCATTCCCCTGTGGGTAATAGTTAGAAGAGGTTTTTAAGAAAACTCCATATTTTAATGCAAATTGGCTCATTTTGGAGCCGAGAAAATCTTTAGCATTATCAGATATGATTGTCTTTGGCAGGCCAAACCTGGCCACCAATTCCTCCTGGAAGTTTACAATTTCCGCCTCCATTGTATTTTTCAATGGTACAGCCTCTGCCCATTTGGTGAAGTAGTCAGTTGCCGTTAAGATCCACCTATGTCCGACTGATGAAAATGGATTAATCATGCCAATGAGGTCAAGACCCCATTGAGCAAAAGGCTCTTCCACCACTATTGGTTTCAGTGGCATAGCAACATTTTTCTGTTTTCCAACACTGTTGGTTTCATATGAATCATTGAATAACGTCGGCCAGAAATAACTAGCACATATGATTTTGATTGCAGTGGTTCTTGCTGAAAAATGCCCTCCAGCCGGGCTACTATGATACTGTTCCAATATTATTTTTGCTTGCACTTCAGTTAGACATCTTAACAAGATACCATTGAAATTTCCTTTGAAAAGAACTCCCTCCAAGAGAACATAACCATTATTTTTCAATCGATAAGAAACGTCTCTTTAAAGATGGGAGATTGGTCGGATACCTTCCGGTTTGCATAAAATTCATCCTGGCCTCCAACCAATCGTCCTCAAATCTTTCTTCATTCAGTAGCACGGGTTTCGAGACTTTGAACTCAACAACTAGTTCATTATTTTCAGCTAAGTACTCGCACGATCCCTTTCCTTTGATAGTATTAACTGGCTTAATTTCAATGTCATACTCCAAGATCTTAGTTATCCAGTTAGCCCTCTTCTTGGTGATTTATCCTTCCATAATGTATTCCCGCACACTAGGGTGCGACACACTAACAATCACCTTGCTGCATGATATAAGGTGTCAAAACTTCTTCAGCCCCTTTACCATAGAAAAATCTTGCTTCTCTATAAATTTATATTTCACCTCATATTCTTTCAAGGTGCGCAATGAGTGATTCTCTTTTTTCTTCATTGTCCTTCTACATTAGGACAGTGGCAATACTGCTGCCACCACCAAAGACATACATAATGAAATCTTTTGACATATCTAGATTAATCAATACAGGAGCGGAAGAGATAACCTCTTTTATTTGCTCAAAAGCTTTTCTAGCTTCCACTATCCATTTGAAAGTCTAGTCCTTTTTTAGCATCAGGTTAATAGGCCGAACAATCCCTACAAAGTCTGCAATGAACCGGCTATTGAAATTAACCTTCCCCAAAAAATATTGAACTCCCTTTTTGTTGACAGGTAGAGGGAGTTCCATGATTTCTCTAACTCTCTCCAAATCAATGGAGATACCCTCCTTCGAAACAGCATAGCCTAACAGCTTCCCCTGTGGGACCCCAAACACACATTTTTTCAGGTTTAAAGAAATCCTGAACTCTTGGCATTTTTGGAAGACAAGCTCGAGATGATCAAAATGATCCTCGACTGATTTTGAAAACACGATCAGGTCATCCAGATAAATAAGAATAATTTTATGTATCAAATCCTTGAAGGCAATATCCATAGCTCGCTAGAAAGTGGCTCTGACATTTGAAAGCCCGAAGGACATTTTAGCATATGCATATGTACCCCACTTGGTGGTAAATGCTATTTTGTGAGGGTCCTCCTCTCTCACACGGATCTAATTATAATCGAAGAAACCATCCAACATTGAAAACATTTCAGAACCAACAATTGTTTGTAGAATTACCTCCATTGAAGGCAATGGATAATGGTCCTTTAGGGATGCTCTATTCAGGTCTCGCAAGTCGACGCATAGGCGTATGTAATCGTTATTCTTCTGGACCAGCACCGGGTTAGACACCCAAGTGTTGTGCTTGATTGGAAACACTATCCGAGATGCAATCAACTTGTTTAATTCTTGTGACAAGAGTGACTTGATCTTTTGATTGATTGGCCTTTGCCTCTGACACACAGGTTTTGCCCCTTCTAGTAGCTTAATGGTATGTTGGATAATCCCGAGATCATATCCCTTAAGATCATCATACGACCATGCTACTACACTAGGATACTCTTCGCAAAAGTGTCAGTCTTTCTTTATTTTTCTGCGAGACACCTTTCCCAACCTTGAGCTTTTTATCTTCTTCGATATGAAAATCGGTATAGTCGCCTTTATCAACTACAAGCTTTCTCCTGTCTTTCATTGCATCATCAGAATCAAATAGACTCTTGAGAGTGACTAGACCCCTAGGAAGCTTGTTTGATTTTAATTGGATTACTTGATCTCCATAGGCCTCGACAATATTTGGTTGTAGTTGATCGGCAAATTCTCCAGACAGCTGGAGAAATGATGCGATGTGAGTATCACTATCAAAAATGTGCCAGTCTTGATCATTGTTCGGGACCGCAGGCCGCACGATCACTCGCACTGAGTGTCTATTGCTAATCAACTCGGAAGCTGGCTCAAACTGAGATCTGACAGTTGCCATTCTATCAGCTTCAGAGTTTTTCTCTCTAGGTACAACTTGGATATTGAATGCCTCAAAGCCTTCAATCAAGTCCTTGAATCTATGCTGGTATGATCTCATCCAGAAATTCTTTGCAGTAGAGAGCCCTCGGATTTGGTTCACCACCAATTCGAAATCTCCAAACACACATATTTTCCTTGCGCCCATTCTCTCTGCCAAATCCAAACCGTGGACAAGGCCTTCATATTTTTATTCATCGTTTGAGCATGCAAAATGGAAGCGGTAAGACCTCAAGGTCTTATCCTTGCATGGAGACACCAAACATATTCTTGCACCAGCTCCAACTTTGCATTTTTCTCCATCAAAGTGCAAGGTCCATAACTTAGAGGATGCCTCACCTCTGGACTCTTGAGTCACTCTAGGCATAATCTGGTCTTCTTCATGTATGACATATGTTCCTAGCCCAATTGCATGATATTTGTCGAAGGGTCTGTATCTATAAACTCATTCAAAAGAGCCTTCTTTGCCTCCATCTGGGAGCTGCTTGATTCTTCTTCCTCAAGGAGTTTGACATTGAGCCTCTCTCTGGAAGTGATTGAGGTATGTGTAGGCTCGAAATTGAGCATGGCTTCATCAACCACATGTTCGGAATGAAAGGATTCCGAAAATAACTTCATCTTGGCTCCACGCTTCGTTCTCAGAATCATGTGCGACTAGTCCAATGCCATGTAGCCTCCAACATTTGTAGTGAATTCTCAGGACAAATATATCCCGAATAGAGGAGGGACGTCGATGAGCACAGTATCCTGATTCGCGATAATGCTTAGACAGGAAAATAATGTCACGGGCAATCCTTTAATTACTCTGATGGTGTCAACCTTGTTCCTATCGAGTTGCATGACTCCTTTGTTAAGAGGCTTGTATTTGAGCCCCAGAGCATCAACTACTTGCTTTGGCATGATGGTGGTGCTAGCACTAGAGTCAATCATACAATTATGCAACAGTTTCTCACCAATTATGAGTGTTAGAAAGAAAGGCTTGGGTTTAGGCTTACTCTCTTTTTTTTGGCTTTCTTTTCTTCTTGTTGATTGACTAAAACTCTATCCAAGTCTGGCTTGGATGTCTTGTACTTTGAGGGCTCCTCCAAAATCTTCATGTCTTCTTCTCTTGATAATGCCTTCTGCAATAAAAAATTTTGCTTCGGGATGGCTAGGATATCCCACAAGGAAACATTGCAAGAGGATTTCTTTAGTTGCTCCACCATGTTGAATGGCGTTCGCGACTGATGAGTCACGGTAGCTTGCTCCTTCTACTTCGAAGCTGGTACATCTGGCTATTTGGCAACTGCCAGGGTGATCATGGGGGCTTTTACTTTCAGAGGAGGTGGATTCAGGGAACTGGGAGTAGATGCCTTGGAGCTGATGACAGATTTGTTGATGGACGGGGCATTGAATTAGATGAACCCTCAGTCAGCGGAGATGTGAATTCTCTAGTGAGTCTCCATTTTGAACGCGTATTGTAATCCAATTGCACTTGCAACACTTGGGCTACAAGAATATCATTCGGGAATGCCAACTCCTCTCCTTCTATCCCAGAAAAGAGCGCCTAGTCCGGAGCTATTTCTAACTCTTGCTCTATAGACATTCCTTGCATTTGAGCAGTGAGAACTACATTATCCATTTGTTGTGAGCCATATGTATGGCTTTTGGAATCAAGCATGCTGCCTTGGCTACATTGCTCCGTTATCTTCTGTTGCAAATTTCCTCTCAGAAAATTTTGGGGCATATGTGCATCATTACAAGGGAAGCACCATGTATTAGTCTCCTCGAAAAGATTGTTTTGTCCCGCTACTAGCTCCTTGCTTGAACTAGGATGGACAGTCTGCATCGGCATAGTCACCGGGACTACCTGGTTGTTCTGCTGAGCTTGGGTATTGTCGCGTGATCTATTGTGCCACTGGTTCTACTGGAAAGGAGCCTTCCCGCCTTGGTATTTTTGGTAAGCCGGCTTCTGGTAGTTATACTATTTCTGCTTCATACTAGTTAACTCATTTGTCATGGTTCGCATCTGCTCCTTCATGTTGTTCATTTTAGTCGTTAGGGGGTTAGGCACCGGAGCCACACTCGACGTTGTTCTCGAGTACACATACATAGACTAGGGAGGAGTTGCAGGAGCCCTGGTTGAAGCTACCTCTAATTCTGTTGTGCTGAACTCTGGGAATAATGGCATGATAGGTCTCAGCGCCAGTTTTTCGGTAGCAATAAGATTGTTCTCCATAGTGACGGCAAGGTTGTAGGCATCAGGTAGAGTATTTCAGCCAAGAGCCTGTAGCATCATATAAATATCGATATTTATGGACTTTAAATAAAATATGAACACCAGGTCTAGAGGTGGCCAACTACCAACATGAACTCTTTGCCAAGTCGAATGAATCCGAGCATTGAAATCAGCTAGAGCTTCATGTGGAGCTCGCTTTATATGAGCTAGCTGGTGATATAGTGAAGACTTGTCGCCAACATTTGAGAAGCGTTCGTAAAAAGGATCTTTGAGATCGTCCTGACTGACAACTGTATTAGCTGGAAGAGTATGATACCAGTTCAACGCCTTGCCTCTGAAAGAGGTAGCGAGTAATCTTAAAGCCACATTCTCATTAGTAATGCCATGTACTAGACATTTATCTGCTACATCTTGCAAATGCTTCATCGGGGTCTTTGAATCATCCCTGGAGAACTTAGGGATAACCTTTAAAGCGAATGTCAGAAGTGAATCCCATACTGCAGGAGGCACAAGCGCTATCAATGGACTACTATCATCCCATGCTACATAATTTCTAGCAGCCATTGGCACAGGGGACAAAGGAGAAGAGGGAGGTGAAGTATTAACCTATCGACCTCTCGCCTAGACTAAAACTAACGGTGGTACAAGCAGGCTAGGGAATCTTGCAGTTTGAGACCTAGTGATGGGCCTATGACTCATACACTCTTATTTATCAAGCAAACGTGCTAGTTCATGTCCCACCAAATGTGCTAGAAAAAGAACTGTTGACACAAAAATTTGTAGGGGCAGCAGCCTTATGGGAAACTTAGCTAATGGGGGACCTGTGTGCGTAGCTAAGTGACCTCCGAGTTTTATCGAAGTCGACTCTTCATTTTTATGGGGGGGAGGTAAAGGGTAAGAAGGATAGCATGAAATAATCAAATCTAAACTAAGGCGATGCGCGAAATCATAAGAGAATTATCTAAGCACAATGCTGAAACAAAGGCTTGAATAGTAACTGTTGTTTATCAAATAGATGCTTCAGAAACACTTCAAACATAAGAACATCATTTCATTTGCATAGCATAACCAATACAACATAGGCCAACGCAGAAGAGTAACAACATGATCTGCATTTTATTAAGTTGTATGAAGACTACAAAAGCTTCAAATAGACATTCAGATACTTCAGGAAATTAAATAACAGTTTAATATCCTATTAAATGTATGAAAATAGAGAGGCTGAATTGATTGGCACAATCTGCAAGTTCAAGTTTAATAGAAAATATTACAAAAGGCTAATTCCCAGTGTTCGGGAAATTTTAATCTATCTAACAACAACCTTTACAATGAGAAAGACGCTGCTTAAATAAGCTAGCCCACCACCTAAAAGCCTTCACAAAAAAGATGCTTCTATGTCAACATCGACGACCCAAATTCCCTCGAGCCAGCATTGAACAGAAAGATCGTCCAACAACGTGCCAGCAAGCATGTTATTTGAGAAAATAGGGCCACACAACAATGACAGGGAACACGTGGCAACAGAGAAGAACATGCAATAGCAGAGAAGAACACACGACAACAGAGAAGAACCAATGCACAAGTGGAAAATACCAGATAACATGCACAGAAAAAAGCGCCACTCGTCGAACACACGAAGCCCGACAAAAAGAAGGAGGGACGTCCCAAATAAAAGCTTTGAAGGTAAGCCATGTGGAAAAACCTCTGACAAAAGAAACCGTAGAGTGGGCCCAACTCAGAAAGAGTCAGGTGAGCACCACGCGTAAAGCAAACGGAGCTCGGCAAAAGAAAAACCAAACGACCCAACTCAAATCTTCGATAGGAAGCCACGTGGAAGACATCGAGAAGCTGCAAGCGATACCGAACAAGGTGAAGCCGTGAAAAGAAAAGAAAACTGTGAAGGCCCATCGGTGCATGAATAAATGTTCATAGTTACCATTTCCTCAACCTATCTTGCTTAGTTCTCCTCATTTTACTTTACATAGTGGAAAGGAGTACGATCTTGTCGAACAACTTAAAAACACTCCTGCTAAGATATCCTTATGGGATCTTATTCAAACCTCACCTAGTTATCATAGTATGCTTCAAAATGCATTGCAACAAGGTGTGGTTCCCCCTACTGCCAATCCAAATGATATAGCAACCCTAATTCCAAGAATGAATGTAGATATTATTTTCCACCAAAGTGATTTATCTCCTTTGTAATTGCAAAAACAAAATGAAGTTTTCATGATAGTAGCTATACATAATCAAGTAGGGATAAAGAGAACCCTCGTTGACAATGGCTCGACCTTTAATGTGTTTAGCGTAAACATTTTGGATAAGATTGGAGTAGAAAAAAACCAAATTCAATTTGACTTTTTATATATTCATGGATTTGATAATTTAGGGAAACAATTGCTTGGTGGAATCACATTACCTATTACAGTTGGAAAGGCTACATTGAAAACTCCTATTCATGTCATGCTAAATAATCTTTCGTATAATCTTCTCTTGGGACCTTGGATCCATGTAATGAATGGGGTACCTTCTACTCTTCATTGTAAAATGAAGTATGTCTACAACAACAAAGTGTATACAATCAAGGTCGACCCTGAACCAGAAAGTTGTTTGCACAATGAGAAAGACACATAAAGTCCTTTGAAAACATTGACACCAACTACACAAGTGGAACTTGCACAAAAGAAAGAAAAAGAAAAGGATATTGAAGAAGCTACAAAATTATTGGATGATGATTGGGGTTCCTTAGATTTCATACCTACATTCATGGGAGCATACAAGATCATAACAAAAAAGTTCGAAAAATAAAAAGAACCAACAGTAATGACAACATAAAATTCAAAAACATCCACTTCAACCACTTTAGAAGAAAAGACTTCACAACAAGATTTGACGAAGTTGATTACGAACAACCACTAAATCCAAAAGAAATGCAAAATATTTATGGAAAAGGTTATGAACTTATGAAACAACTTGGTTATAGTGGAAAATGATGTGGAGCTAGAGAACAAGGAATTTGTGTCCCTATAGAGCCTAACACACAAGAAACCACTAGTGGTCTTGGTTATTATCCCTCGAAAGAAACAAAAGCATCTAAAAATCCTTCACTCAATATCAACACCCTTACAAAATATTCTCCTAAGACAACTTTAACTTTGATGCATCCTAAATTAATAGATACTACATGTGGGAATATCTCATTAGATATGCATAAAATTGATACTTTGTTTACTCATTATAGTCAATAACATTAGTTGCTGCTCCTTGTCATGTGGTAGTTGTAGTATTATAGCATATTCACTACCATGCATGAGGGTATAAACTTGGCTTTATGAAATCATATTTTATTTTGTCAAGGAGCAACATATCATCATCCATTTTCAGCTCACCTTTTGTGCTTGGGGGGCAAGGGGTTCGCTAGCCTTGTCCTAGTATGTCACTTGTCATTGCCTCTTTTGGGATAGTTGACCACCTTCCATGTATATATAAGAGCAAATTTGGGATGCAAATGGCATTCCTTAAGTTGTCTCATGTGTGACATACTTTTTTTCTATGTTATCTTTAGCATTGCATTTTTTGGGGCAACCCCTTATTCATGACATAGCTTCATTTGGAAACATATGACTTGACATAGGGATTTCTGAGTGATCTATCATGTCTTCTTTATTGTTTAGCATTGATTATTTTCTACTTTAAATTAAATTACTCACAACAATGGTGTTAGATATTTCTTTAAAGTGGGGGCATACATTGGCATTATTATTTTGAAATTTTTGACATTCCTTATGTTTCATTGTGTGATTTTCTTTTTCTTGTCATGTGCCTTTTTCTTCGTGGTGTCATTGGTTTTCATGTCCTCTAGGAGTGTGATATTTCTTGGCATACTACTTTCCTCTTAGTGGTGATGCTACGCATTGCATTCCCTAAGTTGTGATTCTTTTATCCTTGATTTGTCCTCTCTTGGATATATTAGACACAATGTTCTCTAAGAGGAGACCTTACATGAACTAAGAGAAATCCCTTTGAACATGTTTATTTGAATTTTTGTTCATAAGTGTTTAGCATAACGTAGCTTGCTAACCTTGTGAAGCTCAAACCCTTTTGAAGGCCACCAAGCATAACACACTTTGTTTGCCAATGGAGCCTTTCCTTGTTTGTTGATAGGTGCTTAACATAACACAACTTGTTAGGCCTTATGAAGCTCAAAGTTATTTTGTTTTGTTTTGTGGTGCTTTACTGAAGTTGTGAGAGGGATAAATTTGATATGGTATGGGAGATTAATAAGATTCCCTCATTTACCACCCTTGGGGGCTCACCTAGTGGATAGCTTGAGGTTCCATTAGCCCAGATTGAGCGTGCATTGTTGTTTACATAGTGGACAACCAAACTTCTGCTTGTGAACATTGTTGTTTGCATAGTGGACAACCAGACTTCTGCTTGTGAAAATTTTTAGAAAAAAAGTTGAGGCGTGTTCCACATCGTGCTGGATAGTCGAGGCTTGATCCGCCTTTTTAGTTTTTACTTTTCTTTTTAGTCTTTGATGTTGTATGATTGAGTAATCTTGTTGTTGCTGCATACAAATGTTCCAAATGTCTACTTTAGTGTGATTTTGATTCAAGGTCATCCTCTCACTAAAGTGGGGGCTAAATGTAGTGTAGAAAAATGTATTCCTTTACATTTTCATACTTATTCGGGCCCTCCTAGTTAATTTGGACTTAATTGTACCTTAATTTAGTGTTGTAAAGTGTATCTATTTACACTTTCACTCTTATTTAGGGTTCTTTTAATTAATTGCATTTAATTTTCCTTAATTGGACCCTTAATTCATTTACCAAGCCTATTTTATTATATTTTTTGAAGAGGAAACCTAACATTCATTAATGACTAAACATAACACTTCTCATTGAGCAACGTGTCCTAGGTTTAGGGACCTAGGACCCATTCACCCATGGGAAAATGGGTCCTCGCTTGACCTTAGGATCTAAATTTAAATTATGTTTTTGGTGCTATTTTAATGTTTTCAAATCTATATTTCAATGTTGGCTTGTGATATTTGAATTTTGAGAAATTAAGGATACATACCTATAAATATAAGATTATTTCACTATGTTTCACCTAGCAATTTTATGAGATTTCAAGAGAAATTTCAAGAGAATTTTGGAGAACCTTCAAGGCATTCAAAGGCATATTTATCAGAGTTTTATTGCAACAATCAAGATCCAATTGTCATGTCAAAGTCTTCTTGCATCATGCATGTTTTTGGAGCTAATATGGTGATGTAGGTTTCATGATTCAATCAAGTATTCAAAACACTATTTCAAGTCAAGATTCAAGTGTCAAGATCCACATCCATTGAATCCATGTCATGCAAGTTATAGATATACATTCCAAGGTTTATTCAAGGGTTTGCTGAGTGGTAACATAGATTTTTTCATTCTTCATTCCCTCTTTCATGTTTCATTTCATTGCAAGGTTTGATTACCAAAACAGAGTTTGACCAAGGCAAACCCCCTTTCACTAAAAACAAAAAAAAAATCCATCTTGATTTGTGTTTGCAGATTTAGGTGGGAGAAATATTGAAGACCCTTTAAAGAGAAAAAATCAAGAAGTTGTCAAAGTTAATTTTTTTTGTCAAAGTTGTCATCTTCTCATGGAAACTCATCTACATAATTTATTTCTAGATTTCCAAACTTGAAACCTAGACAAATTCGAAGATTCAAATTTGTAACAGAGGCTCCCAAAGGTTACAAAAAACCCTAACTTAGGACCCATTAGCCCTTGGGCGAATGAGTCCTAGATCAATTTCAGAAACTAACTTTTGGTGAAAGGTACATTCAGATCTTCCCTTCTCTGATATGCATTATGTTTTTTGGTTCTGTTAATATCGAGTTTAATCTTGTTATTTCAAGTGTTGAATTGCATTTTGGCGTTAGTTTACTATTTTTAGTTTTTCTCCCTAAAGTGTTGTTTGTCCTTGACCCCCGTCCTGACACAAAAAGGAAATCTAAAGATTCACACCTCAAGTTTACTCACCTAAGGGTTATAAGACAATTCTTTGTGTGGATCTCATTTCTTAATGAGATTGAGTAAAATAGGGCCATCATAATCCCATTTCCCTTCATATTCCATTGATGCCCACCTATTTTTCTACATTTCAAGATCTTCATTAACCTTCGCATTAGTACTTTCAACTATTCTTCCCAATATTTTGTTGTAGCATCTGTATTCTTTACTCTGAGATGAGTATCCTAGAAATATACCTTCATCAGCCCTTGAATCAAGTTTTCCCCACATCTTCATCTCTTTTGATATAGCATTTTCTTCCAAAAACTCTAAAATACCTGAAAGATGCAAGTCTTCCATACCACAACTCATATGGAGTCTTAGTGTTGTTGAGTCTCAACAATCCTTTGTTCTGAACATATACTGCAATATGAACTACTTCTCTCCAATAGACATCAGACATATTTTCTTCCATCAACATGGTCCTTTCCATCTCTTGAATAGTCTTATTCTTCCTTTCCACAACTCAATTTTGTTGAGTGGTTCTAGCAGCAGATAAATGCCTCTTTATTCCATGTTTCTCACAAAAGTCATTGAGCTCATTTGAAGTGAGCTCGCCTCCTCTATCAAACCTCAAACATTTGATATTTGCATCATTTCATTCTCAACCATTGATTTGAAAATCTTGAATCTACTAAAAGCATGAAATTTATCTTTCAGGAATGTAACCCATGTCATCCTAGAGAAATCATCAATAAAAAGTATGAAATATCTTTCTCCTTTCAAACTTTTTGTTCTCGTAGGTCTGCACAAATCAATATATATCAACTCCAATGGTCTACAAGAAGAATATTATTTATAATTGAAACTTATCCTTGTCTACTTTTCAAACTGACATTCCTTACACACAATACTTGCAGGCTTGACTATCTTAGGTATATCTTTTACCGCATGCAATGAGTTGATCTTCAAAAGATTGTCAAAGTTAATGTGTCCCATTCTCCTATTCAACAACCAACATTCAGTTGCTTGTCCTAGAAGACAAGTTCTTCCATTGACATGCCTTAGATTGTATATGTCACCAATTGTCTTGGATCCTTGAACAACCAATTGACCAGAATTTTCTTTTTTTTGATTTCAAATCCAATTTTATTGAATAGGAGATTGTAACCATTTTTGCACATTTGACTCACATTAAGAAGATTATGACAGAGACCTTTGACATAAAGAACATCTTTTGTCCTACTCTTTCCATCAATATTGATAAAACCTTTTTCACATATCTACACTGAAGTGTCATCCCCAAGCTTGATTATGCCACCATTCCACTTTCTCTTGTCATATGTTTGAAACAACCACTGTCAATCACCCATGAATTAGATTCATCTTTTACATGAAAATAAATACACACAACACTTAGATCTTTAAATTTATCTTTAATTTTTTAGTAGCAAAAAACAAGACTTCATCTTCATTATTCAGACCACTAGATTCATCATATTTTGTAGAGCTCAGGAATCTTCCATGGAGTATAGAATATTCTTCACCTGATTTCTTCTAGGCTCTTTACTTCTCTTATTAGAATCTTTCAAGGGAAATCTTGAATCAAAATGAACAATCTCTCCACACTTGAAACATTTGAAAGGTAGCTTACTTTTATACTTTCCAATGCCTCTCTTAAAATTCCTTACAAAATTTGTGTCCTCTTCATCAGTGTCAATCAACCATGAATTAGAATTGTCTTTTGCATGAAAATCAGTACACACAACACTTAGATCTTTAGATTTATCTTTAATCTTCTTAGCAGCAAAAAAAAAGACTTCATCTTCATTATTTAGACCACTAGATTCATCATGTTTTGAAAATCTCGAGAATCTTCCATGGAGTAGAGACTCCTCTTCACCTTATTTCTTCTAGGCTCTTTACTTATCTTATCAGAATCTTTCAAGGAACATTTTGAATCAAAATGACCAACCTCTCCACACTTTAAACATTTGAAAGGTAGCTTACTTTTATACTTTCCAATACCTCTCTTAAACTTCCTTACAAATTTTGTGTCCTCTTTCTTACTTTTTTTGAATGTTGCTTCCTTATTTGGACCTTCTTTTTCAAACTCTCTCATTTCAAATGCAATAAGGGCACCATACAATTTATCCATTAAAATTTTATCTAGATCTCTAGCTTCCTCAATAGAAGATACTTTAGTATTATAAGACTTAGGAAGAGATCTCAGACCCTTTTTTACCACCACAAATTCTTCAAGATCATCACCAAGACCTCTAATTGCATTGACCACTTCATCAACCCAGAGCACATGACCTGCAATATCTTCATCCTCTAACATCTTCAAGTTGTCAAACTTGCCTTTGTAGATCTACAACTTGGATTGCTTTACTTTGACATCTCCTTCATAGATGCCACCCAACTTATCCCAAACTTCCTTTGCTAACTTGTAGTGCATTACATTTACTAGGTTAGAATTTGATATCCCACTCAAGATAACATTTGTTGCCTTTCTATTGTTCTCATAAGCTCTTATCTCAGCCAGATTAGTTGGAGGAGTAGCAAGAACAACAAAAACCATATTTGAGAGATTTCCAAACACCATACCATAAAGAGGATAGACGGGTTTCCATCTGGTATCTCTAAAAAGAGAAATTTGTTCCATCAAATTTTGGAACCTTTTGAGATCCTTCTATTTCCATCTTAGATCTTCCTCAAGTTGTTAAAATTATTCTAAGGAAGCAAGATTTGATACTAATTGTTGAACATACACCAAAATACTGAGAAAGGGGGGGGAGGGGGGGGTGAATCAATATTCAAAAAAATCTCAAACCCTCTAGAGAAAATTGAAAATTAAACTTCATAACACAAATAGAAACATGAAAAGTGAGCACAATGCAAAATGCCACACAACTGCTAGGAGCTATTGTCCTAATCCAATCTCACAAATGAATAATCGTTACAAATTTGTTTTAGGACTACAATCCAAGGAAGATACTACTCCCTTTAGAAAGGTTTTAGGGTCACTCCCAAGGAAGCTACAACTCCCTACAATTTTTTTTTTAGGGTTTCAACCCAAGGAAGCAACCAATCCCTGAATTGAGAATAAAATTAGAAAAGATTGCAACATGACTATTATACTATCTGAATCTGAAAATGAAGCTCAATCTTTTTGATGATTTTTCTTTTTCTTTTTCTCTTTCACTTCTCTTTTGATGATTGCAATTCTTATTTGACAACTTCTTCAAATTTCTTCTCTGCAACTTTCAACCTTCAAGAAGTTTTTCCTTTGGCTCACTGCCTCTAGCAATCATTTAGGCACATGATCTTTGCTTACCTTTTGTTTGAGAGATATGATCAAATTGAACCTGGACATGATCTACAACTTTTTCTCTTTCTCTTTTAGTAGCTTACATATACATCATAATGCATTACACATCATCATTCAACTTATTACACTCACACACCACCTAGATCAACTAGGTTTACAATATATACATGATATTACATTGATTACATTACATGATGGCCAAAAAACACAAGAATATTGCATTTACAAGTCAACGACATATCAAACAACAATATGAAACGTGTAGAGGGCAAGCCCTAAAATAAAATACACACAACACCAAGAAGAGGAACATGCCTTGCTGATTCAAACACACATTTAACCTGGTCCTAAATGCCCTTCACAAAATGAGTCTTCAAAGAACAACATCCACACACTTCACAAATTTGAATTAGATCCACCTTAAGAAAGAAAGAATGAAACTTGTAGTATGTCAACCATTACAACATTGGTGATACTCATGAAAGATTAAAAATTACTTGCACTTCTCCTAGATGAGTTGGCATGACCCATGCAACATCTTCAAACACTTCAAATATTTTGCACAAACATATCTTAGTCGGCTAGGCAAAAGCATAACCCAACAACACCTTCAATCCAGACCACAACATGTTCCAGAGAAAACAAAAAATCTTACAAAGCAACAAAAGACATCACATGATATTTATGAATACTCTCCACCATCCAATTCACCACTTCATATAGCAAAAAGTTGGTGCAAGCCAAGAAAAACTGAAACTAGCCACCAGACAATACAATCTTGCACTCTGTCACTTACAAATTTCTCTACACAAGTTAAAATGATATGAAACTTTGGATATAGAACCTTCATAACACAGTGAACTTAAATTTTGGACTGCATGACCATATCTACAAATGTGGAGGAATGCAGAGCCAAACAATGCACCTCTGTGAGCATCCTCACAGAAACAACACGGTATTTAAACTGTCATTTGCAAAACACCTTTCCTATAATCCAAACAACATGAAACTTGAATCACACATGATCTGACAACTTATGAAGCTAACTTCCAAACTACAAGAGCATAATATCACTAGTAGAGAAATGTGGAGCATCTCACAGAGACTCTACCAACCAAACTATAACCAACTTCAACATAATTTTAAAATTAATGACGACCAATACTCACACTTTTGACATCAATGAAATCCAGAATACAACATCCACTTGGTGAAAGTATTGGGTTGAATCACCCCTTGTTATAACAAATCTTAAGCTATTTATTTACTTCATTACTCTCGAAAAGTGATTGCCTACACAAACCATTGTTAGGTAATGAAGACTCAAGAAGTAGTTGAATATTATGTTTTACTTCTCTTTTTCATGCCAAACCTCTAGGAGAATGAAACACATTAAAAATAGTATAGCAACCCACCCAAACTTTACCTTTGTTTGCACAATGTATTGTATATTTATTTCTAGTGCATCCTACTATTATCCTTCAAAATAAATAAACAAAACCACTTTGTTTTTCATGAATACATTTAATGGCTTGGTTGACACTTATCATGAGAATCTTTCACTTTGCATTGATGTGCCTTGATTATATACTTGAATCCATCCTTGACCCATATGCGTTTGTTAGTCCTCTTAAAAAAATATTTTAGGTACAAGAGAGGACTTCCAATATTATGTCAAATGTATCAAGTGGAACCACATTTGATTTTAAATTATTTAAAATATTGTGGGTTGATACCAAATCTAAACCTGCATGTCTTAACTACTTGAATTTCAACATACCTTGTCAACCAACTCAAATAATATGGGTAAGGATTACCATCTAGTTTCAAACTAAGATTTCTGACAATTTCATTTGAAAATAGATTACAGTGAGTACATTTACCTTTGTTTTCTTGAGTTCTATTTTGAGATTAAATAACTTCTTCATCTCTTCTTCTTGTTATGTGCTAGCTGCATTGGTAGTAGTGTACCCCAAACTCTCATACATATATTTGAATTATCCTCAATCTGTACGTCTTCTTTGTCCTAAAAATACATTGTTTCCTTCTTGGATTCCTCTTTGGATTGATTCTTAGGATGTATTTTTGGATGTGACTTCTAATGTTCTACATGATGTCCATGAACAAGAGACATGCCCATAACCTTAGTTGGAGGTCAGTTTTTGGGGAGTTATAACTTGTGTAAATGGAGTTGTTTAGATGATGTCTTCTAGTTTTGAAGACATTAAGTATGCTTGCATGAGATGCTCTAAATCATGGTTTTGTTGGAGGATTTTGCAAGAATATCGTTATGAAAAATTGTTTTCTAGGTTGACGATGGTCACCACGATACTACAAAAAAATCTTGAGTGTATATCTGCAGTTTTGGTTGAGATTTGATTATGTGATTTTTTATTTTTGAAGATGTAAATGATGGTACTAAAAAGATCTCTTGGATCCTAGTGTGATCATTAGATTCTATTATGATCATGAAATGATTTTTGTTAAATGATTTTTGTGTTCTATTAGCTATGAATAAATTGTCTTCCAATATTAAGGATGACTACTATTGTACCATGGTAAACTCTAGATTTATAGTGGGAGTTTTGTAATTCCATTTTTTGTTTGTGGCTATGGAAGTTGGATATAGAAGGACCTACGAGGTCAACAATGTGGATCATTTTTCCAAGGCGATCTCCTAGATCTTATGGTTTTGTATTGAAGAGTTTTCGCATGAGATGATTTTGTATCTAGATAGAGGAAGTTGTTGAGGGTGTGCTTGGTGATAGAAGGTGTTTCTCTTTCCATGGAGAAGTCAATATTAGGTTTCTTGGGTAGTTGTGAGTGGGATCATCCCTATAGCTATTTGAGCTTATTTGATCTTTTATGCAATGTATATAAGTGGGAGTTTGTTGAAAAATATATATTGTTCATCTTTCATTATTGTGAACCCCTATCCCGCACTTGCACAAAAACAACAAACAATCACAATATTAGATCATATGCAAGCAAGAATGAAGGATTCCCCATGAAATACATTTACTAAAAATCAAACTAGGAAAATGAAGAACAAAATAAGTAAATCCTAGTTAAGTAAGCAAACTTGTAATCCCATGGGGGAATTGGTGCCAATTGATGTGTCGAAATTGACCCCTTTCCAACTCCTAAATTGCAAATGTTGATGATGTGTGGATAGATCAAATCTCCTTAATGAGATTTTGGCATAACCTAGTTATGGAATTATGAAAATGATGAACATATGGAATGAAATGCAAAAAATTGGCTCTCAATGTCAAGAGAGTAACTTTGCATGAGATTGTGGATGAAGAATGAGGAGAAAAGCCTCCCATTTATAGATTTGAATTTGGAAGAAAGAGCAAGATTTGGGAAATGTGGGACTAAATTTCAACCAATGGTTGAATGCCACTTGTCACCATGTGAATGGTTGACGGTTGTGCACATTTTGGCCAAAGTGCCAATAAATGCAATTAGGTGGAATTTGAAATTGAGGAAATGACATGTGAGAGGGAAAAATGAATGAAATAAATGCCACTTGGCTCAATACACAAGGACATGTAAGAGGAGTGAAGGCTTTGTTGGAAGTACCCATCCACTTGGACTTTTTGAATTCAAACTTGAGGGAATATTCCCTTTTTATGCCATGTGAGGGAAAATAGAGATTTAATAAATGAATTAAATCTATTTTTATGTGCAAGTTGCATTCTCTAGAGGATTTTAGTGATAGGGATGAACTTAATCAAGATTTGATTAATTTAATGGGAGGTTAGGTGATTTGACCATTTTGACTTAGATTTTTAGGATTTGATTTAAATCAAAATGAGAAGAAAGATTAATTAAATAAATGTTTTTGATTTATTTAACTAAAAGGGGAAATGTTAGATTAAATTAAATAAGGTTTAGTTTATTCAATTTAATAAGAAGACTTTAGAGACTTTAATCAAATAAAATGATTTATTTAATTAAATAGAGACATAAGGTTAATTAAATTAAATTGATTAATTTAATCAACAGAGGAGAAAGACTTAATCAAATAAATAATGATTTATTTAATTAAGAGACAAAAGGTGATGATAAGTTGAGAGTATGATTTAGGAGGAAATTTTGTTAGTAATCAGGATCAAGTGTGCCGAACCGAATTGTACATTTTCCATGTCTACATTTTGCCCCTCTTTGAAGCAATGTACTTGTTGCATTGATTCAAAGAATAAACTGCTGTGATCAAAGTTCAATTTTTTTTTATTTTTTCAGATGCCCCACTATTGCCCCAACGGAAGGATTATGCTGGTATATTGCCCTTTCGAGAGATCGGATAAATTTTTGATTTTTTTGGATGATCTCAAGAAAAAAAAATGACAAAGTGCCTGTCAGGTTAAAAAATGCCCCGGAATGCCAAAAACGTGTTAAAATGCCAAAAAAGATGCAAAATGGCCCTCGGTTGGACAAAAATGGGATCGAGGGACCAAAACCCTAGTTAGATGGCCAAATTAGGTCAAAAAACCCTAATTTTCAGGCTTAAATAGACCTTGAGAGGTCACTTTCAATACATTTGCAATCTTAGCCCTTTGAAAATTTCACATTTTGAGCTTTGAGTCTTGGTAGAGATGGTGCAACGATTGCTTTCTAGGCACGTGTCGAAGATGGTGCGAGTACATCAGTGGCCAGTTGCTGTAGGACCTGCGGTATGTACCAACTTTTGATTTCTCATTTTTTGTGTATTAAATAGGGTCAAAATTAGTTTTAAGTGACACGACGCTAATAGCGCCGCTAAAATTACTTGGTCGGCACCGCGTGGTCCTAAACAAGGCCGCATATGCAAAGAGCATTGTGCGGTGCACTTTGGAGATTAGGGTTCCTAGGGTCAAAGTCAGTCGCATTCACAAACAGTGTCGCGTGACACAATTAGGAAGTTAGGGTTGTCAAAGTCCATTGTGCGACGTATTTTGGAACTTTACAAACTGTGCCGCATTTGCAAACAACACTGCATATGCTATTTCAAATGCAAAAAATGGTGCGAGTGACAAATTTTTCTAGGAGACTTGACGCAATGGTTTTCCCTTGCGCAGGAGGAGCTTGATATACTTCATTCGAGGGAGCATAGATGGCCGGTGCTCCGCAGATTATAAGGTATGCATGTGTACCTTCAGGAGCAACTCGGTATTCTTGGTCTTTGGTATATTGCATACATCCCTCCTGTTCGAACACACTTAGGTATGATGACAACTTTGGCCGACCAGTGGCACAGTGAGACGTCTTCCTTCCTTCTGTCTACTAGTGAGGCCACCATCACTCTTGAGGATGTCTAACGCATTCTCCGATTGCCTATTCATGGAGCCAGAGTGATTTACGATCCAGAGGAGGGTAGGGATGCTTGCTTTGACATCATGGGCATTGATGAGCTTATCCTTTCTGATGGGCAGATTGACCTAGAGCGATACCGGGGTAGAGCGCCTACCTATAGATTGATTGTTGCTGCTATTATTTCAGGTTTTGTGGCACCCGATCAATGAGGCCAATACTTTAGTTTAGGTTGGGGACTGGCATGGCATCAGATGTGCATTCGTTGAGAGTGATTTTTCTTGGGGACCAATTTTGTTGGCCTCCTTATACAAAGATTTACATGAGTTTGCATACATGGACACTCGGGCCCTTAGAGTCGAAGTTACTTTACTACACATCTGGGCATGGGAACGGATCCTAGTGCTCCATCTAGATGTCACACCAGTTGTCCTTGATATTGATGATCCTGTTGTTTGGCGATATGGCAGGGCATAGATCCATTTTATTCACACTGGCACAGGTGGCCTTGCTTATTAGTGACGGGTTCTTGATGAGATGAGAGAGTTCATCTAGAGACCTTGGATGGGCATAGGCCCATGGTATGATGATGCAAATCATTTCTTCTTTGCTCAGCAGGACAGGTGGATGCAAGGTCGGGAGCATACCATGATAGAGCAGTATCTCCTAGATAGGGTGGCCTGACAGTTTAGAGAGATGCATGATAGGCCAAATGATCAGTACATGGCGATATTTTCCCGTACTACGAGAGAGACGGCATAGGTCCAACCCATCCTGATAGCTAAGGCAGTGTCCTCTTTTAGACAGTTGGTGGCCCGACCGTGGTCATATGATTAGGGACCAGCAAATGCAGGGTTTACTCTAGCATACAGAGCTTGGTTTAGGCCTCCCTTGAGATTGACAGTTCTTGGTATAACACACCCACGATGGAGACCCAGAGGTAGGACAGTTGGCAGGGGCAAAGGACAAGGCAGAGGAGGAGGTGGACCACCTCCTCACCAAACACCTCCTAGGGATCCAACACAATATTCGCCTCCCCGAGTAGGGGAGAAGGATGGTCAGTCGAGGGGTGTGGACAAAGTAGTCCCGCAGCAGCAACTAGCAACGCAGCCAGACCACAAAGATGTGTTGATCTAGCAGTTGCAGGGTCAGATTTAGGCGTTGATGGCAGAGAGGGATGAGGCTAGGTGGCAAGTGGTGACAGTTACTGTCGAGAGGGACCAGACTCGATCCGAGAGGGATTCAAGAGATCGGTCGACGGAGGCAGCTGAAGAGTACAACTTCATCATCTCGGGGCCGATCAGTTTCTTTACAGGCATACAGAAAGGTAGTCAGGGAGGTCGAGTATTATCGACAACACTATAGACAAGAAGTACCAGCAGCAATCTGAGTCCCAGACTTCTCTTAGTAGACAGGGATGAGGCCCCCAGAGGATCACAGTGAGAGGCAGGTGGGAGAGGGAAATAGCCAGTAGGGCTAGCCCTTTGATCATAGAGAGTTACCATTTTTGATTTATGGGCCTCAATTACTTGCCCTTTCTGTATTATATACGTTGATTGTACACTTGATCCAATCTTGTATCATGATAGTAAATTTCTTGATGATACATATGAAATGATTCGGCTTTATGAAATGTTTTGCAATGTATGATATTCATTTCTTAATTTTCTATATGTTATGAGATGTTCCTATTTCTTGTGCTCATGCGATATGATGTATGTTTCTAATGGATGTACTTCTTTTTGTATATTTTTCATGCATTTTTAATGATGATCCTATGAATGTAATGTATGCTAATGATGGCGTATTGATGTGCAAATGGTAATGGATGCTAATGATTATGTATGATGTAATGATTTCTTAAGATGCCTAGAATAAAAAATTTATAATATTCCTCATAACTTAAGATAATGATATGATGTAATATGCCTTTTATGCTAACATTGTGGGCCAGTAGTACCCTGTTCTTATTAACTTCTTAGCCAAGGTCATACCACTTGAGTGTGAACCACAAGTGCCATTATGTACCTCAATCAGAGTAGTCAAGGCTTCCTCAGGTTTTAAGCAACGTAATAGGGTTCCATCAATGCTCCTACGGAAGAGGGTTTCCCCTAGAATGACAAAACGTAAGGACCTTTTGACAAAGGTTCGTTTGAGGTTCGGAGGAATGTCAGTTGGGAGGACTCCTATTCTTAGGTAGGTGTAGATGACGTGATACCAAAGATTACCAGGACCAACGAGTTCGCACGCATATTCCAACTCTGGTACCTCTAAAGTGGGTACGAGAAGCTGCTCTATCAAGAATTTGTGTTTTGAGACATTGCGAGGGATATCTAGTAAGGATCCAATTGTTGTCATGGCATCAGCTGCTCTGTTGTTAGCCCTCGGTATCTGCTCAAAGATGATATCAATAAACAATTCTTTGAGGCTTTCTACTAACTTCTTGTATGGTGTGAGCTTATCATCCTTAGTTTTGTACTTGTTGTTGACTTGGTTGATAATAAGCTGTGAATCTCCATAGACCTTTAATGCCATGATTCACCACTGTGCTACAGTTTTGAGACTTATGGTTAAAGCCTCATACTCTGCAATGTTGTTGGTATAGGGAATGCCAATTTGTAAGATCTAGGTATACAATCCCCCTGTGGGGTGATCAAGAAAACACCGGCTCCTGATCCATGTTGTGTGTGGGAACCGTTGAAGTAGAGTTTCCAATGATTGACTATGCTGAGATTAAAGATGGACTCGTCTGAAAATTCTGATATGAGTGGATTTTCTGCATAAATGGGAGCTTCTGCCAGTTGGTCTGCAATGACTTGTCCTTTGATTGCCTTTCACTCTAAATATTCAATGTCATATTCTGATAGTATCATGACCCACTTACCATCCTTCCTGTGAGCATAGCTTTTGACAGTAGATACTTTAAGGGATATATCTTGGCAATGAGTTTGATTTTGTGTGCTAGCATGTAATGTCAAATTATTTGTGAAGCAAACACTACTGCTAGACATGATTTTTCAATGAATAAGTAGTTTAACTCATGGACAACCATTGTTTTGCTGATATAATAGATGGCCCTTTTTGTCCCATTTTTATCGTGCTGAGCTAAAAGAGAACCCAAGGCTACTGTTGTTGCTGAGATGTATAAGATCAGTGGTTTTCCTGCAATGGGTGGCATTAATGCTAGTGGTGTGAGCATATATTCTTTGATTTTATCAAATGCCTGATTGCATTTGTTGTCTCACTTGTACACCACTCCTTTGTGGAGTAGATGTGAACATGCAATCTGTTTATCTGTCAGTTGCGCTATGAACCTCCGAATGGACTGGAGTCTGCCTTGCAATCTCTGAGTTGTTTCAGTGTCCTTGGTGCTTCCATGTTGAGGATTGATTTAAGCTTTGCGGGGTCCACCTCTATTCCCCTCGCTGATACTATGTATCCCATAAGTTTACCTGATTGTACCCCAAAGACACATTTCTTGGGGTTGAGCTTGAGCTTTTAATTTTCCAATCTGTCGAAGATGTCACTTAGGGTTGCTATGTGGTTTTGTCTCTTCTTTGATTTAGCCAGTATATCATCTACATAATCTTCGATAATTTTGTGTATCATGTCATGGAATATTAGTGTCATGGCCCTCTGATATGTAGCCCCTACATTTTTTATCCCAAATGGCATCATATTCCAGCAGTAGGTGCCCCATGGACATGTAAATGCTATCTTATGCTGATCTTATTTTGCAATCATTATCTGGTTATACCTCAAGAAGCCATCCATCAGGGATAGCATCTCATGTCTGACCGTCATGTCCACTATCATATCAATGTTAGGTATTGGAAAATCATCCTTAGGACATGCTTTGTTGAGGTCTCTGAATTTTGTGCAGATACAGATGCCCCCGTTTGGTTTTGAAACTAGTATAAGATTGGATACCCATTCTGGATAGTCAATTGAGCGTATGAAGCTGACATCTAGGAGCTTCTGCAATTCTACCTTGAATAGCAAAGCTATCTAGGGATGCATTTTTCTTAATTTTTGTCTTACTGGCTTCACTCTAGGGTAAACAACCAAATGATGGACCACAACTTCCAGATCCAGACCTAGCATGTCAGCATAGGTCCATGCAAAATTTACCTTCCTTTCCTTTAGAAATGTTGCTAGTAGTTCTTGTTCTTCTGTTAGAAGCGACTCAACATAGAAAGTGATTTGTGATATTGTCTTCGTTCCCAAGTTGGTAGGATTACACTATTATGCCAGGACTGCTGATTTCTCTTGATTTCTCTTGATGCGCCAAAATGTGAACCCCTATCTTGCACTTGCATAAAAACAACAAACAATCACAAGATTAGATCATATGCAAGCAAGAATGAAGGATTCCCCATGAAATCCATTTACTAAGACTCAAACTAGGAAAATGAAGAACAAAGTAAGTAAATCCTAATTAAGTAAGCAAACATGGAATCCCATAGGGGAATTGGTGCCAATTGATGTGTCAAAATTGGCCCTTTCCCAACTCCTAAATTGTAAATGTTGATGATGTGTGGATAGATAAAATCTCCTTAATGAGATTTTGGCATAACCTAGTTATGGAATTGTGAAAATGATGAACATATGGAATGAAATGCAAAAAATTGGCTCTCAATGTCAAGAGAGTAACTTTGCATGAGATTGTGGATGAAGAATGAGGAGAGAAGCCTCCCATTTATATATTTGAATTTGGAAGAAAGAGCAAGATTTGGGAAATGTGGGACTAAATTTTAACCAATGGTTAAATGCCACTTGTCACCATGTGAATGGTTGATGGTTGTGCACATTTTGGCCAAAATGCCAATAAATGCGATTAGATGGAATTGGAAATTGAGAAAATGACATGTGAGAGGGAAAAATGAATGAAATAAATGCCACTTGGCTCAATGCACAAGGACATGTAAAAGGAGTGAATGCTTTGTTGGAAGTACCCATCCACTTGGACTTTTTGAATTCAAACTTGAAGGAATATTCCCTTTTTATGCCATGTGAGGGAAAATAGAGATTTAATAAATGAATTAAATCTATTTTCATGTGCAAGTTGCATTCTCTAGAGGATTTTAGTGATAGGGATTAACTTAATCAAGATTTGATTAATTTAATGGGAGTTTAGGTGATTTGACCATTTTGACTTAGATTTTTAGGATTTGATTTAAATCAAAATGAGAAAAAAGATTAATTAAATAAATATTTTTGATTTATTTAACTAAAAAGGGGAAATGTTAGATTAAATTAAATAAGGTTTAGTTTATTCAATTTAATAAGAAGACTTTTATAGACTTTAATCAAATAAAATAATTTATTTAATTAAACAGAGACATAAGGTTAATTAAATTAAATTGATTAATTTAATCAACATAGGAGAAAGACTTAATCAAATAAATAATGATTTATTTAATTAAGAGACAGAAGGTGATGGTAAGCTGAGAGTATGATTTAGGAGGAAATTTCGTTAGTAATCAGGATCAAGTGTGCCGAACCGAATTGTACATTTTTCATGTCTACAATTATAATGTAATATTGTTAATTAGTTGTGGTGCATTTTAGGAAATGTACACCAGAATATGATAGAATCTTGGAGACACTTGTAGGTTCTATGAAACAATGGACATGAATTTAATGTGAGAGGCACATTGGGGAAATTCATTAATATTGGGAGCTATGGTTAAGCGAGCAAATGAAATAATGGACTCATGGTTTTATGTAATATCACTTAGTGGTTAGGGCAAGGTTGGCCTATATAAGTAAGAACATTGGTAGTGGTACATTCCATGTTGGAAAAACTTGCACAAATGACATGGACAACTTTGGAAGATCAGAAGATGGGAGTTAACTACTCAAACCAATTTATAGAAGTATAAAAGATGGTCACTAGTTAAGACAAGATGAAGAATACATTACATTGAAATACTAGGTGACCTCTTTGATTGGTAAAAATATCTACGTGGACATAAGGATTTAACAAGTGGAAATATTAACCACAACCTTTCAGAACTATATATTGGACTGTGATGGACATAAATGCTGACGTAATGAATCTTGATCAAGACCACAAGAATGAAGAGGAATTCATGAAAAAATAGAATTACAGGGCTAGAGAAAAAGTCTTAATAAAAAAACTGTCACTAACCAAACTAGAATTTTTCTCAAATTAGTATTCAACACCATGGTTAGGCCAATTTCATTTCCTAATGAGCTTTAGCCATAAATTGCTTTGGGTATTATAGACCACCTTCTAGAACCCCTTCTTAATCCTTCTCTCCACATATTATGACATATTTTTCCATTCTTGGAGGCCTCCTTCATGCAGATCAGGTTGAAGATTAACTCATGGTCCCTCCTCACAAGGTATCTTGGAGTTGTAGTGCAATGGGGTTTGCTAGGATCACAATGGAAAGTTGATTTTTTAATATATTTTTGACCTCCTACCTTTTTGTTATTTGACCCACTAGACCACTATGAAGTTTATTTGACAATATTTTATCACAAGAAAGAATGATTTCTAGGATTAATTATCAATCAATACATACAAGACATGTTGAAGCATTTCCGACTCCATAAAAAGACAATAAATTGAGTTGGCACACTTTCTCTGTTAAGTACTTAAGACTCAAAAAGACATGATGAAATTTGTGACAGATGCAATTGGTTGCTTCATATTGATAAATTTCATATGATAGAAAAATTCCTCCATCAAATTAGTATAGATAATAGTACAAAGATACACAACCATTTTGCAATTGAACCTATAACACAAAATGCATTGAGAAAGGAAAAAGAAATAATATAACTTGATATATTGAGGTACTTCGTGGCAAGGGAGAATAAAGTTGGTGTATGAAGTTCCAAGCAAAGAGAGTGTGTGTGTTTGATAAGGTAAGCAAGGTTTTGAAAGGACCAAGAACCTTTTATAGAGCTAAAAAAAGGACACTTTCAAATAGAAAAGTCTCAAAATTTTCCAATACAACAAAAAACCAGCACTAGCGGAAACATTGTTGTACACAACAAAAGCACCAACAACACTTGGTCACCAGATAACCATTCATGACAAAACACTCAAAACCAACAACAATCCTAAGTCAAAGATAGACTAACATCCCATTCTTGGCACCAAAACTAGGAGCAACAAAATACTTGAGCCAAGAAACAACCCACAACACAACAAGCCCTAAAGACTTGCCTAAAACAACCAGGCCACTAACCACCTGCAACAGTTGGACTACAATAAAAATTTCGCTCAAAAATGAGCCAAACAAGTTCCCACCAAAAGCGGGGTAATAATCATCAATTGTAGAAAAGAAACATTCTTCAAAATGCACCAACCAACCAGGCACCAACCCTGAAACCACCACAAAAGGATGAGGCTCCCCTCTATAGGAGAGGAAGAAGTGGGGACTAGAACTAAAGAAACGTCCCTCTAGATCAAGCACAATCCAGAATTGAAAAAGGAGAGAAGCACTTTCCACCATTTAAACAACCTCCAGCTCCACCTCAATAGGTGAGGGCTTCACCATTATAGGAGCAAAATTCAACAGTAGCCGAACCATAGCAGACCAACCACACACCAATCTCCCAACCACAAAAAGAGAAAAACAAGGTATATCAGAGATAGAGAACCAAACTGAACAATGAGAAGCATTAGCCAACTTGTAGCACCAACCCACCAGGTATACCAACCCAAGCTCCACCTTAAAAGGAGAGAGCTCCCCTCTATAGGAGCAGATAAAATGAAAACCATCCAAACTAGAGCCACCACTCACCTGTGCATACAAACTCCACCTCAATAGGAACTCATAAGAGAGGAAAGAACTCTCCGCCATCTCAACAACCTCCATCTCCACCTCAAAAGGAGAGGGCTCCCCTTCAATAGAAGCAAAATCCACCTCAAAATAAGACAGTTGTAAAACATGGAAAAAACCAATGACATTAGAAGGGAAATACATTACATTTGTTGGCATAACAGGCACCTGTAACATGATATAAGAAGAAAAAAATAACCCATTCAACAACTTAAAGAAACCAACCATATGAGCCAACCAGACAAGGCCTAAGGCACACACCACAAAGAAACCAACAGGCTTCAACTAGAGCACAACCTCAGGAGACCACAAGTCCCCACCAAATCCCACGAAAGGGGAAGAAACATAGGTCAGAAAAGAGACCCCAAAATCTTCCACACACAAAGCAGAGGACACCAACAAAAGCACTTTGCCCCAACCAAAACCCACGAAAGGTAGAATGCTAACGGACTATCCCCAACCACCAGCAAGGGACCCACACAAAAGAGGAAACGGGAGGCCAAGAACACCACCTTCATCCCCACCGAGCATAGATTTAGCACACATCAACACAAATATTGCACAAAAAGACCCAGACCCAACGGCCAAGCCAACAACACCAGAATGTAATAAAGGTGGAAAGGTAGAAACACTAGCATTCTCAGGAGATAAAGCAATAATAGAAATCGAGCCCAGGCACCACAACAACTAAGGCAAAAGACTAATCATGGACTAGACAAAGCACACAATAAGATGGGTGAAAGTAACCCCTAATTGCACCAACCAAAGAAAAATAACAAGGAAAACACATGCCAAGAAAAATGAGGATTAAAGAAAGCCTCGAACAATAGACACCTCAGACAACCCACAACACCAACACAATAAGGCACCCAAGAACCAGATGTCTCGAGAAACCACGACCCCAAGGCGACAATCCAAAACAAGATAGACCAAACTTCATGAAATCCGTCCAGCCACTGCCACCAAACCCCCAACAAGCGAAAATCATTGTCTTCATCTTCTAGATCAGAGCCATCAATCTCTACAAAACCAAAAGAATTTGAACTCCTAAGCCCACACCCTTTCCCGCTCAAATTCGTTGTCATCGCCATAAGAAAGAGAGAGTGTGTGTTAATAATTGACAAAATAATTATATTATTGACTATTTGCCACTGTTCTTATCTAATCAGATTGAAAACATTGGTTGAAATCCATGGAAACAATTTATGAATTCTTACTTGATTGAAGTTTGTCTTAAGAATAGCTTGACATATATATATTTAAAACTAAGGAGATGAAATACGTAGGTTGAAACTACAGTCTGGTATCTATCTTCATGGAAATTTTTTTTTCTTAACTGATGATAAGAATTTGTTTCCTTATAAAAAAATTGGTCAAGACTTCTCCATGTAAAATTGACCATATGTTGTTGAAGTTAGCTATGCCTCAGATGACAGTTGTTTTTTGTGTATAAATTGTTGGCCTCTCTAGGAACTGTTTAAAAATCATTTAACCAAGTTCATGTTTAACGATCTAAATTCCTAATATAATTTAGTTGATCTTTGATCATCTGAATTCCTAGGAGTCTCAAAGGATTTAAGTGTGAAGAGAAATAAAAGTGTTTAGAGTCAAGTTTCTTGAAAGTTCCATTTCTACTTTTAGTTAGATTCCTCACCTTCTCAATGACTTTTGAGGTGTTTGTTGTTGTCATCCTATTATGTATTTATGGTGAAATATAAATTTATTGTTTATCTATATCAAGAAAAATGAGTTCAAATATGTCGGCCATAGGACAATGATATTGACATCTATCATTCTATATGCAGAAGGATCAAGTTATAATAAAATATTAAAGTGTTAGGAAAGGGATGTTTTAGAAGCTTTGTGATGGTTGCACACGACTATTTGTAGCACCCATACTGCCCTTTTATTGGGCTTAAGTTGGTAGCCATACTTTATGTGTTTGTTATTCTATCATAAGATGAACGCGGATGGCGGAAATATATAGACAATTACTTCAATTTATAAGTGGTTGTGTCTTTTCTAGTGAAAACATTGAATATTCTATGCCTTTAGCCCAAGGAATGATTAATGTCTACCAAGAAAAATTCTTATAGTTTAATCATTTTCTCAATAAGTTTTCAATCTCTTTGATAACTAACATAATTTTCAGCACATAAGGGTACAAATGGGTCTGCTAACTTTGTGATTTAAACTGTTGGGGATTTTGTTTATTAGCACTACATTATCTATGTAGTTTCTGCTAATTTTGAAAAAAGAGAAATTCAGATAGGGTCAAGTCTAATGATTGAAATGCTTATTAGATTCTAGGATCCAGAAAGCATAAGGAAACCTAAAAGCAACAAGGAATTTGCAAGAAAAATTTAAAAATAACTATGGTTTTTTACAAAGACTTGTGAAAAAATGGGTAATTTCTAAATATTAAATGGAAAATACTTGTTTGTTATGAAATTTTAATTTCCCATATCATCCCCAATCAACATGTCATCTCCTCAGTCATAAATCTATTCTTTAAAGGCATGTTTCCTAATGAACTAATCTATTTGTGTAATGACCAACATTTTATCCTTCAAATTTACCACACAAGAGCATGATTTTTTTAAAACAAAATTCAGCATTAAGTTGCAATCTTGTTCAACTATTGGCTCAAGGATCCTACATCATTAAGCATTATGTACCCATTCTAGCATCATAATACAACTTCACTACCTATGTTTTGATAAATGTTTAACAAGCTACTAGAACATAAACAAAGGGGAATTATTGTGGATCCATATTATGACTCACTAGGGCTCAATAAATAATGTCTTTCAAACCCTCCCCTTATTAGGAAAATTATCACATTTAGATTGTCCTCCCTAAGTATGAGTTCCATGAGAAAAGTATCCACAAAGGCATTAAGATTGCCTCACATTTTCAATCAATGGCTATATTTCTTGGAGAAAACCAGATGATAGATATGAGTAATATTCCTATGATAGTTTGCTACAAGATATATGTCCCATTAGATAGTATGGTCTTTGTATTGCCAAGAGGAGAGGCTTCTCTTCATCTATAATTATTGTTAATATTTTACATACTAAGCTTTCATCCTAACATATGTAACATTATTAGCCTCAATTCCACTAAGTAAGATATTAAACCAAGTTTGTGATTTTTCAATACCCTAACTGACATACAATTTTTTTGACATTTAATAACTTCAATGTTAGACTCATTAGGCTTCTTTACACCGTCCACGATTTGAGAACACTATTGCATCAACAAGTGTTATACCCTTGGTTCCAAATATTAATTATTTCATGCAAGAACTAATGCACATATATATATGCGTAACATGTGGGAGCAAACACAAATTAGATTACGTAATTCCAAATTTATAACATAATAAAGTTATATATATATATATATATATTGTAACCTTCTTAATACAAGGAAAAGGTAGCTTGGATATTGTAAAGAATCTCCAAAATAGATTTAAATTATTATTTTGTAACATACGTTTAACCTATTTATATTACCACTCCACATAACTTATTAAGAGATCTCGAAGTTACAATAATGATTTTATTATTATTTAAAGTATTTATATCATTATTGATGATATTAATATTGTCATCGTTTAATCTATTCTAACCAATAATTTATTTTTGGTCCATTTACCCTTCTTTCTTAATAGTAAAATATATGAACCTTATATATATTTCTTATCATTTGGTCATTTAGAATTATCCAATGCTATCCTTTATAACATAAATATTAATACTAGTTTTATTATCCACGATATTATTGTAACACAGTTTTCCTTTTTTTATATATATATATTTGAATAACCATTCAATTTTTCAAGACGCTTAGACACAATGTTGTCTCAAGGATGTCGGTACCTATCCTTTGACCCAAGACTCTGAGCGCTATGTACATATATGATCAATTGGCATTTAACATTGTCAATGCATCTTTAATTATTAATTTTGTTTACAAGTATGCAGTATGCTGGGGTGAAGGTGAGGAAAAGGAGTTTGCTTATGTGGTTATAGGAAGCATGGACTGGGATATGTGGCTACATGGTGATGAGGTAAAAATAACCTCATTATAATTAAATCTAGAAAGCTTACCTTTTCTAACTCAATCCTAAGCCTGTGCCAATTTATTAAACTTTAGGAGAAGTAATTGCTTATTTTAAAGGAAAATTATGCTTTCTTTCTTTCTTTTGATCAATTAAGGAAATTTACCAAAGCAAGTTTAATGGGTTGACTTGAGCATTTTTGTAGGGAATAATAGGTCATCATGCGGCTGTTACAGAAGTTTATCTAGCACGTGCCTCAAGAGTAATGTTGCGAGCCTATTTCTAGATGCCTGGATGATGCGCCGAAGATTTAGTTTCTGCTCTTTAAATTTATGTTGTTAAAAACTTTATGGCTCTTCTCGAGCCTTCCTTATGTTTATGAGCTTTAAAGACATTAAGTTAGTTTTAAGTTGAGGAAGAATTTTTCAATGGCTATCCACGCCATCTTAAATTTAGGATTTAGTTAAAAAGTTATCTATAAAAATGTAATTTCACAAGTAATGAATAAGACAGATGAAGTATCGTTATGTTGTTCACATGGTTTTTCGAAGCACTGTTAAAATGAGTTATAAGATTTATGTCTACTGGTAACTGTTGAATTTCGAATGATGATGATTGTTTGTAATGAAAGGATTTGAGAACCTGTATCTTGTGAGATTTTAAAGACGAAGTATTAGCCCGCGAGCTGGCCACTCGAGGGGAGTTAGCCTAGATAGATAACTATTTTATTGTTAAGTTGTTTTCTTTGTTTAAGGTAAATTGATGTTCAATAGGAAGTAACAAGTTGTCGAAGAGTCAAGTCTGTAGTTTCGAAGCACCATTGTTTTTAATTTATGTAAGTTATCTTGAGTAGTTGATAAAATCCTTTACTGTTTAAAAGATGTTTAACTGTCTATTTCCTTACTTTTTTGTTTCCATAATATATCAATTGTTTAGTTTGCTTGTTTCCATGCTTTCTAGTTTAGTTGTAATGCTTTCTAAATTAGTTGTCTTATGCTTTTTAATCTAGTATTTCTGGATTTTCTTAGAGTAAGATTATTTTCTAGTTAAAAAGTAATGGCCCTAGATTAGAATTGATTTCCGTAGCATAAGAGAAAAACAAAAAAATATAAAATGGGTTATCCAAATACTCTCCTTCTGCAAACTGCCTTGGACACTGCTCGGTCGGCTAATTGACACTCAATTATTCTAAAGTAGTAGGACCTAACGACAGCCTATCAATTTTTGGCGCCGTTGCCAGGGACCTCAAAAGCCTTTGTGCTTAAGTGTTATTAGGACACAGTTTGAATACAAGTTTTATGCCAAAAATTTCTCGGTCGGTTTCTTTTTCTGCATGGTCCTGAAAAGAGGCCCTTACGGATGTTTTATACCAAAGACCCCCCCCAAAATACGTACCAATCATACATAGGGAAGCCCAAAGCTCAGACGACCACACATCTGAAGAATTATTTGAGCCTACACCACCTGAGGCTTTCCATTATTTACTTGTCGAGCAACTGACAGAACAACCAGTTATAGAAGAAATTGTTTCTGAGGAACATACTCTTCTGAACATCATGGAAGATCGTAGAGCTGAACCTAACCACAATGAACCTCAGCCTCTTAGAACGTTTACCTATCCTATTATGTTGGATGTTGATGATGATACTATCATGAAGAACATTTCTCTGGCTTTCCTTCCAACCTTCTGTGGCTTGTCCTCTGAGGACCCTGCCCAATTCCTCTTTGAATTCAAATCCCGATGTCAAACTTACGATTATAAGAACGACAACCAAAAGTTGAAGCTCTTTCTGTCGACTTTGAAGGACTCCAGAATGCGCTGGTTTATGGGATTAGGTTTGGGTAGTATAACATCCCGGGAGGAAATGGAGTCTGTCTTCCTGCAAAAATACCAGAGCTATTGTAGGGTAAGTGATCATAAGGAGGAACTGTTTAAACTAAGACAAAATGACGATGAAATTTTGGAGGATTATCTCGATAGATTCCTCTTCCTCTCCAAAAGATGTGGAGAAACAACCATTAGCATAGAGATTCTCAAAAAAATATTTCTTAAGGGTCTTGATGATGACACTTGAAAAAATCTTGATTTAATGGGAAAAGGTTACGTATCTCAATTAACTCTTGAAGAAATATGTGAGTTATGTCAGAATTTCTCCTGTACTCTGGGAGGAATCCGAAAAACTAATCTGTTTAAAGGGTCTAACGAGATAGGTAAGCTTTGTGAAGAAATAGCAAATCTGAAAACAGACATTCTCATGCAGTTGAATACCACATTAGATGGTATACAAGCTAAAAATCACAACACTGAGACCTTGTCAATTTATTGTCCAAGGTGTCAGAATAAACACCTATTGCATGAGTGTCCTTTAGATAAAGTCAACGTTTGTCAATTGTTTGAGCAAAACCATCCTACAAATCAGTGTGAACTTTTGACAGATATCAAGAATACAAAGAAAAAAACCATTCAGGTTGAGGAAGAGATAAATGCCTTAAACCAACGTCAAGGAGGTAATTTTCCTTATGGACAGAATTCCAACCTTGCATGGAGACCACAAAATAATTGGGCTCATAATCAATGGACTCCATCTTGGAATCAGTCACCTCCACCTCAACCTAAGTGGGGAACTCCTTATTGGGGATCCCCTGAATGGACAAACCACACTTGGGGAAATCAGCAATGGTCGAATCAACCCCAACAACAGTGGTACTAACAACATGTTGCCCCCCAATGGAATCGGGCACAAAATCAATTTTATACTGAACCTAGGAGGAATCAACAACATAATCTGTTACCTCCAGCTCAAAACCCTCCTCAAAATGATTAGGTAAACCAACCTCAGCTTCCAGTGCAACCGCTTCCCAATCCAAAGAATAATCGCCAAAATACACTAGTCTATTCTACCGAACATGAAAATGTTACAGAGCTTAATGCGATACACTTCGGGAATGTGCAATTGCGTTCTGGGCGAACTCTTCAACCTCCGACTATTGAAGAAATAGTGGAGGGAATTGAGCCTAAAAGTCCAACAAAAGACATGTCATCTAACCAGGATACCACTCCTCAAGACAAAGAGCCTTTTTCAGCGACAGGAGCTGCTGACTTGTCTCAGGGAGAGGAAGGTCAGTCCTTAAGTCAACATAAGGAGGATCCTGTTCCAAGGGAGAAAAGGATGGCACCGTATCCAGAACGTTTAAAGTCCATAACTCCGGAAGATACTCCAAAAGTATCTTTGGCTTCAAAAATCGCGTTAATTCATGAGATTAAGCAGTTGCAAATTGAAGTTCCTTTATTGCAAGCAATAAAGGAAATTCTTGAATTAAACTAGTTAATCAAGCAGCTATGTATCAAAACACCAGGGAGGAAGCCAAAAAAGATAAATACCATTCATATTGATGGTTATTTAGCTAATTTTCTATCTAGAAAGACTATTGCTCTGAAATACGATGATCCTGGGAGTCCACTTATAACCATTACAATCAACGAGGTAGCAATACCAAATGCACTAGTGGATCTAGGAGCAGCTATTAATGTGATGAATGTGGATGTAATGGAAAAACTAGGTTTAACTGATTTACATCCTACAACCACAGTCTTACAAATGAAAAATCAGTCTATAGCCATCCCAAAGGGCGTCATTAAAAACATCCTTGTCAAAGTTGATGGATGGGATTATCCAATCGACTTTTAGGTAATTCAATCACTCACACCTAAGGATAGCTATCCTATAATTCTTGGAAGACCTTGGCTGGCCACGATTGCTGCTAAGATTGATTGTAGGGAAGGGGGAATGACCATTTCGCATGGTCAAGATAGTAAACGTTTGTTCTTATATCCCCCTGCTAAACCTACTAAGAACAAAAAGGTCTAGGTTGATGAACCTGAAGAGTCAAATGGTTCAGACAATATAGCCCCCCTAGCCATGGTAGTAATTAAACAACATGGGGAAGAACTGGAGGAAGAGTTAGTAAACGAAATAGCATGCCTTGCTACAACCCCAAATGAGGAAGAAGTGATGGATGCCCCAAGAATCTTTGGGAAACCAATTGATATAAATGGGATGGAGCACATCTATGCTACAATGGGAATGCCTTGTCCCTTAGCAAATATTATTCCCAGAACAAGTCATTTCTATGAGGATATCACAAGGTTTCACCAACTGGTACCTCATAGTTGTCCTCTTAATACGTTATTGCGACCTATGTATACTGTGACCTTAGTTCATCCTGGAACAAAATCGATAATGCTATTACTAGGAAAAACCTTGAATATCAATAGCTGGTTGACAAAAACTCAGGAGGATAAGTTGTTCAATGTGCTAGTGCAAAGGTCTAAAGATTTTGCTTGGGATTATATGGAAATGAGGGGAATTCACCCAAGTGTTTGTACTCATCACATTTACACTGACATCAGTGTAAGGCCTGTTCGCCAGCCACAAAGGAGACTCAATCCTGCATTACAGGATTTGTTCAAAATAGAGATTGAGAAACTCCTTCATGCTGGATTTATTTATCCAATCTTTGATAGTAAATGGGTATCACCTATGGTGGTAGTCCCAAAGAAAAATGGGAAGTGGAGAATCTATGTAGATTATTGAGAACTCAATAAAGCCACTTATAGAGATTATTTTCCCTTACCATTCGTTGATCAGGTCCTGGACAACTTGGTTGGGAGGAAGTATTTCTCCTTTCTCGATGGATTTAGTGGTTATAATCAAATATAGGTTGCTCTAGAAGACCAGGACAAAACCGTGTTTACTTTCCCTTGGGGCACATTCACATATAGAGTGCTTCCTTTTGGATTGTGCAATGTTCCAACGACCTTTGAAAGAGCCGTTCTTTCCATATTTTCCACTCTCGTTAATGACTATGTCGAGGTCTACATGGACGATTTTACAGTCTATGGGTCAACATACGACGAAGCCCTTCAGAACCTAGATCGAGTTCTACAAGTTTGTGAGGAAAATAGACTATCCCTTAGCCATGAGAAACGCTTAATAATGGTGGAACAAGGAATAGTCTCGGGTCATCATATTTCCTCAGAGGGAATAAAGGTCGACCCGAAGAAAATTGAAGTCATCCAACAGTTGACAGTCCCTCAAACTCAGACTGATGTAAGAAGTTTTCTTGGACATGCTGGTTACTACATAAGGTTCATAGAAGGCTTTAGTAAAATTGTAGCTCCTATGTTCTCTCTTTTGTAGAAAGAAGTGGAGTTTGTCTAGACATTTGAGTGTCAGCAATCATTTGAAGCAATCAAAGAAAAACTTGTCTCTGCTCCCTTTCTGAGAGGGCCAAATTGGAGTATCCCCTTTTATATCTATGATGATGCTTCTCATGATGCTATCGATGTAGTTTTGGGACAGGAAGATGAGAACGAGGGAAAGTATGCTATATATTTCATCAACAAAAATCTTACTCCTGCAAAAAATAATTATACAACAACAGAAAAGGAATTTTTGGCTGTTGTTCATGCTATTAAGAAATTCCATCATTATATTACAGGGTATAAGGTCATAGTTTATACAAACCACTCGGTTGTGAAGTACCTAATGAACAAACCCATGGTTAATGGTCGAATTATGAGATGGCTATTGCTCCTTCAGGAGTTTAATGCCACGATTCTTGATAAACCAGGGAAGTATAATGTGGTAGCCGATTTTCTGTCATGAATCAAACATGAAGAAGGTGATAGCGCCCCTGTATAGGATGATTTCGCAGATGAAAATCTGTTTGCTGTTTTTGTAAAATCAACTTGGTTTGCAGATATCGCTAACTATTTAACTGCTTCAGAAGTACCTCCTAGATTCATGTCTAAGCAAACGAAGCGTCTAATCAGGGAAAGTGCCCTGTTCAAGTGGATTCATGGAATGTTATTTCGTTGTGGTCTTGACATGATTTTGAGGAGATGTGTAAGAGCGGATGAAACCTACAACATTCTAAGGGCCTGTCATGATGACCCTTCGGGAGGACATTACTCTGCAAAGAGAACTTCCCACAAAGTCCTAGGCGCCAGATACTATTGGTCCTCAATGCACAAAGACATTAAGAACTATCCAAGATCCTACCATTGAACAAGAAATCCAAAATGATCCTCTCATCGACCTTTATACCATTCATGATCAAACATTTGAAGATGATCCCATCCAAACACAAAACACCTCCATTCCCCAAAATGAGACACTTTCCTCCTTTGGACAAATAGATAATCAAATCAATGATATGGATAACATCAAAGAAGAGCATAAATCAACTACTATTGATCAAGTCAAAGGAGAACACAAAGAAGCTACTATGGATCAAGTCAAAGAAGAAGATACAAAATCTATGACAAATCAAATTGATATCCCAAATGATCGAGAAGATACAAGCATGACGAATGATAAAGCCAAAACATCCTTTCAATTAGGAGTGTCCACCTTTGTCAAAGTAGGATTTCTTGTAGATGAGGATATTTCAAGTAACAATTTTCACATACAAAATGATGGGTTAGCATCTTGTTTTCAAAATAAAAAATACCTCATCGAAAACAAAATCTATCAGAGCATGCAGTATCAAGGAAGAGGACTAGGCCTACATGAGCAAGGCATTATAGAACCAATACAATTTTATGCAAATATTAGACATCAAGGTCTTGGTTATTCTTCAATCAGAATCAAATGATGTTAGTGGTACCTCTTTGATATTGGGGGCAACTTTATCTGATATAAACATCAAAATGGGGGCCATGAGTAGTCCTTGTCATAAGGTTGTTGCCAACACTCCTTCCATCCACACCATAAACCATCATTCCAACATGAATAAATCTTCCATTTGGAACCAACAAAAAGAAACTTATTATAAATCCAAAATTCAAAATCAAATGTCAAAGGCCATTGAATCAAACAAAAATTCAAGTGGACAAATGAAGTTAAAATGGATCCCAAAGAAAAATGGATCAAACAAAGAAAATATTTCAAATCCAAAAGTCAATCAAAATATGGAGCCACAAGAAAAGAGGACTCCCACATATAGTAAATGTCCACCTCCTTTAAAATGGTCATCAAGAAAGGCATATAAAAATGTTGGTTCCAAACACTATCCTAATCAAAATTCCAAACTCCATCATCCACCATCCCAAGTTTGGAAAATAAAAATTGCTACATCCAAAACACCAAATATTCCATCCACACCTACCATCATCCATCATAATCTTGCATCTCGCCTAAAGTCTAAAAATCCTACTTCACAAATCCATCGCATCTTGGCAGCAACCCTTTATCATAAGGACTCCCATGGTACTCTATCACGATGTGCATATTCTGATAAGGCCAACACTAGTATCAGAGAGGATCACAATGACATCGATCAGTTGTATGCAAGTGCTATGATCTTGACAAGACAATTACTCCATAAAGGTCACTATTGGCATATCATGACACTAGTATCTACATCAACACCATCAAAAGATTCAAAATAATCAACAGTCATCCAAACTATCAAATCGATATAAAAAGTCAAAAAAATATGTCACCTTGATGAAAACCTGGCAAGCAGGTGTCTTGTGTGACATCATCAAAAGGAAAGAAAAAAAAAATAGTAAAGAGAAAAATTTCGTCCAATAGTGAAAACCATTTTTATGGCGCTTTGGATAAGTACCATGATGAAAACCTGGCAAACAAGCATCATGTGTAAGAGAAATTATCTATGTGGATTATTACACTTGGGGACAAGTTGTCTCATCTTCCATGCCTTTCACATGAAACTTCCACCTATCAATATAAGCCCTATCATTTCCATCCATTCTCCCATCTACCTTGATCTTGATAAGAAATGGGGTACAAACATAAATCATGCTTTGGGAAAATTATTGACATGTCTATCCTTGGTCATACCCTACCCATGAAATATCATGTCATTTCCTTCATAGAATTTATCCAAACCCATATCTTGGAGAAAACAAATTGTTCCTATGTGAAATAGTCCTTGGAGATCATATCCTAATTCACCAATCCAATAATCCTCATGTCTCTTATCCTTTGCCAAAAGCAATCCATTATCTCTTCATACCTATTGTTGGACTTGGTTTCCCTTGTTATTGGTTTAAGGATTATAACTCACTTATCCAAGTGCCCTCCATAATCCCATCTGGGCCTAGGGTTAGTCATTCCAAATGCAATGAATCTAATCCATACAATCTTGCTATGCAACCTAGCACATCATCCAAAACATTCCTCGGATTTGTTCCTAGCCTTGCTGCAAACTTTGATCCTTTAGTCACATAATCATCATCCTCATGTTGTTTTGGGATGTGTCTTTCCCCTATCAAACAACATTTTCATCATCATCATCAACTATCAATTGGTTTTCAGCTTGACTAGGGGCAAGATCATGTTTGTCCTTAGATTCGTGTGCATGCCTTCCTAGTTGATTGTCCTGAAAAAATCCAAAAAAACCATAAAATGTCTTGAAAAAATCAAAACATTTCAAAATCCAAAAAATAATCAAAACATTTCAAAATCCAAAAAGTCATAAAATCCTCAAAATCCAAAAAACATCAGAAAAATTCAAAACTCCTGAAAAACAGAGTCTGACTCTAGGTTTGAGTCTGAATCAGTTTGGTTAGAGTGGTCGAACTACGTTGCCTCTGCGCATTTGCTACATAGGCAAGACTCATCTTAAATGAGCCCCCGAGGCATTAGGTCAGTCCCTTTAGGTTGTCCAAATAAAATCATGACCTAGTATTTTGTCAAATAAGACAAATTCAAGTCGTGTTGAACTACGAGGTCTTTGTGCACTGCTACATAGGCAAGGCCATCTATCGATGAGCCCCCGAGGCCCCCTAGGTCAAGTCCTTTAGGGTTCATCGAGTTGGGTCGTGTGCTTGATCCGAAAGCAATCATCATTCAAACTACATCAAGAAACAACAAACAAATTAAATCTTTCATCAATCAATTATCCTATCATCAACTCAATCAAGTCACTAGTCTTATATCGGAATGGGGCATCATGTCGTTTGTCTCATTTGGTCTTATCTCTTGTCTTTTATCAGGATACATCCTTCCTGGGATTGGACTTTCTCAACCTTGTCATTCACTTTAAGCAGGATGTGTCTTTCTTGCAGTCAGGGTATCATGTCAAGACTTGTCACTTGGTCAACTTTCTTAGATGTGTCCTCTACCTAAATAGGATGTGTCCTTCCTGCGGTTGGGTATCATCACATCGCTTGGTCATATTCATCAAATCTTTTTCAAACAATCAAACAATCTTGCCAACTTTGTCAATCAATCTTTCCTTAATCAGGATGTGTCCTTCCTGAAACCGAGCATTATTATTATCAATCAACTTTGTCACACCACTCAATCTTATCAACTTGGTCAATCAATCTTGCCTTCATCAGGATGTGTCCTTCCTGAGGCTAGGCATGGTCAATTAAATAATTTTATCAATCCTCATCAACCTATCAATCAACTCAGTCATCTTGGTCAACCTAATCAACCAACCAAACAATCATCATTATCACTGGAAAACACTCTCTTGGAAAACACTTTGTCGGTCTGGTTTTTCTTATCTTTTTGATTGGTTTTGGTTCATGTTACTAGTCTCCTCGAGGATGTCCTATCAATGGATTTAGAGGGACGATGATGGATCATGGCCTCTTTTCTCTGTTTGCTGCCTGTGGTTTGTCTTGGCAAAAAGATTGGGACAATCGGGTCCCTAGATGAGCTGAGGCATTCCTTGTCTTTTTTGATTGTTTGTCTCTCCCAAATGGTCACCTTGCACACCTTGGTTTATGTCATACCATGGTGTTTGTAGTCCATTTGTGACATTTCCGATGCCCAATGATGATAAATATAAATGTAAGCATAGAAGTTGGTTCTATTATCATTTCCTGTCTATATTCTTTCCCCTTTTCATGCTAACATTTCTTCTATCCTTCATCCTTTAGTCTTATCTTTCATTTCAAGAGCACATTCATGTTCTTTGAACCCGCATGTCCTCTCAAGGGGGCATACCACAACCCTTTTGTCATCCTTCCCCTTTCTCTTTACACTAGGGCATATTTCAGAATTAAATTTCTTTGACACAATGTGATGAACTACATTATGTCAAAGAGGGGCAAAATGTAGACACTGAAAAATGTCCTAAGTCTATGAGCATCATTTTTTCTAGTCATCATCTTTCAATAATTGAATAATTTTAATTATTCTATTATGTTCGATCATATTCCTTTATTAATTAAATAGTTTTTAATTATTTAATTGATTCACCTTCTCATTTCTATCTTGATCAATTAAAATTATTTAATTGCGTCACTAATACCCCTTTCTTCAATAATTAGATAAATCATTATTTATTTAATTATTTATATTTCATCACATGTCCATAGTCAAGTAATAATTATTATTTGACCTTTTATTCTTCTATAATTAAATAATTGATGAAATTATTTAATTATGTGTCATTCTTCTCCTTTAAATAATTGATCCAAATGAATTATCCATATTCAATTTATATTTCTTCCTTTAATTAAATTTATGAATTTAATTAAATCTCCTTTTTCATTTCCTCCAAATAAATTATTTATTTTTCACTTGTCATCCTCTTCCATTTTCGAATAAATAATTTAAAATAAATTATTTATCCCTCTATTTTAGTCAAAGATCCCCTGTCATTATTTCATGTCATAGTTTGCATGTCATGCATGTCTGTCATAGCCGCCAGGTGTCATAGTCATCGGCGTCATATCTTTTCCATGCATGGCATATTCTGGTTGCATCAATTCTCAACCATAGATCTTGGCATCTTTCTAGAAACTCGATCTTGGCCATCCATTTCGTAACTTCCCTCTCATGAATCCTCATCCGTTGATCTTAGAATCTTTCTAGAAGATTAATGTCATCCGTCCATTCGAATGGTTGTCTATAAAAGAAACCCTTCCCCTCCATTTTCAATTTAATAGCTAATTATCTCCACCTTTCTTGCTTACTATTTGCAGGTATTTGCACAACTTCAACAACAAATCTGAGGGCAATATTGGCATAAGAAGAAATAGGAGAGACAAAAGAAAGAATCAATTTCAAAGGGGAGTGTTCTATTTCATTTGCTTTCATTTTGATTGCTCTCTTTGTTTGTATTCTCTTGTTTAGATTGGGATAATAGTTTAGAAGTGTTGGCTGTCACTTATCTATTCTATTTTGTTTTCCCCATCTTACACCTTAATCTATAAGAAAGTCTTAGATTACATCATGTTGTTAAAAAAACATGATGTTATATGCTTTGAAGTACTCTTTGCATGCTTTAACATGCTTTCCATACCCAATTCCTTGATAAAGAATGACTAAATAAATCTCAGAGGATTTGACATGATGCATACCACATGAAGTCACATATGGTCGTCACTTTCCAGCCTTTTGATTATGATGACAACAAATATACCTTCCTTATCCTATTCATGAATCATAGGACTTGCAAATAAACTTACACATGTAATTGCCAAATATAAACGTACAAGTTGATTACAACTTTAAATAGTATTAAACATATTTAAAGTAAGTAATTTTAATCTTGCACCTCAATATTTGACAAACACATCTATAAATATTAGTTTTTGCATATTGAGTGTGGGATTCAAATGGATCAATTCAAGTCAAAAAGCATTTTCCTCTTTAGTAATAATAGTTTCCAAAGCATGATCTATTTTTCCAATTTTGACTATATGTACAACTTCCTTTTCTGTTTGAACACATCCTAAATTGGCTAAATAATTTTCTACCATATTTCCTTCCTTGTAAATGTGTAAGATTTGAGAATGAGCTAATTTGTCAAAAAAATTCCAAATTTGTTTGACTATGTATTCTAGCCTCCAGTTTTGAATTTTTCAATCCCGACAAGCATTAATTAAAATAAGTGAATCCCCTTCAATCTGAAGTTTTGGAATTTGTAAATTAAGTGCTAATCTTAAACCTTGTAACAAGGCTTATGCTTCAGCTACATTGTTTGTTCCACTTTCCAACTTGAAATATTTAGCACATAAAACTAATCCTTTATGATCCCTTATGATCACCCTTGCACCTAAAATACATGGGTTCCCTCTGGAGGATCCATCAAAATTTAGCTTAAAAAACCCCAAGGGAGGTGATGACCAGACAATATTTGATCTGTTTACTCTTTTATTTACTTGATGAAGACTACCTTTGAAAGGAAGAGTAAAAAGAGGCCATGATGACAAAAAAATTGAGTCCCAATCGGAAAAGATTGAGCCAATATGTTTGTTTTTTGCCACAAAAGCATTAATTGATTCTGAAATTGAGTTTTTCAATGATACTAACATATGATTAATACACAATTTTTCTTTCTTAAAAATGCATTTGTTTCTTGCCCACCAAATAGACCACAATACAGATGAAGGGATCATAGACCAAATGCTAGCAAAAAAGGATGTAGAATATAACTGAGGCCAACTATTGAATAAATCCCAGATTGAATTAGGCAAAGCTGACTCAAAATTCATTTTTTCCATGACAAATAACCAACAAGTTTGTGCTATTAGACACAAAATAAAGAGATGATTGATATCTTCTAACTCTTGCACACAAAGCACACATTTAAAAGGTGTTGATATCCTCAATTTTGCTAGTTTGTCACTTGTTAGAATTTTATTCTGAATTGCAAGCCAAGCAAAACAACCTGCTTTAGGAAAAACTTTTGAATTCCAACAAAATTTATAAGCTCTTTGGACTGGTAGTTCAATAACATTTTGAGTAAGATAAATATATCCCTCTTTAACAGAATAGCAACCATTTTTGGCTTTTGACCAAATTAGCCTATCAGGAGAAGTTGAGACATAGACTGTCCTCTCACCAAGAATTGATGAAATGAGAGCTTTGTGATTTTCATCAATTGATTCATTAGAAATATCTTTCCATTTGACCTTTCCAGTTAAAGAATCCACATAATCAAAATAATCTTTAACTTTTGAACCCCAATTTTGTATCAAAAAAGACATTGTATTACCAAAGTTACAGCTTTTTAACTTTTTATACCCGTTCCATGAATCTTCCCAAAAAAGAGCTTATTTTCCGTCATTTATTTCCCAAGTTAAATGTGGTAAGATTAAATTTCTACAAGACAGAAGAAAATTCCACATTGTAGAACCCGAAGGAGGATTAGAAACAAAGAAAATTCTTGAAGAAAATTGACTGTCCAAGTACTTATTTTGCATTAGACGACACCATTTGAGAGAAGGTTTTGTATACATACGCCAGACCATTTTAGCTCCTAGCACCAAATTTCTTTCATGTAGATTGTGAAGACCTGCACCACCTTTTAATTTTTTAAGAACATTGTTTCAATAGAAATGAGAGGAGTTTTTCTTTTGCAATCAACATTTCCAGATCACAAAAATTTCTTGATAATTTTATGTATTTGTATAATGATAGATTTAGGAGCTTTCAAAACAGACATATAATAATTGGGTATAGTTGATAAAACTGTTTTAACCAATAAAATTTTACCTGCTAGAGATAGCCATCTCCCTTTCCAAGAAAGTAATTTGGATTGAATACTATGAATGATTTTATGCCAATAAGAAACCTTGTTTTGACCTGAAAAAAATGGGAGTCCTAGATATTTGCTTGGCAAATGATCTTGTTTATAGCCAAATAGTTTAACTATAATCTTCTCGGTTGAAGACTTTGTGTTGAACAAGTAAATTTTTTACTTTTCTTCATTTACTTTTTGCCCTAAAACTCTAGTATATTTATCCAATAGAATTTTTATATTTAAAGCTTCAGAGAAAATAGCTTTACCAAACAGCAATGTGTCATCAGCAAATAAGGAATGAGTGACTGAAAGATTTGTATTAGGAATCAAAACTCCGTTGATTTTACCTTGAACATTAGCTGAGAGGAAGGATCTGCTCAAAGCTTCTGCTAAAATAATGAATAAAAAAGGAGACAAAGGATCTCCTTGACAAACACCTTGAGAAGAGTTAAAAAACCCTACAACAGACTCATTTAATAACACTGAGAATCTTGCACCTGATAAACATGCCATTACCCATTTACACCATTTAGGAGAAAAGTCGAACTTCAAAAGAACTTGTCTTACAAAACACCAATCAACCCTATCATATGCTTTTTGCATGTCAAGTTTAATTATCATTGATGATAATTTATTTGAAGCTATAGAATGCAAAGTTTCATGAGCCACAATTGCTCCTTCTGAAGTTTCTCTACAAGGAACAAATCCACCTTGTTCTTCTGAAATAATTGAAGAAATTAGAGGATGAAGGCGAATATAAATAGCTTTGGTAAAGATTTTATATATTGTATTACATAGCGAGATAGGCCTAAAATCTGAGAAAGATTTAGGAGCTTGAATTTTAGGAATGATAGCAATATTTGTAACATTAAATCTTTTTAACATTCCCCCAGATTTTCTCGATTCCTCCAGGGCACTTAGAATATCAAACCCAATGAAATCCCAGCATTTTTGAAAAAAATAGTTGTAAACCCATCTGGACCTAGCGCCTTACCAGGTGACATTGAAAATACAACCTCTTTTAACTATTTAAGAGAAAACAGAGCCAACAGCCTAATATTATCTTCAGAAAACACCAAAGAAGGAATGTGTTGTAGCAGCTCCTCTTTTTCTACTACTAAATTCCCATTATTATTAGCATTAGATGTTAAAAGAGTAGAAAAGAACTTAACTGCTTCCTTCTGAATATCATCCTCTTTTAAAAGTATATCTCCTGATACACTATCTTGAATTGAGAAGATTGAAGATTGAAGATTTTTTAGTTTGAACTGAGATATGAAAAAAATTAGTATTCTTATCACCATCTTTCAACCAAAGTTCCCTAGACTTTTGCCTCCAATAAACCTCCTCATGTAATAATAATGCTTGTCATTCCAATTGCAATTTTTTTTGCTCTTCAAATAAAGAATTATCAAGACCATTTACAATAATCTTTTCATTAATCTCGACTAACCTTTTGTACACCAAATCTTTTTGGATAAAAACATTCTTAAAGACTAAAAGGTTCCAAGATTTTAAATGCTTCTTAATATGATCCATTTTCTTATTTAAGTGAAACATTTTTGAACCATGAACAAAAGGAGCACTCTGCCACCATTGTTTTATTAGACAAATAAGTTTGGGATGCCTAAGCCATATTGCCTCAAATTTAAATGAAGATTGAAATTTTGATTTGATTGTCTTACCTGTGACAAGAAGAGAAATAGCAAAATGATCAGAGACTACCAAAGATAGAATTTCAGAAGAAAGAGCATAATCACTAAGGAGCCAGTTTAGAGAAGTTAAGAACCTATCCAATCTTTTTGCAATTTGCATGAAGTTTTTCCTTGTATTTGTCCAGGTAAAAGTACCATTTAACGGCATTACATCCACCAAAGCATTATCATGAATAAATGTAGCAAAATCAACCATTATTGTTTTGGGAGGACAAATTCCTCCTTTTTTTTCCATTTCATTTGTGATGGCATTAAAATCACCAGCTAAAACAAATTTATCTTGACCTAACACATCAATTTTTAGCTTAAAAGAATCCCACAACATCTTTTTAGCAAAGGTGCTAGTTGGACCATAAATATTCAGTAACCAAAAAGATAAATCAAAGTGAGTACCCTGCAATAATTGTCAATTTTGATCAAAAGAAATGTCAGAGATGCTAATTGTTTTAGCATTCCAAAAATTTATCAGACCTCCTGAAGCTCCATGAGAAGGTGAATGAGAAGCTTTTCCCATTTGTGCCAAAAAAATTTAATTGTTTGAAAAAAATCCTCTGAAGTTTTAGTTTCTTGTAAAACAACAATATCTACCCCTGAAGCATCTAGTTGATGCTTAACTTGGTACTTTTTGTCAGAGGCATTTAAGCCTCTAACATTCTAAGATATTAGTTTCATTGCAACTTAGGAGAGCAACAAACTCTCCTTGGTCTCTTTTGTTTTGTGGAAAAGCCTAAATTGGCATCTAATGTCGATTGTAAACCTATTGATATTTCTTCTTGCAACTTTGTAGCTAAAGATTTTCTTCCTCTTTTTGCAGGAGATTTTTTACTTGAGGAAGGAGATAGCACAGACTAAGAGATTGAACAAAAATCATCTAAAGAATCTCCTTCACCAAAAATCTCAGAGACAATATCATCTATCAATTGCTCACCTACTGATACTAAAGACTGATCAACAAATTTCACAAGATCTTCCTCTGAAGGCAAGCCAACATAATTGCTATTTAAAACATCAAAAGCTGGAAGGGGCTGAGAGTTGTCAAATAAAGTTTGTTCATCAAAAAGACTTAATCTCTCATCACAATTGTTTGTCACACCAAGAGTTAGCATAGAGGCACAATGATTTGCTTGGAGGTAACTGACAAATTTAAATTGAGGTGAAAAAATATTTAACGAATAAAGAAAAATATTTATTGGTGACAATAGAAAATGTTCCCAACCCGAAGCAAGAGAAACAACAACAGGCTCCACAAAAGACCGATTAGTGACTTTCTTACCAAGGACAAATCCAGAAGAAGATATTTTTTTTACTGTTGTAAGACGTTTAATCAAACAAAACAATGCCTTTGGAAGATGGAAAAGATTGAACAACCTCAACCTCCTCTTTAAAGAGGGCAATGTGACGGTCTCTATGAGAATCAATTGAAAGAACCCCATTTAGGCCAGGCTTATGAAACCTTTTTAAACCAATAAAATAATGATACCAATTGAGACAGAAGTTAATAATCTTGACAAGTAAAGAGAATAAGTAGGAGATGATACCAATTGAGACAGAAGTTATTAATCTTGAGATGGATTCTTGTGAACCACTACTCATGAATCATGGGTCAATGAGTTTGACTTGAAAACTACACGGTTGAATCCTGATAGCAATATCATAATTTGACACGCTGTGGAAGAAATCTCCTACTTATCAATTGATGAGCTAAAGGGGCTCTATAATGAATGGTTCATAAGGCATAACACTTGCTGAAGGTTCTGCAAATAGGGTAGCAAACTAAGTGGGCTTAACCTTGGGGGAAACTCTGTGGTTAAGCGTGCTTGAGCTGGAGCAGTACTGGGATGGGTGACCTCCCGGGATGGACCAATGCTTCACCTCTATGAGCATCACCTAGATGCAATGAGTGCTAAGTGGACCATTCATTATCATGAGAGATGGGTTCTTGTGAACCACTACTCATGAATCATGGGTCAATGAGTTTGACTTGAAAACTACACAGTTGAATCCTGATAGCAATATCATAATTTGACATGTTGTGGAAGAAATCTCCTACTTATCAATTGATGAGCTAAAGGGGCTCTATAATGAATGGTTCATAAGGCATAACACTTGCTGAAGGTTTTGCAAATGGGGTAGAAAGCTAAGTGGGCTTAACCTTGGGGGACACTCTGTGGTTAAGCGCGCTTGAGCTGGAGCAGTACTGGGATGGGTGACCTCCCGGGACGGACCAATGCTTCAGCTCTGTGAGCATCACCTAGATGCAATGAGTGCTAAGTGGACCATTATCATGAGAGATGGGTTCTTATGAACCACTACTCATGAATCATGGGTCAATGAGTTTGACTTGAAAACTACACGGTTGAATCCTGATAGCAATATCATAAGTAAAGAGAAATCAAGCAAAATCGTATCATTCAAACCAGAAGATAAAACAATAGTCGACACTACCGGTACTAGTTCTTTAGATGAATTATCAGAATTAGGATTAAAATCCGCTTTTCCACAATCAAATTTTTGACACTTTTTGAATGGATGCAGAGGTAAATGGCATAAATAGCAAATTTGCTTAGGATCCTCTAGAACTACCTGCTAATCCCAAATGCCATGCACTCTTTTAATTTTGACACTTTTTGGAATGGGTTTTGAAACATCCATTAGAACACACAGTCTGATTGGTAAAGAGGGATTAGAGAAAAAATCCATATCTTGATTTTAAAAAATTCCTAATCTGTTACCAAGAATCTCAGTAATGCACAACTCTCTATATTCTAGAGGTAAACCCTATAACTGAACCCAAAAAGGAATGAATTTAACCTTGACATGTTTAGGGCTAAATTTTGGAGTCCACAGAGTTGTAAAAAGACCATTTCCTTCACACATCCAAGATTTTTTCTGGAAAACGGCATTTCTAGAATCTTTATCAGAAAAATAACAACAAAATAACCTTCACCTTTATCTAAGAAAAAGACTTGATTAGAACCATCCCAGGTGTTGAAAACCCAAGATTTTAAAAACTCAAGATTTGGGAGAAAATTCTCAAACTTACCAAGCAAGGCAACATCCTTTAAATCCACAATCTACAGCTAAATCATGGAATGAGGCAGCATAACTTCAACTTGATGAGGAGAATATTGTTTTTTTTTTTTTTTTGGTAGCCATTTCTTACCAATGTCTCCATGAGCTAAAGATTTTTTTTTCAGATTGACCTGACTACGAACAGAATCCGTCAAGCTTGAACTGTTAGGGTTACCAAGATCTCCATGAACTAAATCTTTATTTTGAATATTGACCTGACAATGGCCAGATTCAACCAAGTCAGAAACCTTAGGGTTTGAGGCAAGTTTCTTAGGAAAAACACTTAGAGAAGAAAGAGCAATGGAATTGGGGAACGAAAGAGGACTTGGGACCAAAAACTTAGGGCAAACCAGAGGATTTTTATATAACTGTATATATGATACCTTAAATTATGTGTAAATTGTAAAAGATTTATTATAGATAAATATACTATAATATTTTAATTTGAAATATTAATATTATATCATTTTATAATGTTTATTATAAAAATACAGATTAATTTATTTAGAATCTTTAAAAAATAGAATATACCTGTTTTTAATTTTAAGAATATTTTTAATAAGAATATCTTGAATACTTTTAATATAAATTTAGAAAGTTATTATAAAAGTAAATTTAATATTCAAAATTTATTACTAATAATTATTACTGTTTTATATTAATATATATAATTTATAATATTTATTATAAATGTATATATAAATTTAGAAATTTTTCAAAATAGATATAATTGCTTTTAAATTTTTTGATTTTCGAATTATTACTATTAATTATTATATTTTTTTTCTAATTTTATATTCATGATAATCTAATATTTTTTATGAGTGTTGAGTAGGCTTGAAATTTGATGGTCTATGTGACATTTTTTGCATTTTAAATCTTATATTACAACTTTGAAATTTATTAAACTTGCTATATTTTTATATAACCATATATATACGACACTTTAAATTATTATTAAATCATAAAAATTTATTATAAGCAAATAAATATATATATCATTTTATAATATTTATTATAAAAATATAAATTAGTTTAAAATCTTTTCAAAGATAGAATATAATTCTTTCTAATTTTTAAAATATTTTTAACAATAAATTTAAGATTTTGATATTTTTACTAATAATTATCATTGTTTTATATTAATATATTATTTATAATATTTATTATAAAAATATATATTAATTCAAAATATTTTGAAAATAGAATATAATTATTTTTTAACTTTTAAAATATTTTTAACAAGATTTATTTTTAATATGAATTTAGAAACTTCTTATTAATTGTGAAGTAAATTTCAATTTTTTGCATTTATTACTAATTATCAACGTATTCTAATTTTACATTTTTTTAATATATATATATATATATAAGAAAGATATCCATATGACTAATGACATAACAAGAATTTTCATTTTTTTTCAAGATACAACATTTGTGTGTTTTACTAGTGACTATGAGCTTTAATATTTGTCAAGATACAATATTTGTGTTTTATTGGTGAGCATGTATTTTCGATGATATGCACCTTGCATTTGCTTATATATCTAATGTTTCAAAATTTAATCTTTGTCTTTCTTTTCTTCAATGGTAAATTATTTGGAATTCCTGTGTTTTTAATATGTATGATTAATAAAATCAATAAAAGAAAGATAATATTAAAGATTTTATATAACAAATTTATAAATTGATTTTTTTAACAACTTATATTTTTTCATAAAACGTCAAATGAAAGACATTTAAATGATCAAACCATCACAAAATTTATTTATGATAGGTAGGGGTGGCTATCAAATTCTAGGCCTCGATGAGGCCAATGCAAGCATGCATCCTCTTCCATATAACTAGTCATTATTCTCTTTGTGCATGTGTCCTTTCCATACAATTGATTGTTATTCTCTTCATGCACGTGACCTTTCCATACCAATGTCTCGGCTACACACAGGTTTGGGTCACAAGTTTGGGTTTATTGAAGCATTCTGCTTGCCTACACACAAGTTTGGGTTTATTGAAGCACTACACACAAGTTTGGGTTTGTTGAAGCATTCTGCTACTAAAGTGCACACTTGAGAAAAAGGACAAAGTAAGCAAGTAGTGAAATCTCATAAAACCAACTACATTTATGAGGTGATTAATGATATATTGGGACAAGGCATGGAGTTTGACCCACTACCTGTCATATATAAATTTTGTGACTGTTTGATCATTTAAATGCCTTTCATTTGATGTTTTATGAAAAAATATAAATTGTCGGAAAAAAAAAAAATTATGAATTTGTTATATAAAATCTTTTAATATTATAACATTTTTATTGATTTTATTAATCATACATATTAAAAACACAAAAATTCCAAATAATTTATCAAAAAGATAAAGATTAAATTTTGAAACATTAGAAATATAAACAAATGCAAAGTGCATATCATTGAAAATACATGCTCACCAATAAAACACAAATGATGTATCTTAAAAAAAAAGAAAAATTCTTGTTATCTCATTAGTCATATGGATATCTATATATATTAAAAAATAATGTAAAATTAGAAAACATTGATAATTAGTAATAATTGCAAAAAACCTTTACAATTAACAAAAAGTTTCTAAATTCATATTAAAAGTAAATTTTGTTAAAAATATTTTTACCCCTATCCCCATGCGGCTGCTTACATTTTCTGCTTAAGCATGAGTGTTCACATGCATAAATTTTATTGTTGAGAAAGGATAATTTGAAATCCTTTCCTCTTTCAATGGAGCTATTGTTTAGGAATTAAAAATAAACTATGGGAAAAGAGGGGGGGATTATATTCCATCTTCCAGAATTTCTCGAAGATGGAATATAATTCTTTCTAATTTTTAAAATAATTTTAACAATGCTTTAAGATTTTGACAATTTTACTTAGTTATCATTGGTTACCTAAGCATATTGGAAAAGCTATGAGATGGCTCCATAAATTTCTTTCCCTCTAATTTTTTTAAAATATCTTTAACAATGAATTTAAGATTTTGACAGTTTTACTAATAGTTATCATTGGTCACCTAACCATATTGAAAAAGCTATGAGATGGCTCCATTAATATTAAGCAATGATAATTATTAGTAAAAATGTCAAAATCTTAAATTTATTGTTAAAAATCTCTTTAAAATTAGAAAGAATTATATACTATATTATATTTGTCTATAATAAAAATATAGCAAGCTAAATTATACGGTCTAATAAATTTCAAAATTGTAATATACAGTCTAAAATGCAAAAAACGATCACAGTGTTGTGTACCTAGACGATATTTGGGCTTCTAGTGTTACATGAGATGAACATCTAATCCATTTGAAACAATTTTTGCCCACATGAAAGAAATATAAGTTACAAAATAATCCCTACTTTGCCTAGGCCGTGTGGTTAGAGAACTAAGAGTGGATCCGGCAAAGGTTGAAGCTATCACTCATTGGCCTAACCTCACGAGTGCTATAGAGGCTAGAAGCTTTGTTGAAGCATTACAGTACATGAGAAAGTTTATTCCAGACTTCTCCACCATTGCAACACCCCTACATTCTATTGCAGCAAGTGGTAGGAATTTTTATTGGGGTAAGAAACATATGCTGCTTATGGTCATTAAAACATTAAATTAGTACTACACTAGCGTTTCTTGTTCCAAATTTGCAGCAACTATTTCAGATAGAGACAAACCCAAGTGAGTATATTGCCTTGGAGGCAGTTTTGTTACAAAGAGGTATTTAAGAAACAGAGACATCATCTCTTGAGCAAAGAAACTATTATGCATAATGAACACAAGGCTCTCAAATATTTGGAAAATCAATAATTACAGAAGGCAAAGCGCTATAAGTGGATGGGTTTTCTTCGACAATTTCATTAAATAGTAATCAAATATAAGAAAGAAAGCACAAATATAGTGGTGAAGATGCTGTCCAGACTCCCAATAACAAAAGAAAGGTTTACAACTTCAGTCTTCTATAAAAGAGGCTTATAAAGAAGCATATGCTCAAGATGCAGATTTTGGGGAAACATTTACAATTGAAATCCAACTACATTGATGTTGTTGGGGTCAATGGGGAATGCTTACCTCCAATAGAGACTACTCTAAAAGGCAGACAAATTATGTGCCAAAGGAACAAAGACTTCTATTGAAGGAGGAAGTACATGCTTCCAAAGTTTCCAGCCATTAGAAACCAAAGAATGTATATGCCTTTTCTTGTATCTTGTAGGCCATGGAAAAAAATTATTATGGATTTTATGGGAGCTTTACTAAAATCGAGACATGTCAATGGCTATCTTCATCTTGGAGAAGATCGGCAAGATGTGTTGTTAGTACCATGAAAGCAGACCATAACAGGGCATGATGCTTTCTAATATTTTGGTGCATTTTGCATTTGCTTAAGTACATCATTTTGGATAGAATTTCAAGATGTTTTAGAAGTTTTGAATCACACTATGGGATGGTATGGATACCAAACTCCAAAGAAACATTGCTTTCCATTTTCAAACCGATGGCCAAATGAAAGTTGTAAATAAGACTTCAGTGCAACTGAAAAGGGGTTATACCAGCAGGTGTCCAAGGACTAGGGATTTATCTTTGGCATACATCCAGTAGTTTCCGAATATCCGGCTATTAATAATTCACAACTTGATGCATGTTTGGGCTGTTATTTGCCTACTAATGCACTAAATGGCACAATGGAACAGAAAATAGAACAAGAAGGGAAAGATTCGAAGGTGATAAGTGTAGAAAAATTCATTGAGATAATTAGGCAACTCCATCTCAAGGTGAGAACAACAACTGCAGAAGTCCCAAACCAATATAGGACTTTGACTTGATTAGCAGCAAAGAGAGCCTACATTCAAAATAGGAGACAAGGTGCGGTTGTATTTAAGCAGATAGAGACTTCAAGCGCAACCCTAGAAACCCAAGCCCTCACGATATGAGCCATTCACCATCCTAGAGTAAGTGATAATGATTTCAAACTTAATTTGCCTTCATTCATGCAAATGAACTATATAGTTAACTATGAGAACCTACATCTACATAAACTGTCAATGCTATACGAGGAGGAAGAAGGGAAATTACTACCCTCTATTGAAGAGTTGGTCATGTATACTCATCGAGAATTAGAGCATAAGGTGTTGTAGCAAAAAGTGGGAGACTAGGAACGGGACCCAAGAATCTTGGTAGGTTGGACTCAACAGATAAACACCAAGGCCAGCCAAACCGTATCTAAAAAGGTGGGAGAACTTTTCCCTTATCTTCTAGACCATTAAACTTTTGTGGGACCAAAAGCCTCTCAAAGGCGAGGTATGATCCATAAAGATGAAGAAAGAAAATCCCCTTTACTTTATAGATCAGCCAGTAGTACAACTCTAAACAAAGAGTTTCTGGAATGGTGATGAAACTGGCAATTCTAGCAGTTGAATATACATGATTGCCATTCCAAAAGGTGACAATTACATATCTACCAGTTGCCACAAGTGATTGAAACTGCTTGTTCCAGTAGACAGACAGCTGTGGGTAACAAAACTGCCAATTACCACAAGCGGTGATTTTTAACTGTGGAATTGTAACCCCTTGTCTACACAAACTGGTGGTTTTGCTACAAGTACAGATAGAGTAATCACAGAACAATGTTAGTAGCACTTTAGCACACAAAGAGCACCCCCTTAGCATTATAAAAAGAGAGCAAGTTGTCCAAACAAGGCATGAATGTGTAGCTCAGACTGATGTATAATTGGAGTGTGAAATTAACTGTAGATGGAAGGAATTGCCAAACAAAAAGTGACTGTAAGAACAAACAATGTTTGGGTATGTTGTAGTTGTTATATATGTGCTCTTTATATCTGATCTTTAGCCATAAAGAAACTAACGAAGCTGAGTATTTGACTTTTCCAACAAGTTTTCCTTAAATTGTAGTTTCCAAGATAAAAAACCTGATAGTGCTAATTCTTGTGTTCATCTCCATTGACATTATCTATGTTTTCCTTCACAACATGGCACTAGGTCAAATCTCTAAAACATGCTAAATTGCCACTTGAGGTAGATTTGAAGTGCTAATAATAGTTATTGCGATCTTGTGAATTCTATTAGTAGGAAGCTTAAAAGCTTCCAGATGGTCTGGGATAAAACACTCTCTAAATCAGGGTTCCACTCACCAAGCGAGCTCAAAAATGGTTGACAACAGCAGTTAGAGTGCAACCAATAAAATCAGTGCTCCAGGCCACCATCTTATATCTGCTACAACCATCACTCCTTGCACTAATATGGCCAAAGGGATTGAATAAATTTTCTGAAAATCCCTATGGAGAGGAATTGATACACTTTTTAGTCCCTTCCAGTGGTATGGAACGAGATCACCAAGCCAAAATGTTGAGAGACTAGAAATCAAAAAGGTCAACCTATTCTCTCCATCACTAACTTAACAACAATTCTAGCAGCTCTACCGCTCTAAACATAAGTTAAGCAGATATATTCCCTACATCAAATATGATCTTGGCAAGTCGAGCACTACAACAAATTTAGACTAGAAGGCCCTCCATATATGATTGCCAAACATCTCAATGAAAGAGCCAAAATTGTAACCTTCAGCATCTAGCACGTAGGAAATAGAGAGGGCATAGACATTTGAACTTGAGGCTGACACTTCCCAATATGCCATAGGAACAATACTTAAGCAGAGAGAACATCCGATGGCATATTATTCTGAAACATTGTCATTATTCAAGTTCAATTACAACAAATGATAAAGAATCTTATGCTTTGGTCCAAAAATTCACACAATGGTTTCATGATGTTCTCCGTATATATATATTGACGATCTAATCAAAATTTCTCCTTTCATGTGATACAGTCTTCAAAAATATTTGATTGCATCTTCTGATAAAAATGCATAAACATGGCCATATGAGTTATGACATCAAATATAACCCCTCCTACCTACTAACTTTGGGCATCAAATTCTTTAAGAGAACATTTGCTAAGATTAACAGCTTGCCCTTACATCTCCTCCCACACCTACTGATCTCCATGGCAGCACCTCTTCTTCCTCCTGCATGGTCTCCTTCCTCTCCAATGCAGCTTCTGCAAAAACAGAGGCAGCCACTATTGGGTTTCTTGCTGTATGATTCAAGCCTAGTTTGGCCATTTCAGCACTCAATGTCTTGGGGCTACCAATGGATCTACAGCTGTTCAATTGGAATCAAAGGATGCTGCTAAAATATCCTTAGGGGTATTTCTATATGCTTCAGGTGATCTTCGACGAGTATGGAAGGTATTAAGATGCACGCTGCTACACTGTTTTGCCAGCTTGCTCATGGAAGCCTTTTGTTCACAAGTCTGCTCAGGTCCCTATGGTGGCGATGGGGCCTGAGTTGCTAGAAGATGTGGATTATCATTCTGAAGTGGGTCTGGTATGCAAGACCATAACCTCTCTGGCCTAGTCTAGCAAATCTTCATACATGGGTTTCCAACTCTACCCATTTTTAGTACTCTACCCTTACACTCAAGGGTATTCCGTTGCATTTTGTGTATCTGAGGAGGATAGGCCGATCCTCCTGGAAGCTGGTCCTTAGTTGTGGGACTCTTTAATGCTAAGCATGAAACCTTGGTTCCCAGAATTCCTCCCTTCTTCTACTCCTTTAGCTTTAGCACTGGTGTGGGTCTAAATGGCAAACCGTCATCTCCACTTCTGGCAGCCAATCAGTCTTATTACTATTGGAGCAACTACTTGGGTAGGGTCATCTCTATCATCTCCACTTCTGGCAGCCAATCAGTCTTATTACTATTGGAGCAACTACTTGGGTAGGGTCATCTCTATCGCCCACTAAACAAAAAATTGCTCCCTGACCGCATATGCCCATTTGCTAGGGATGGAAATGTCAAATGGTCTTAGATAAAGTTACAAGTTGGTGCTAGGATATGTTCGCCACCTCTCAATTACATAAAAGGGACACATCTTCTACTTGGCGGTAGGTCTAATTGAATTGGGTTATTGCATCCAATGTGGAAATTTCATCTACACTTAACTCCAAAGAAGTATGTTCTTCCTTGAGTATGTGGGGTCAATCTTGTAGAACGCCAAACTACAACAAGTCATCAAGGTAGACCACACAAAATCAATCTAGCCAAAGCAAATTACTGATGTCACCATCATATCTTGTACACGAGCCTTTACACTCCCCAAACATAGCACGAGAAGCGATAGTACAAGCAGTACCACTTGTAGACAAATCTTGAAGTGAAGCACACACAACCTTGATTGTAGGATCCCTTGGCTTGAGTTAGTTTGTATCAACTAGCCCAACCACAAGCAAAACGATTGTTTGTCATATTGATGACTTTCACAACAGCACATTTGCCTTTGAATCTGGCAAAAGTGAATAAAGACAGCAATTTTAATACTCGAACACTTTGCCGTCAAAATATGATTCTCGGGTGAGGCATTTTGTGTTTGATGCTTCTTGTAAGCGAGAAAGAAGACCATTTACTTGATAAAGGGCGAATTGATTTAAATGGTCAACCAAGCAACAAGTAGTGAAAGAATAATGGGCTTCTTGATAATCTCTCTGCCTCTTCACATGTGTGTAAAAGTTGAAACGTAATTGTATTTACTATACATCATTGGTGGACAACGACATCCAAGATATTTTTTCATTTAAGGGGGCAACATGAAACAAATGGTAGATCTCAATGGAATTTGAAAGACAAAGAGACAATGACCAACCAAATCTAACCGTCGATACACCCAAAATAAGTTTCCTTTGTCAACATTAAAGGGGGTCTTAGAAATTAGGTATTGCATGATAGAGAATGTGATAAATAAATTTACATGTTAATGTTATTGGATGTTAGTTATTAGCTAGTTGTTAAAGTAGTTTGGATAGTTAGTAGGTTGAATGGCTATGTAAAGCCAAATAACATAAGAACAAAAGGATAAAGATAAATGAATGATTGATTTGAGTAGACATCCAAAATCTCTTAAAATAGCACCCTTTAATCAAAATCCCTATTTTTGATTAACATATATTAGTACCTTTAGAAAGAATATCTTTTAGGAATTGGTTTCAATAGAGTTCATCAAAATAAGTTGGATATAAGTTCTATTCAAAAAAAGGCTTCAGCAAGTGAGTTTTCTATACATGAAATAATTTGAAGAACAAACTTCAGTGAGTGCGTTTTATTCATGGTTTACTTTCCGGTTGTTTACAGTTACAAAAGGAGCGTGGAACCCATTAAAATATTTGAAGAATCAGAATCCTAAATAGGAAAGAGAAGATATTACCGTTCTATCACATACAAGTGGTGCAAAAAATGTGGCCCAACAACTTTATTCTCAATTTTTATATTAAATATTTTAACTTTAACCAAGATCGAGCGATTGCACTCGAAAATAATTAACAACTGTCCATCAAATACTCAAAAAGGCAAGGTAGATTATTGAAAACTATAAGGCTTCCTTTAAAAGAGCCAAATTTAAAAACATTAACAAATGAATGTATCCAATCCAAGAGAGAGTAAGGAAGGAACCAAAATGAAAAATAGGAAAAAACTATATCGAAATTCGCACAGTCAACCCTTAACTCTGCGTAACCAACGTATTTAGAGAATAAAACCCAAGATCTATGCCGAGTAAAGCGTAATCCTGTTAACCCATCAAAGACACTTGAATAAACGCACATAACAATGAAAACCTATAAATACCCACATCATAGAAAACTTTAAAATACCCACTCTAAAGAAACCCTAAACCTTACCTCTGCATAACAAAGGCATTTAGAGAAAAAAATCCAAGATCCTTGTTGGTTGACGTCTTAAGTATCTTACCCACATCAAAGAAGCCATAGTAAACACACACGTCAAAGAAGCCCTAGCAAACTCACACATCCAAAAAAACCCTAGCAAATACCCACATCAAAAAAAACCCTAGCAAATACCCACATCAAAAAAACCTGGTAGACCCGCATCAAATAACCCTGGTAGGCATCAACGTAAAAGAAACCCTAGAAATTGGTATATTCTGTTGGGTCACAGGTTGGAGTCCATTAACCATAGATCTCAGTAATGACCCCAAATATTATTAAACGAAGGCAAAAACAGAGCTAGATAGGTAGATAATACCAGGTTTGAAGTATCCGGGGCCGTGTGAGGAAAGTACAGGAGTGTAGAATGAAAAGGATAGGTATCGGTGGTAAAGGAAAGATTTAACGCATCTGGGCATTCCCATCTAAATCTTTCCTCGCCTCCCGACACCAAGCACCCCCTTCATACTGCACATTCCTGTCATATCCACACTCATTCTTCTCTCTCGCACTCCTCTGAGATCGGGAAGTAGAAGATACGACTTCATAGGAAGCAGAGGGCACGTTATCCTTGACAGGAAATTTCCGCAACACTTCGGTCTATTTAATTTTATTTTTTTAAACAAGGATTAGAAAGAATTAATCAATGTCTGCAAACCAACTTAATTTGTAAGATTCTCTGTCAAAGCATATATAAGGTCAACATATTTTTGGAAATGCGGTTTCAGACATCAATTTCCCTTATGAATTTGGGCCCAAAGCTTACGTCATTCGATCGATGGCCCTATCCTAGCCATAGAAAGTGGGGATGACGTAGCCTAAGAATGGATGCCACAATTGATTGATCTTTGGAGTTGTTGAGCGGAACAAGAAATTTGTGCCAATAATATCTTTTACATGATCTCCTGCTTTATTTACATTTTTATTCCATAAATATAATAATTAATTTCTAAGCAGCTTATTTTTATTGAGTATATTTAGAGTTTAATATTTTGGAGAACAAAAAGAATTTAGTGAAGTGTATCACTTTAAGACTATCATATATTTGTTCGGTATTTCTGATCATTTCACTCGAAATCATGAAGTGAGTATACAAGGATTTTAACTAAGGAGAACATGACTCTAATTTAACAAATTTTCTAAATGTTCTCTTAAATATTATTCATCCTTATATAAATTTAGACATTAGAAATTAAGTTGAGTGAATTTCATTAGATCAAATTTTATCAATTTAAATTTACAAATCTTAGATCAAGTTTGTGTTTGTAGAAGTGCATCTAAGTAAAGAGTGGTCATTTTACAAAGTCTTAGGTCTTCATTAGAGCAAGCCTTAAAAATTTGGACCCTTAGTGAATCAACTTCTGACATCTAGCACAATAAATTTGTATCATTAACTATCGAGCTAAATATCAAAATATATATATAAGCATTTAATTTTTAACACATTAAGATATCAATACAACTCCTTCATCTAAATTAATTTGTGTTAATTTAATCCATTTATATGATTAACCTAAAAAAATTATAAGATGTGATTATCCCCTTGCATTTTGGTGAACCCAACATTCCTTCATAACCTTTGGGTTTGGCTTCTAAATTAGGGTTTACATTTCTAAGTTTTCTACTTGATTTGCCTTGTTAGTTCTCATTATGTTTTGATTTCCCTTTTTTATGTGTGCTTCATAGATTTATCTTTTTAGGGTTTGTGATTCATTATCTGACCTTATTTTTACCCACCTTATGACTCTATGGCTTCATTTTTAGATCTCATTACTTGATTTTATAATTTGTCCATTATGAGAGCAAATCATATTACTTCACCTTTAATCTCTCTTAGCCATATTGCTTTATGCTAATAACCTTAAGAAAAGACCCCTAAAAGCTATAAAATCAAGGTGAATACTAGCTAAGGGCATTTAATTGCATGGCAATTTTTAAAATAATAATAATTAATTTTCCTAACAAGTTTATACACATTACTAGAAAGTTTTAATAAATCTTAGCAAATCCTAACAAATACTAGCTAAGAGAATAAATTAGCATGGTGAATCCTTCCTTTTAAAAAGTGTCTTCATCAATATATAGTCCTCTCATATATTCTTTTTTTGTAATGTTGAAGTAGGACTCTGAGGATGGCAACCATCAATGACATTAAGGGGTAGCACCCCTTGCAAGGATCAAGGGGGTAAAACCCCTTGGTGGGGTCTAAGGACAACAGCCTTAGCATACTCCTATCATGATATAAGTGGAGTTAAGGGGCAAAGCCCATCGTCGCCAAGTACAAATCCACTATCAAGAAGGTGTTGGATCACACATAGAATGAACATTTAAAAACCTGACACCAATAAAAAGGACTCTAAAATATGATTCCCACCATTGATTTCCACTATAATCTGACAATTCATATTTGATTCCAAGGGTTTATAAGCACATATCAAGAAAACATTTACTCAACCTAGAATTTCTCTTTGGTCATTGATCAATATCTAATTGCATGGCTTAAAAGAAATTATGGGTTGAGTAAAAAAATCTCAACATGTGCTTAGAAACTCATGAAATCAAGTCAAAACTATAAAACTATAGTTGAAATCATTATGGGAGATAAATGTCTTATTCCTTCACACATTTAAACTACAAAAATCCCCTACTATCTATAGAGGTCTCGACCCGCATTGTTTCATGATACCTATAAGCCCATATGGATCAATAGAAATTCTAAGTTGCATTTTTCAATAGAATCTAGGTTGCATTTGTTATAAGAGATCTAGATGGCCCTACTTATTATTTACACAAAACAGAAGTAGACAACTTAATATTGCAAACCTCTTGGGTTGAATTTACCAAACAAAAGCACCATTGTAAGCATTATATAAAGAGAATACATCTCACATATCATAAATAAACTTTTCATTTCTTATCCATGCAAAATTTTAAAACTTGCATCAATACATGAACTCTATGCTACCTAGATTATTTATAATCATAAAATTTGAGGCCCTATATATCATGGGTTTGAGAGGCCATGATAGTAAAGGAGAGAAAGATGCAACACTTTAAAACTTTATTATACATAATTTATTGTTAGGAAAGAAGGTGATGTGCACCTTGCACGAGAAAGAAGTACTTTAATTGTGTAAAATAAATATATATTTGTGGTACATCTTAAGATGTGTTTGAACACATTAAATATTTATTTAGGTCCACTTGTAAAATTGTCTTATAATATTGGTTAGACATTTTATGTGTGGGTGGCATATGTAGTAATTGTACAAATTCATACAATTGTACGAACTTATTTAACCTGTCAATTCTGCCAAACCCCCCAAAATGCCCAAAAAAATGTATCGCCCAAATTAAGTATTTTATATGAAAATAGGGTTATTGAACCTTGGCCTCAATGGTGATGTCCTTTTCTCCTCAAAATGCACCCAACAAAATCTCATGCCCAAATCACCCTCAGATTTGAGAATGGGTTTATAGATCTAGAACTTTGATATCATGTAATAGCTAATAGTGAGCTTATATAGCCCAAGATCACCTACAAAACCAAAGATAGGCTTCCATAATAGATTAGAGCAAGAGGTTATATTTCTTTATATGGATGCAATAATGGATAAATGATACAAGATGATGCATAATGTACATGAGGCCTTGCTTATATAGGTAGGTTGAGATATAAGACCAAACAAGATTATGACAAATGCTTTAATCCTATGACATGAGACACAAAAATTAAATGACATAAGATTAGATAGGATAAGATCATGTGACAATTAAGACTTCTAAAAATAATCTTAAATCTATAAGTAAAAATAACATGTTCACATGTGTGGATAGGACCTACTAGGTAAACTATTTAGTTAATATACCTCATTCATGCCAATAATTAGGTCTTGTGACTCTATGCTTAATGTGTTGCACAGGCATCTATCATTGCACCAAAAGATCGACCTGTTAATGCTTGATACAACTACTAGATTTATACAAGATCCAAGATCCACAGGAGGCAGTTAAGCCATGTCGCAAACCCAAGCGTTGTGCTACACAACACAAGGAGACCAAGAGTGAAACTCTTATAATAATCCCCCTAGCACAAGCGAGGGGTTCAAACCTATGACCTCAACTCTGATACCAATTGTTGCATAGGCAGCTGCCATTGCACCAAAATATCAACCTATTAATGCACAATACAATCACCAAATTTATACAAGATCCAAGATCCACAAGAGGTGATTAAGCGATGTCACTAACCCAAGCATTGCACTACACAACACAAGGAGACCAAGGGTGAAACTCTTGCAACATAATGAACTAATTAGTCTATTATATTTGTGTTTAGTAGTCAAACCCCCTCAAGAGGTCACCAAAATTTTGAAATTGAATGCCCTCTTTTATTTCCCATCAATTAAACTGATTTGAGAGATTCTAAATGGGTCATCTTGCTTGAATTGGTACCTTTGATTGTTGCATTAATGTAATGTCCCTAACATATAATTCTAGCAAATACTAATTGGCAGTTTGAATTCAATACATAATAAAATAGGCACAAGAGATATTACACCAAAATATGAGGAGAAATCCAAAATGTATGTATAATATATTGACTATAATTCAGAACAATGATCTAGAACGATTTACACTTGTTTCCACAAATCAAATAACAATAATACCAAATTTCTTATAGAATATTTGAAGCTCATATGCAATCCCTAAATGAGAATACCCTCAAGAACTAAAGGTGTTTCATCCTCTGATCTGAGTGAACACTAGGTTTTTGTCCAATGAACACAACTCCTATGGGCTTATGTCCACAAAAGGAAATAGAACACAAGTGGCCCAAATTTATAAGAAAATGACTTAATAATTTGATGCATGTACATGAATTGGTTTCCCTATATTTATATGCTAACATTCCTCTTAAGGAATAGGTTGGCCTTGAGCCCTATTGGCGCCAAAGCCAGAATTTGAATTCTCAGCACGCTACATTAGGTTGACCTTAAGGCTAATTTCAATCCCTTTGGAATAAGCATCTCATCCTATAGACCCATCCACACACTTTCCTTGCCCTTTCTAGATTCTTGAAACTTCATCATTACTACCACATGATCCCATGATTTCTTATTCTCCAAGCCTGTAGAAGTGGATACCAGTTGATTAGCACAATCGCCTTTCATTAGTAATAGCTTTTCACTACCCAATCCTCCCTTCTTGATATTTGGATATGATGTGAAAGTGTCATCATAGGCATTATGTTCCAAACCGCACACCTGAGCATGCTCATGCGGAGGAATGTGAAGTGATTCCCTGAATCAACTCTGTCCTGACACAGTGAACCTGAATTGTCGATCTTTTGAAGACAATATCTTTCTAGTAGATGATACTTTTCCCACAAGCTCTAGATATGTTATGGGACCTTTATTATAGATGTTACATCCCAAAGCAAATACTGAGATGAGCTCCTCTAGAGGAATGCAATAGAATTCACGGATTCCACTCTACAATTGTTTTTTTCGAAGAAAGGGACATGACAAATCCTCCCTTCCTAAAATTGCTTGTCCTCAAGCAATGCAAATTTGGATGCTCTAGGATTTCAAGTCCTTCCTGGGTAGCATATTCAATTGGAAAGTCCTTCCAACAGACAAGATACTCAGTTATATTCATGTTCCTTAAATTTTTTACCCTGGTATCAATCATAGCTTCTGAAATAAGGATGAATTTCCCTTCACCATCAAGGGGTGGAAACTCAATAGCAAGAGATATATTCAACCCCAAAACCTTCTTTAGACATGAAACGTGAAAGACATTATGGATTTTGCTATCTTCCTGAAGTTCTACTTCATAAGCAACCTATTCAATCTTCCAAATTAACATGTATGGTCCATAGAACTTAGGCTTGACCTTCTCTACTCCTTTCTTGATGGAAGTTTGTCTATATGGTTGTAATTTGATAAAAACCATATCTCCCACCTCAAATGCTATTTTTATGCGCTTTCTATTTGCATATAACTTGTTGATTATGGGCAACTTGCAGATGATCCTTGAGAGTTCTCAAGATGTCTTGACTTTGATTAACCAAATCACTTGATGTCAAAACTCTACTATTTGTAAGGACTAATTTCACAAAGGTTAATGCAACATATCCATAGAGGGCTCTAAATGGGGACATGCCAATGGACATGTGATGAGCTGTGTTGTAGCAATATTCTCCCAAATGTAGCCATTTGATCCAAGTTGCCTATTGACTAGTGACATAGTTCCTTAAGTATCCTTCTAACTACTTATTTACAAATTCAATTTTCCCATCAATTTATGGATGATAAATTGTGCCAAGGGTGAGTTTGGTGCCTATCAAATGGAACAAATCCTTCCAAAAAGTGTTGAGGAAATGACTATCTCTGTCACTAACAATGTTCTTGGGTAATTCATGCATCTAAAAAACTTCCTTGAAGAATAATTATACAACTTGTGGAGCTTTATAGTCACTGGGGATGGCAAAGAAATGAGCATACTTGGTCAATCTTCCCACTACAACATAGATGTAGTCCTTCCCTTGTGCTTTAGGTAATCCAGTGATGAAATTCATGGAGATACTTTCTCATTTGTGCTCCGAAATGGGAAGAGGTTGTAGTAATCCGACCAAAAACTCTTGTTCCCCCTTGTTCTACTAGCATGTGATGCATTCTTGGATGTGTGAGAAAACATCCTACATAAGGCCCACCTAGGTGAACCTTTCCCTGAACTTTCGATAAGTTTTGTAGAATTCGGGGTGCCTTATTGTTGGTGCATTATGGTAAGCCTCCAATATCTTCTCCTTTACCTTAGATCTTGAAACCAAGAATTCCTTGTTTTTGAATAGTATTAGGCCTTCCTCCACCACATACCAGTCATCCTTATCTACACCTTCCTGGATATTGGTAGTTGTAACGACCCCATCCTTGGGTAATTAAAAAAATTCCACATTTAACTTCAAACATATAAATGTAACAAGTAACAAAGACATTGCAATAAAATTCTTCCTTTCTTTATTGATAAATACATGCAAGTTACAATATATATTTCCACATGAATTCCATTTCCATTATAAATATAAATCAGAGTATAAAAGTAAAACAATTACATACATAGCTCATAAGCTTTTTGCACAAATAGTAGTAAGACAGTCCAGGTTCCCTTCCTTTCAAATCTTGGTGTATCTATCGCCTGCTGCGGAGGAGAAACATCACTTAGGCTCTTTTCCGCCAACCATGGACTGTTAATGCAGTCCCCCGCACATCTATCATTCGATAGATGGCCCTCCCTTCGAACGAAGAGATTGGTAAAATAACCAGTTGCGACAACCCAACTGAGCATAGTGTTGCGTCCTATACATCTAGAACTTGCTATTTCACAATCCCGAACTAGCATGATGGATCACAATGAATTGACAATGTAGTCTCAACTATCTCACATCTAAGTGGATGTCATACCTTCCACTACTTTGGCCAAAGTATTCTCATTCAGTACTTTGAATGAAGGTCATCTATCATATACACTACTCAGGGCCGACATTACTCAGGGCCGATTTGACTTAAGGCTATCTTACACTACATGTAGGCTAAGTCCTTTACCGTGGGCAGTCAATCACCCCAGACTTCCTACATTAAACTACTTAATCAAGAAATGAAATGCAGTCAACAAGGGTCCCTCAGGTAACTCCTATCTTGGAATTCTTTATCCATGGAGTACATAGTTTTTCCTAGTTAACCTACTAACTTTAAAGCTTTAAACTACCTTGGTTCTAATTCCATCCTCAACCTAGTATTTAATAACTAGTTCCTCACTTCCTTTATATAAGGAGATCAAGCAGTATTCATGTAATACAATTCATCAAGTAAATTCTATAAAAGTGTTCAAACATTTCTTTTATAATTTGAACAAGATATTCCTTCATATACAAGCTATTCCTTTATAAACAAGTTTTTCCTATGAAATCAAGCTATTCCTTTATAAACAAGCTTTTCCTATGAAATCAAGCTAAAATAGGAAACAAAATTTCTCTTATACTTGCCTACCCTACTTCATACCTCAATGCAAAGCAATGCATAATTTAAGCAAGCAAATTTATTTAATTTAAATAACAGAAGTATTAAAAGATAACTCTCATGCATGTTTCCTTACTCCTAACGAATTCAGTCTGTAGCTTCTTCTTTTAAACTCACTTCCTTTTTGTCTTTTCCAGATTCTATTCATAGAATGAATGGAGTATTTTCTAGGTATTGTTGATTACTCTTTTTCACAATTCAGGGTTCTACAACAGGTATGTTTATGCTTGGAGCATATAAATTCCACAGTCCTCTCAATTATGGCAATGGCAATTGTGAACTGGCTCTCTCTAAACAAGTGTGATTACAGCAAAGACAAATTGTGGCTCTCAAAGGAAATTCAGAATTTGCAAAGGCAGATGTAAATTGGTAGAAATGGCAATGTAATAAGCTCATTATATAGGTTTCAAATTCTCATGCCTACTAACATTTTGGCATGAGAATTGACACCTTTTACATTTGAACCAGTCAATTCATGAAGTGGCAGCTAACTAGCAAGTTACTCAGCAAATTTAGAGATGATTCGACCTTTATTCAGGAGGAACTTTTCAACTTACACATGGTAAAATGCGAATGAAAGACACCTACAGGAGTTACTCAGCCTGGGCGTCCAAAATGGCGGATGATGTTCATTGTAGAAAATATCACAGGTAGAATGCGTCACATCTGGCTCTCATTTAGCCTTCTTCACGCATTCACAAATGGAGTCACAGCAAACCGCGACCTAGTCTTGTGCGTGAGTTTAGCAGTTGCGTGGGTTTCCTTAATATTCATAAATTTCAATTATTTCACTCCAAAAATATTTGAAGTTTGGCTTATTAACATGATGGAGAAAATTCACGACTTTAGCCTTATTTAAATTCTTAACAAAGTATTCGATATTTATTTATTTCTCATTCTCAAATTCCATACGGGTTTTCCAAAAGACTATAGAAGTCGTATTTAAATACTTTCTCATGGTAAATGTATATTATTTGCCAAATGACTATACAAGTCAAATTCGTTTATTTTCCAAGATATTATTTATTTAAAATATAAATAAATTGTTATATTTATATTTTGTATTATATTAAATATATTTTATTATAGTTTTATTTACCATAATATATATATATATATATATATCTATATTTAAATGTTTTTAATATTTAAATATTACTATATATATCTATATATTTATTCCTGGTAAAACTATAATAACGTATATATTTATATAATATTAAATATATATATAAAAACATTCATATATTTACACTTAAATATATCTACACATATTTGTATTTAATCATCTAAATACGTGTATTGTGAGCCATACAGCACACTTCCAATACACCTGTTTATATAAACATGTATTTATACATTTAACTATAAATTCAAAGCATTATAATAATGTCATCACAAACATCATAGATAGTGTATATGTGTTTATAGGTGTGTCGGTCATGTGAATGTATCTATAGATATGCCATGTCGATACATGCGTATGGCATAGTAATTGCCCATCATACGTCTATATCGCCATGTCATACATATTGATACATGCATATGAGCGATACATGTATATAGATATACATCTTGCCTATATCAATTCATATTTCACATTCAAGGCTCATAGAACAGTAAGTCATTTAACAAGTAGCACCACTCACAAAGCACAAAGAAGTAATCCAAAAACTCCTAAGCCTAAGGATGACTTATCAAGATAACTCTATCTGAATCAGTTCCCAAAACCCTTAGTGAAGTGTGTGTATGCTCAACTAATTAACTTTACTGGTTATCCGACCAAGCCCCTCTCCCGAGTGATGTCTCCCCTCCGCTTGGAGGAATAGTTCTTGTTCCTGCATCCATTGGCACAAAACCACGGCAGTTATTTGCTCATAACATTTGTAGTAAATAAATCAATTATAAAAACAAGACTAATTATCCCCTTTTACATGTATTTCTTAATCCAAGAATAACATCAATCAAGAACACATAATGAGTCAATCATAACATGTAAAAAGATTCTCAAATTGATAACAAGGTTCAACACATTTTATTCATTCAAATCCTTCCTTACAAACATAATGCTCTAAGCATTGCTAAAATAGTAACTATACAATTTTGGGGTGTAACAGTAGCAAAAGGATCCTTAGCATACTTCTCCATGATGGAATCCTTCCAATCAATTGATGTGATGGACACGTGGCACAATGTAGGTCTCCTAAAGAGTGCATTTGCCACAATATTCTTCTTTCTCTTGATATATTCAATATAAAAATCATATGCATGTAGTTTGTTGACCCATTTTCATTGTCTATCATTCAAATTTTGTTGGCTCAGGAAGAATTTTAGGTTGTTATGGTTTGTCGACCACAAATCTTATGCATACTAGGTGTTGCCGGAATTTCTTCAAGGCATGCATTATAGCTAGCATCTCCTTATCATATATGGGATATCCTTTTTCGTGGTCTCTCAATTTTCTACTTTCAAATGCTATGGGGTGTCCCCTCTAAGAGAGAACAACTCCAATCCCTTCACCAAAAGCATCACATTCTACAACAAATGGAAGTGAAAAATCAAGAATTGCAAGGCCAGCTCATTACCTCTTTCAATTTTTCAAAGGTCCTTTATGTTTCTGCTATCTATTCAAAGGTTCCAACCCTATTCAAATTGGTGAGGTTCCATAGACTAAGAGAATCCTCTGACAAACCTCTAGTAGTAGCTACACAGTCCAAATAAACCTCTTAGCTGAGACAAGTTTGTAGGAGGTGGCCAATCTAGAATGGTTTGGACCTTTTGTTGATCAACCTGAACTCCTTTAGCACTTATGACATGTCCCAAATACAATATCTTATTTGACCCAAACTCGCATTTGGACATATTTTTAAAGAGAGTATGTTGTTACAAAATTCCCAAGACTATATCCAAGTGCTTCAAATGTTTTTCTATAGATTAGAAAATCATCAAAGAAAATCAATATAAACTTCCTCAAGTTCTTACCAAAAACATGAGTCATGCATGATTGGAAAGCAACTCAAAATGCCCATAGTGACACCGGAAATTAGTCTTCTAAACATCTTCTTCCCTCATTCGGATCTAGTGGTATCTAGACCTCAAATAAATCTTTGAGAAGTATACCGCACCATGTAGTTCATCAATCAACTCTTTTATCCATGGTATGGGGTACCGGTTCTTAATGGTCTTCTTGTTCAATGCCCAATAGTCTATGCACATCCACAGTGTCATCTTTCTTCTTTACCAGCACCACAGACAATGCGAAATGGCTAGAGCTTGGTCTGATGTAGCCCATATCCAACAACTCCTTTATTTCTTTCTCTATCTCCTCCTTATACTTCTGAGGATGGTGGTAAGGAGTATTCATAACCAGTTTTGATCCTATTTCAAGCTCTATGATATGATGGAAACCTCTATTCGGTGGTAGTACGAGAGGCATGTCAGTGAAAACCAAGCTATGTTTATCCAAAATCTTTAGTATATCAATATGAACTTGACCATTCTTACCTTCAAAAGAGTCCTTTAAAGTCCCCAAACAACTAGTAGACCAAGTTGATACTGCTTGTGAACCACCATTCACCAGTCCCTTTAGGACCACATCCTTCCCATTGGCTTTGAACTTGAGCTCCATCATTTCATAGTTTGTAGTGTACTCACCCAATGAATATAACCACTGCACACCAAAAATCACATCAATTTCACTCAAACCAATAAACTTTATTATCTCCAAATGTTATGTCCAGCTTACGAACTTTCTCCTTGAAGGGTAAGTTATACTCATCTGCCATAGTGACAATGAAGCCTTCAAAAATATATGCACCCAACCTTCTCCTCACAAGTCCTTCATCAATGAAGTTATGAGTAGCTCCTCCATCAATCAAGATAGTCACTCTTTGTTTGGAAAGGAGTCATCAGATGTTGAAAGAATGGTATCTATGTGCACTAGATAGAGATGTTAGTATGTCACCATTTTCCTTCTCCTTATCTTCTTCCTCCAAAGGGATGTCTTCTGAATCATGAAACTCTTCAAACCCATCTAATTTTGATTCTTTGTTAGAGATGATTTCTATATAGTGGACTTGCCCTTTCCCAAGACACCAATTTCCCAGAATCCATGGTTCTCTACAAGAGAAATAAATTTTCTTCCTTTTGAGCTTATTCTTGGTCTCATCATGACTCTTCTTAGGTGCGACAATGGGAGCCGATTTCTGAGTAGTCCAAGGATTCTTTTGAAAATTCCCCTTTGGCTTATTCCATATTGAAGGTTTTGATTTTTGTCGAGGAACAAAATTCTCTAGATCAAAATCTTTCTCGATAGTCTTGTGAAGTGTTGAGGGGTGGAATGCTTTCACTAAGCCCCTGAGTTGTTCTCCTAAGCCTTCTATGAATAGGACTATGATTCTTCTCTCTGAAATGCCAGTTACCATGGATAATAGCTTCTTGAAATCTACAACATATTCTTCCACACTTCCTTCCTAGTTGGGGCAAGCCAATTCTCTAAAATGTTCTTTTGGATCTCTTCTAACAAACCTCTCAACTAGTCTGCTACAAAATTCATCATAAGGTTTGATCAATTTGCGGCCTTGAGTGACCAAACCATGGTACCACCAACCATGATAAATTCCTTCCAAATGTAGGGTGAAATTTTTTGTGGCATCTTATTTGAACATTGGCTTGAGTGCCAAAGATGTATCGATTTTTTGTAACCATGCCCTAGCAGTGCTTTTCTTAGATCCATCAAAAGGGGAAATAGATAGATTTCCTTATGAGTGCTCCAGTTCTTTTGGCTTGAGGGGTGAATGGTAAGTTCCTCTTTTATTCTTCTTCATCAACATGAAATATTTCAAAGACAATATCTCTTTGATTGGAGGGTCCAATGCCCTATGTTCTTCATAAGGTCTTGAGATGTCATCTTGGAGGGTAGTTTCTTCCTCTAGAACTTCTTCCACTCTTTGAATGAACTTGGGCTTAAGGGGCCTATTACTAAATTTGATTCCAAAAATTTGTGTAGTAATCACCTTATCCTTCCCCTTTCCACCACTCGATTCGCTAAAGGTACCGACTCCATTAATGTTATCATTCTACTTCCTTACATTAGTCTGCATCCACTGAAACATTTGGTCGAACATGTCAGCAAGACAATTTTTCCCTTGTATCATTTCCTCAAATTTTGCTTTGGATTCATCATCCCCCATCATTTATTCTTGCTCTGCTTTCCTCAATTCTCTCGTCTAGAACCTGATCTCCCTTTCACTTGGCAACATTAATCATTACGAAACGCTACAAGCTGGCAGAATCTTGCTTTTATACCACTGTAATATCCCTAACATATAATTCTAACAAATACTAATTGGAAAATATAATTTAACACACAAAAAAATAGGCACAAGAGATATTACCAAAATATGAGAAGAAATCCATAATGTATGTAATATATTGACTACAATTCATAACAATTATTCTGAATGATTTAAAATTGTTTCCACAGATTAAATAGTAGTAGTACCAACTTTCTTACAAAATCTTTAAAGCTTGAATGCAACCCTAGAATGAGAATTTCCTCAAGAACCAAAGGGGATTCATCCTCTAATCCGAGTGAACACCGGGTTTTCATCCAATGAACACAACTCCTATGGATTTTCATCCACATAAGGAAATAAAACACAAGTGTCCCAAATTTATAAGAAAATTAGATAATAATTTGATGCCTTTACATGAATTGGTTTCCCTACATTTATATGCTAACATTCCTCTTAAGGAATAGATTGGTCTTGAGCCCTATTGGTGTCAAATATAGAATTTGAATTCTCAACATGCTACATTAGGTTAGCCTTGAGGCTAACATCGATGAATTTGGAATAAGTAACTCATCGTTCAAACCCATCCACATGATTGCCTTGCCTTTTCCAGCTTTCCTTAAATTATGGTGTTATTGTTGCATAATCCCATGATGTCTTATCCTCTAAGCTTGTAGAATTGGATACCACTTGACTAGCATAGTCAACTTTTGTTAGCAATATCGTTCTATTGCCCATCCTCCCTTCTTGGTATTTGGATATGATGTGAAAGTGTCATCATAGGTACTATGTTCAGAACCACACACCTGAAGATGCTCCTATGAAGGAATGCGGAGGGATTCCCTGAATCAACTATGTCCCAACATAATGAGCTTGAATTGTTGATCTTTTGATGGTGATATCTTTCTGGTAGATGATCCTTTTCCCACAAGCTCTAAATGGATTGTAGGACCTTTATTATAGATGCTACGTCTGAAATCGCAGACTGAGATGAGATCCTACAAAGGAATGCGATAGAATTCCTAGATTAACATCTTTTTGGAGAAAGGGACATGGAAATTAAGCCCCCCTTTTTCATGCTTTCGTGAAATACCCAAGTTGAAATAAAACAAATTTGGCTAAGTTTTGAGGTTATCCATGTCCTTATGTGCCCTTCTTATCACTCTTGAAACCTCACCCAAAAGCCTTGTAAAAGTTTCATGAGTGTCAAGTCATTGGCATTTCATGTTATTTGGGTTTTCCTTTCCACTCATCCCCTTCATTCATTACCCCTAATCTCAAAATTTGAAACATAAAAATGCCTAAGTGTTGAATTTGTTTGACTCTTGGACTATCAAGGTTTCCCTTACACTCTTGCCTTCTTGAAGTATCCTTGATCCTCGAAGTTCGAAATGCAAAGTTCCTAAGTTTTGAATTTGTCAACCTTTTAGCTTGTCAAAGTTTACTTTGCCTTCCTGCTATTCCTTAGCATTCTTGATCCATAAAGACCAAATTTATTTTAGAAGCCTAAGTCCTTTACATCTATCAGACTTTCAAACTTCTTACTCCATCAATCCCTTGGTATTTTTCTCTATGACTCCTCGATTCTTGAAAGTTGTTCTTTGTACTTTGACATGTTGAAGTTCTTCATCTACCCATCCACCTTGTCAGACTTGCCACTCTATTCATGCTTTCCTTGAAGGTCCAATTCTTCAATATTTCTCTTACTCCACTCCAAATTATTCTTAAGTCTATTAGAATTTTAGCATTTCCCTGTTTTGGAATCTCTTTCCATCCATCCCTGAAAGTTTGATACTCTATCAATTTCTCTATGTATCCTATAGGATTTGGAGTTTTAGTCATCTCATTTCTTTATTCTTCTTTCCCTACACCCCTAATGGTTGAAAACCTCATTGAAGCCTTTACAATTTTCCTAAGAATTCATCAATTTCAAATTTTTGAGATTTTACATACCTTCTTACCATCCCTTCCTTGATTCTCCAAAAGACTTGTATCTTTCAGACTTTCAAACTTCTTCATCCATTTTAAACTTGTCATCTTGGTCATGCCTTCCCCAAAAACCCAATTCCTTGACATTTCTCTTACTCCTCCAAATTCCTCTAAGTATTTCATACTTTCATAGTTTGTTATCCCTTAATACTTTCCCTTCCATTCCCAATACCTCAAAGGTTTGTCTTTCCTCTATTGACATCATGTTGACATCATAATTCATCCCGGAGCATCCACGGTCAATGGTAATCCTTATTAACCAAAAAGAAATCATTTTGATTTCCTAAGATTTGATAATTTTTAAATTGGAGAATAAATTGAAATATCAGGCCTAAATAATATATTAAATAATTCTCCTTATTATATTATTGCAAAATCTTGGTGTGGGAGATGGTTTAGGAGGCAATTTTGAAATTGTGAAATTAAGAAAAAAGGCAAAAGGCAATCTGGGTGTGGATATTTGGGGAGTTACAATTTGAGACAACTCATTAAAGCTCCTCAATTGTAGCATGGAAAAATTTGGATGCCCATGTTTTACATTGATTATTGCTTTTTCCAAGATTGGACCTATTTGCTTGGAGTGGGAATCCAAGTTGTACCTATTTTTTGCTATTTCTTGGGAGTGGGTTTAAAGATGCCTTTTAGCATTTAATAAATTCATTTTAATGCATTTAAGAAGGATTTTTCTAGGTTGGGCATAGTAGAGGGGAGTTATAGGAAATGGAGGTAGTGGATGCATTTTTGGGAGTGGTTTTTGACAATTGGGAGTTACCATTCTTTTCCAAAATTAGGGAGTGAAGATTCTAAGCATGCCTTTTGAGAGAGGAATTCCAAAATCCATGATTTGGCAAGTTTGAGGATGTTTGTGCAGCAACAAACAGTTTGGTGAATCCATGGTTTATTGCAACAATGGTTTCCAGTTGAAGGTTGCAGGTGGTAGGAGTTAGAAGCTTGTGAAAATAAAAATAAATAAATAAACCAATTTTTTTTTTTTTAAAATCAATCAAGAAAAGAGTAAAGATAAAAATTATCTTCTAGTGAAAACCACTATGGTGGCGCTTTGGACAAGTACCATGATGAAAATCTAGCAAATAGGTGTCATGAGTAGAATTGAGCATCTACGCGGGTCATTTCAAGTGGAAGCATCTCATCCTATCCATAATAAATCCAAAATTCCATCCATCATCCATCCATCTTATCCATAATAAATCCATGAATCATTCATCCAACCCATTTTTTTCATCCAAATCTAACTTATCTTGATCTTGACAAAGGTTCGGTGTACACTTTACACTTTCTTATGGAAAACATCTTAACATGGGTCACTATCATTGATCCTATCCAATCTAGCATTATCTAAGCCACGAGGCATTGTCCAAAGAGGCATACTCTATCCAAACATGTTATCCTATCACAAGATATTCCATTCCCTACATTGCTAGACATTGGGGGCAAGTACTTACATCTTTCTTCAGAATAAATCTTGATCTATGTCTTCTAGCTCATGTTGCGATCTAGGCATCATCCAAATAGTTCAAACAATCCATATCAGTTGCATCTTGCTAACACTTCAACATGGGTCACTATCATTGATCCTATCCTATCCAACATTATCTAAGCCATGAGGCATTGCCCAAAGAGGCATACTCTATCCAAACATGTTATCCTATCACAAGATATTACATTCCCTACATTGCTAGACATTGGGGGAAAGTACTTACATCTTGCTTTAGAATAAATCTAGATCTTTGTCTTTTAGCTCACGTTGTGATCTAGGCATCATCCAAATAGTTCAAACAATCCATATTAGTTGGATCTAGCTAACACTTCAACATGGGTCACTATCATTGATCCTATCCTATCCATCATTATCTAAGCCATGAGGTATTGTCCAAAGAGGCAAATTCTATCCAAACATGTTATCCTATCACAAGATATTTCATTCCCTACATTTCTAGACATTAGGGGCAAGTACTTACATCTTGCTTCAGAATAAATCTTGATCTATGTCTTCTAGCTCACGTTGTGATCCAGGCATCATCCAAATAGTTCAAACAATCCATATCAGTTGCATCTTGCAAACACTTCAACGTAGTATCAAAACATTCAACAATATTGTTCCTAGCCTGACTACAAATCTTGATCAATCGATCATCATCTTGGGATGTATCCTTCCCAAATCCTTGTGTTGTTCCTATCTTGACAACACTATCTTTGCATTATTGTGTATCCTCAATAACGTTATCATTATTAGAAATTGCTTAATCAGATCAATCAATTTTAGCCTAGCTATCAATAGAATCTCAAAATACTATTGATATCCCTACAAACTGATATCTCTTTATCGTTCATATTGTCAACGTCAAAATCCAAAAATATATAGAAAACTTTCAAAATAAAAAAATCCAAAAAATTGTCAAAATCCAAAACAAAGTCGTAAAACACAAAATCCCAAAAAGCATTGTAGTCCATCTCTAAAGGAGGCACATTGAGTCAAAATAAGTGGACTATGAGCTTCTGCATGTATAATGTAGGAAAGGCTATCGTTGATGAGCCCCTGAGGCCCTAGGTTAGTCCCCCAAAGAAAAATAAAATAAAATAAATAAAATATCTTTATCAAAATCCAAAAACATTTGTAAAAAGCCAAAAAAAACATCAAATAACCTAAAAAAAAACACAAAAATATTCAAAAAATCTCAAAAGTCCTATCTCCATTATCACCTATTTGCAATAAATTCTCCATCCATAATAAACAATCATCACCCTCACCCTTTGACAAAGCAAACAAGAAGCAAAGCAAACATCAAAATCCAAAACTTCCAAGCAAAAAATTAAAATGACTCTAAGTCATCATCAGACTAAAACAATGTCTAAGTGTTAACTACCCTACCTTTTGAAAATCATCATCAACATCCTGACATATGTCTTAACGAATAAATTGTTCCTACAATAGACATCATCGATGGATAATCTTGAAACATCAAAATAACTATGGCAAGTGATACAACAACATTGTTTATCTTTTTATGATCTTATCTTTTTGATTTATCTTATTGTCACATTCCCAAGATCTCTTGAGGATGTCCATAAGGATTTAGAGAGGATGGAATGGGGCATTGATCATCAATTTTTATTTGTTTTGTTTTTAGATATTTTAGTGATACTACCACGATGAATACTTGCTCTATTTTGTGTATTGAAGTCATTTTGGGGCAATTCGTGTAGTATTTGCATGTTGGGTACTCCATACCTCTCTGTGTAACTAGTCTAAAATGTTTTAAAATTTCTCACCCATACACTCTAACAAGGTTTTCGTATGTCTGGTATAAGCAAAAATACTCTTTGTTTGCAGAGTCAAAATCCATGCAATGGATACAACTCCACCTTGGTCATCAATACCCTTGTGCATCATGTCTATTTGCTACATCAATAAGGATTGCTAAAACTACGAAGTCTTTATGAAAGAAAAAGCAAACTCATTAATGAACAAACATTGATTTTTTTCTAAAAATCCAACTAACACTTCTTCTATCTTCTAAATATTACTAACATTTTCTTATGTCAACATTTCTTTTGTCAATCCTTGCACTCAAATGCATCAAATCAGCTTGTCAAAAAATTTGGCTCATTATCCAAAATTTTCACCAAATTTCTCAAGGGGGCACCATGCTATCTCGCCATCACTAGGGCATGCCGAAGCAAACTCCTGAGAAGGAATTTTTGAATTTTCTTTGACACAATGCTCAAAATCTCATTGTATCAAAGAGGGGGAAAATGTAGATACCCTAAATTAACCTAATTGGAAAACAACACTATTTAACTTTCACCCTTCTTCCCTAAATGATTAAACAATACATTATTATTTAATTGTTATCAAAATTTATATTTGTCAATTAATTAAGTGATTTAACATTATTTAATTGATTCATCCCCAATCATCATTTCTTACTAATTAAATAAATCTCATTTATTTAATAAATATCCTAATTTAACCTTATCTATCCTAATTAATTAAATAAACACATTATTTAATTATGTCACTAATATACCTTATTCATCTAAATCAATTAAATTGTTATCACTTAATAATTTAACTAAATCACTTTTCCCTCTCTAAACCTAAATAATTAAATTAATTATTCGACATCATTCAACATAGTTAGCAAACAAATACAACTTTATTTATTAAAGTCAAACATGACTTGCACGTTCATCTCTAAAATATTAATTAATTATCCTCAACCCTTTTGTGATTGAGCAAATCATTACCATTGATTTCTCACTCTAATCGGTTGACTAATTCATCTATTCTTCAATCCCACTAACCATTCAAACTATTCCTCAATCCCACTAACCACTCAACTTGATTTCTTACACCCCCAATCAGTCCATTCTAATTCCATTAATCATTCAAATCTATTTCCTCTCAATGGTTCTCAACCGTTGATCGTGATCTTTTACAACTAAATCTCGATCGTTCATCTCAAAACATGAAATCTATAAAACAACCCTCTTCATTCTCAAAAATGATCAGAGAATCTATAGAGTTTATGCAACGAAGTCATATTGAATTGAAATTCAAAGTCTTGAGAACTTTTACACACATCTTCGATCACCATTAACACACTTTGAAGCTTTTGCAAACAACAAATGGAGGATTCGTATTATCCAACATTGATAGGAATACAACTCCGACATGGTGTGGTAAGACTTGTTTTATTTTGGATTCATTTAAGTTTCTTGACTGCTTATTTGTTTAAATTCATGGCTTTACATTTCGCATTTCATGAGTATGAGTTTGGAACTTGATCTTGTTTTGAATTAGTTTGTTTAATTCATTACTATTTTCCTACGCTATATTTCCCCCCTTACAATCACACACCAACCTTGGTATAAGTAGCAAGACACATATTTTCATTGATATTTTTAGTTAATAAATAAATAGTTACTTGGCATAAAAAATGTAGGCATGGACAAAAAAAACTAATATTTTTTCAATTTGCAAATTGAGGGGTGGTGACCATGATCTCGTTTCTAATGGCACGCTTTTTCCAGGCTGGGCTTAAACATCACACACTAAGCATTGACTTAGTGTGTGTTGTCAGATGTGGGCCCCGCTTTTGATTTTTCGTTTCCGTTTAGTTGCTCATGACTTAACAATATTATTTTCACTGCAAACTCTCGTTTCTATACTTTTTCCAAGGTTCTCACTAAATGGCAATAATATTTAAACTATTATAGAACGTTCACACTCAAAACAATATTATTATATAGCACTCAGATTTAATATTTAAACTTATTTTATAATTATATTTAATATATTTAGATCATTATTTAATATTCATCAAATAAATAACAATAAATGTTATAAATTTTAATTTAATAATATATTTATATAATGATATATAACATATCTAATCATATAATATATTATTTAAAAATTTAATATATATTTAATAATTATCATTAATATATAATATGTTATTTAAACTATAAAGAAATATACTTATCTCAAATGTCTATTATTTAAATTATTATTTAATCATTATCAAGTAGTAGTTTAAATATATTAAATATAGTTTAAATGATAAATCACATATTAATGATAACTATTAAATTTATAAGATGCATAATGATATAATATATTTAATATTATATAATAATGATAATAATTATTATATAATAATAAATATTATTAATTAATATTACTGTTAAATATATTATACACCATCATATAAATGTATTAATAATTAATACTATTTAAACTATATTTAATAAATGATTTATTAATATTAATGATAATATATTATTATTCAAATAATATTAATTAATTATTAAATATATAAACATATGTAATCATGTAATATATCTAATATTAATGATATTATATTAATACTATATAATAATTAGAATAACTATATAATAATAATAATTAATAATTAATAACTTATTAACATGAATATATATTAATTATTTATATTGAATATATAATTTTAACTATCAATGATTAATTATTGTTATTAATATTAAATATATTACACGATGAAATATATTATATATTGAATAATTATCATTAATACATAATACATTATTTAAAATTATATATAATATTATCAAATTAATATTTAATATTATCAAATTAATATTTAATATTAAATACTACAACATTAATGTTTAATATTACAATATAGATAATATTAAATATATTATGATTAATTATATAATTTCATATATCATTAATATTTTATATATATAATATATTAATGATAATTATTATATTATTAAATATGATTAAATTTTATTTAAATATGATAATATTAAATAATATCAAAATTTTGTAATTAATACATTACATGATTAAATATATTAATAATTAACATTTATTAATTTTTTTATGTGATCAATTTATTAAATATGATTACTATAAAAGAAGAGTTAATATCACATGGGTGCCACTTAATTAATCAAAGTTTTTAACTTGTTCCTTTCACCAATGATTTTCAATATCTCTAAATAGTTGTCATTACCTATTATCATGATAGCCAAGGATCAACAATTCAAATGATATTTAATAATTTGATGTATAATTATTAATAATATTTAAGAATTATAATAATATATTATATACTAATAATAATTATGAAGAAAATAATATATTTTATCATGTAATATATTTAATATTAAAAATAATGATAATAATTAATAATTATATATTTAATATATTTTATATAATGATGTATAATATATTTAACATTCATATTAATAATAGTTATTGATAATTAATTATTATTATATAATAATTATAATTTTTATCATTAATGATTAATATTATTTGATAAATATTAAATTACACCAAAGGCGTGTCCTATTTGAGAATTTTGAAGCCAATTATGAAATCAACGGTCAAGAGTTCACTACAAGGAATGCAATACAAATGATTTAATCTTGTCCATAGAATGTTTTAAAGTGTTTTTTTAATAAATATTGGTTTTTTTTGTTAAATGTTATTTATTTCGTCGTCGTCATTATAGCCTCCCATTTGCAAATGTTTAACACCACTATCGAGCATTTTCTGCAACATTACAGTGGAAAAGATCTCGTACCAAAGAATGTGCTAGTTATTTTGCCCAACAAAACATGGCACACAGTGGAGTTAACCTAAAATACGACCCTTTAACAGCTTGTTGTTTGCATGTAGAGGAGATGTGGCTCACCTGCAGGATGAGGATAGGGAGAGAAGGCGATCACCATCGATAGTTATTCTCAGGCAGAGCAACTCTTGGATACAACAATGGAAGCTCTAAAGTTTTAAGGGCTTTTTTATGGTATCAAGGTGAAAGTGATGCCAACTTTGACGAAACTGCTGACAATTACCAACAAAATCTTGAGAGACTTATATATGATATCCGTGCTAATCTACAACATTCTAATTTACTTTTCATTCAGGTAAACTGAAATTATTGATGGTTGGCTTGATTAATGCACAATCTTCTTGGTGATCCCCTAATTCTCATTTTTGTTTCTCACAGCTTGCAAGAATCCTAGATTCAGTTGCACAGTAATTTGCTTTGTTAGGGTTACGTTATATTCTTCCTGGCATGAGTGATATTGGGTGTTTGTTGTTAAAGTATAGGGAATAAGGGCACCTAGATCAGTTTTAGTTGCAGGTTCACCGTCTAGAGACACCACACTTACCAAAGTTTTTGTTGGAGGTTTGGCATGGGAGGCTCAAAGTGATACCATGCGTAGGTACTTTGAGCAGTTTGGAGAGATTTTAGAGGCTGTGGTTATAACTGATAAGAGCACATGCAACTTCTCATAACTATTCATTTACCATGCTTACAGGACATGTGTTGATGATTTGACAACGTCGACAATCCCTTGGAGGCGTAGGAGAACTTCCAGCTTTGAATTTGAGACATGCTTTATGTCTTCAAGGTTCTTTTGTCATGCTAACTTTTGTTATTCAACTACAATCCTCTTCTCATTGAAATGCCACACATTATCGAATTTCTCCTTTTGTCTTTCACTATATTTTTTAGTTTAGATAGATCTCTGTCTATTCACTATTGTGACTGTCCCTTTTAGATTGTGGTGGATTCTCTTTGAATCCTCTCAACACTGTCCTTCATTCATCTCTTATGGTTGTCCTATGACAGTCTTTGTAAATATCCCATGGTCATATAGGTGCACAAGGTTAGGGAAGGCTTTAACAATGAACAAAGGTTTTAGCAAGGGTATGTAACATGTCTTCAACATAGCCTTCTATGACTATCATGACTCCCCTTTGTTCTTGTTATGCTTATTGTCCCTGTAACTATCATTACTCTATCCTCTTGATTACTAAACTGCGCTATTACAGTCTTCATAACTGGACACTCTACACCTTTACTACTTGTCATTTCTCACAGTTTTTTTATTTGAATCTCCATATAAGACTATCATGAATGATAACTTTTATACATTGTGAGACTATCCTTATGGATCCTAACACTGTCATTAGGTCATTGGATGTGCAATTAGGGCTGCTCTTACTCATCATTGTTTGGTTTTGATAGCTATCACTTGTAGGTTTGTGCTCTATTCATTCATCACTCTTCATTTCAACACCATTCTTTTGTTAGAATGGAAAGATATATATGTGAATACTGTTAATGAGGGACCTTCTATGACTGTCATGACTCCCCTTTGTTCTTGTTATGCTTATTGTCCCTATAACTATCATTACTCTATCCTCTTGATTAGTAAACTGCCCTATTACAGTCTTCATAACTGGACACTCTACACCTTTACTACTTGTCATTTCTCACAGTTTTTTTATTTGAATCTCCATATAAGACTATCATGAATGATAACTTTTATACATTGTGAGACTATCCTTATGGATCCTAACACTGTCATTAGGTCATTGGATGTGCAATTAGGGCCGCTCTTACTCATCATTGTTTGGTTTTGATAGCTATCACTTGTAGGTTTGTGCTCTATTCATTCATCACTCTTCATTTCAACACCATTCTTTTGTTAGAATGGAAAGATATATATGTGAATACTATTAATGAGGGACCTACTAATATCAATTAGCCTCAAATAGAAATAGAGAGATCTGTCTATCTCATTGGATTTCAAACTCAAGTTTACGGTAGAGAATTACTAAAATTAGTCCCTTCAAGTATGAGTTGAAGAAGCCATCTCATGATGTTTCAAGACTGATATGACACCAAAATTATTTGAAAAAATCATTACTAATTGTGAAGGCACTTGGCATGCACACATTCCAGGACAAATAATCATAATTTCTACTTCAAAATATAACTGAGAAATGACATAAAGCCAAATTAGAGGTGGAATCCCATTTTCATTCATCACTATATCTTTATAGAAAAATTACAAGAGCTACCTGTCAATACTTCAGAACTACCTTCATCAATTATCCTAGATCAAGGAAGCCCTTATTATTTCTTTTATGTGACAAATTTAAGTTCCTTTACATGTCATACAATTCTCCTTTTTTAATTGCAAGCTTGAAATATAAGATTTTGCAATTTATTCCAATAATTCCTAATGAGTTGTACATGAATATGGCTTTTCTTCTAGATTAATGTATGACCAATAGTCTCACAAGTGGTCATGAACACTTTATCTATAGCAACACATACTACTTTTACTATATGTTTTGCAAAAAGGGCAGTAATTCCAAACAATTACTGAAAACTTAACATTAAGTCAAAGAAGTGCCAAGTTTTAGAATGTAGACCCATAAGTGTGATGAGGCAATATTATGGCTCAAGAGATCCCCAAGCGTCTACAGTTAAACTTTCTCGGTCCTATGGCTAGGATAATGGTCAGAACTTTAGATGCACTTTAAAATCAAGTTGTGTGAATATGCTTCTTATTAGAAAGTTATTTGAATTAGATTTGCAATGCATCTGGTAACACTGAAAATTGTCAGCGTACGATGTAGTTATGACACACAATGTGATTAAAACCTTGATAAATCATCTTCTTGTAATCTGCCCATCCCTTGAATGTTTGTTTCCAATGAATGGCGTTGGATGAGGTAGAAAGTTTTGGATATACCTGCTACTGATTTGTTAGCATGTTGGTGACATTTGCAATCTCCTTGATCCTTGGAATTTAATTTTGGCAATTTGAATAGTTTTTTTTTGTATGAAAGTTGTACTAGTGTTCAGTTGACTTAACTATAAGATTGTGAACCATTGGCCAATGCAATGTCAGAACATTGATGGATTTACCAAACTCATGAACCTCCGTATGGACTTAAATTTTTTTCATTACTAGAGGTCTGGGGTTATCTTATAATTTTACATTCAACATTGTGCTTCTACATTTTTTACAACATTTTCCTGGACTTCCATATCAATGCAACTTACAAGCACTTTGAAATTTGACAAACGTCTCTCAAATTTCTACTTTGACTAATTTGACTTAACTTTACACTTTATTTAGAAATTAGGATGGACCTTTTCATATACCAAGAGAATTGAGCTTTATTGCAATTTGGCATGATGACGACCCAAATATAGACACTCTACTTAAATATGGATAGACCTTCATCATAATTGGCACTTTTATACATAGATATAAAACATGGCTCATAAGCACAGGAATGTGCAGGTGCATGTTAGGAGAATATATACTGACATCCAATGGCTTCATTGTGATCTATAGAGCGTGCTCTAATTGGATTTAAACTCAAGCCATTATCATTAATATTGTTATCGTACCACTAGAATTTTTGTTGAACACCTGATTTTGTATGTTTAATGGCTTCAACTCTAACTTTTGTTTTTTTGGTGTTGCAATGCACACTGATACCAATGTGGTGAGAATGCTTGTGGGAAAAAAATGTGATTTGGAGCATATCAAAGAAGTTTCAGTGGGAGAAGGCAAGAGCTGTTCCGAAGCAGAGGGACTTTTTTTCATAGAGACCTCTGCCTTGGATAACACAAATGTCATGTCCGTCTTCTAGATTGTGGTTAGAGAGGTTTACAACAATGTGAGTAGGAAAGCGTTGAACTCTGACTCCTATACATCTAAATTGTCCTTGGATAGGGTTAAAATTATTGATGGAGATGATGCTTCCAAGTCAAAGTATTCATGCTACTGAAGATTTTTCTTTTCTTTTTCCGTTCCATTTTTGTTGTTAGGTTTCATTTGTTGTACTTAAGAATCTTGGATTATAAAAATATATTTGGTTCTTACACAGGTCGTTTGTTGATGGGGGGGTTCTGAAGTAGATATATTATTTATTTAGGCATTCAATTGTATAAGAGTTTTTTTGAGTTTATGAGCAGCCAAAGAAGACTTGGTGGAAGTCTATAATTGGGCTTCTTATGATAGTGAGTTGTAGCTGCTATAAGTAGAGAATAGAATAATCCTGAATTAATTCAAAGCATTGTATTCTTTTCTTTTTTTAATTTGATTTCATGTTATTATAAAACAATGAGGCCATGTGGATGGAACATTGAAGATTTGTGTTTTCTTAGTTTGCAAATCCCTTGCTTCTGCATCAATTATCAGTTTAGTAGATGAAGTACTAATAGAAATATGGATATCTAAAGGTTGTGGATTTTGGCTTTACACCTGTCAATTGCATTTGCTTGGATGTTTCTAAATCGTTTTCAACAAATCAAAGTTTTTTTTTGCATATCCTGTAATTATTGTAGTCCAAGAGGACACATTTCTTTGAGGCATTTTGTCAAAGAGTTCAGGTGCCTTGTCTATGCTTTCACATTTTACATAAATATTTACCAGGGCAGTTGCAACTATAACATCTGACAAAAATACCCCTTTCGTAATCCTTGATGAATGTCCATACCCTGTTCCAAAGCTCCCATCCTACCACAAGCAGACAAGATGCTGGAAAAGTTGTGGAATTTGGCCTTAAATCCGCTAATTGAATTTGCTCGAATGTTTGTAAAGCTTTTTTTGGTAGATTGTTTTAATTTCACAGGTCTTTTTCTTACCACACTATCTTATCTTCCTGCATTATCTTTCAAACAATATCTTTCACGAATTCATTTTCTTGTTTCAATGCATCCATCTGTTCACAAGTCTTATATAAATGGGTGGCATGACTGAAGCTTCAAACCTAATAATGTATCCTTCATGGATTGCCCAATTCAAAGTTAGAGTGCTTCATTTTACTTTTGAAAATTGCACAATCCTTACATAATCAAACAACCTGCAAACAAAAGCAAACAAAAACAAAACCATTCTTGCACACTTTGGTAGGAACTTCGCTGCATTGCAACTCTTGTTTTAGTATTGAACAATGAACATATATTATAAAATTGCTAGCCAAATTTTTGTATAATCCTTACCTTGTTGATATCCAAGAAATATTTCTTGAAACTTTTTGTATAATGCTTACATTTGTTGATATCCAAGAAATATTTCCTGAAACAATGATAAAATTGTAAAAGTTTTAAAAAGTTTATTTACATGTAATAAATAGATCTATTTCACCATTTTCTCTTGTTTTCTTGGACATAATAGGCCTGTACTAGCTAAGCAAGGATGCACATCCCTCAAAGTAAGATTTACCTTAGCTAATTTATAATGGAGATTGTAGTAATTGCTATTTACCAGGGGTTGCTTACGTATGGAACAACCTTATGTATTCCTTTCTGGGTCAAGGAAAGGCCTAAGACTGAGTCATTCAAACTTTTTGGTAATTGTCTAATTTTGTTTAATTATTTTCATCTTAGAAAGAAAAAAAATATGTTTATAATACTGTTGAAACTGTTAAGATGCTTCTATTGCATTCGATAATATGTTAATATGTTTTTAGACATTTTTTTTTACCACTGTTTAGAATATGAGGGTTGCAAGACTGTTTAGAATACTAGTGAAGGTTGTGGAATTTATCTTTCCACCTGCCATTTGTATTTGCTTTAAAGTTTGTAAAGCCTTGTCAACAAATCCATTTTCTACATATCCTACAATCTTTGCAGTCCATGAGATGAGATATTTTTAGGTGCGCAAATACCTTCTTTAAAATCTTCTTCACCACAATTATCAATGGGAATGAAGCAAGGAAGCAGACCAAACATGCAAGTGAGTTTATCTCTTGCTTTTTAATGCTTGCAAATTCATGGACATGAGAGAAAGGATCAATACAAAGTGAGCACCACTCATCGAAAGTGCAATTAAAATATCCAAAGAACATAAATAGTAGACCGAAAAACTATATAACCATTTTTTTTGCATCTTCACCTAAAGACAAAGCGAAAAATCTCATCCACCAATCTTTCAAACTTCTAACTTTAGGTAAACATCTTAGACACATGGTAATTATCACTATAAAATTGTTTTTTGCAATCATTGGTAACTTACATTACAAACATGACACTTCAAATTATAATATATATTACTAACATACAAATTACATTATATACAATATAATTACATTTATTATTATATAAAAAATTAGATATGATATAAATTGTATAATTATAAATAAATATATTATCAAATAATAAATATACATAAATATCAAATATCTAATTTTATAATATATTAATTTTCAAAATATATTTAATAATTTTCAAAATAAATTGTCAATTGATCTCATGTACTACAAAAATGTATAAACAAAATAAACCAATCTCTTCTCTTATTTGACCTTCCACACCTCTTCGACGTACCCATTACACACCAAGATGCGATTGCTAGTAATTAATATTATTTGATAAATATTAAATAATAATATAAATATAATTATAAAATAAATTTAAGTATTAATATTATAGTTATTAAGTGTGAAAATATTCTTTTTAGTAGGAACGCTCTATAATACTTTAAATATTATTGTCATTAAATTCCATCCATTACAAAAATTAAAATAAAATAATAATAATAATAATAAAATTTGCTCACGAACGGGGGGATTAACTGAGAAAAAGTAAAGAATAATTAGCAAACGGAAATAGAAATAAAAAAAGTAAAGAAAAGAAGTTTGCAGTGAAAATAATATTGTTAAGTCATGAGCAACAAGATTAATCGACAAACGAAAACGAAAAATCAGAAGCGGAGCCCACATCTGACAGCACACACTAAGTGAATGCTTAGTGTGTGATGTTTAAGCCCAACCCTTTTTCCATGTGTGGGATTCAATCATGAGACCTTTGATTTTCTCTTCTAACTCCACGTTCTTGTGCTTCACGTGAAGAATCTCTAACTCCTTCTCCTATGGATTTTGCGTTACTATTGCTATAACAACACACGACAATGCATTGGAATGATTTCTTATCCTTTCTGTAAGAATGGGGAAAATAAAATAGATTAGATTAAGTGACAACCAATACTTCTAAACTATAATCTCAATCTAAACAAGAGAATACAAACAAAGAGAGCAATCAAAATGAAAGCAAATGAAATAAAACACTCCCCTTTGAAGTTGATTATTTCTCTTTTCTCTCCTATTTCTTCTTATGCCAAAATTGCCCTCAAATTTGTTGTTGAAGTTGTGCAAATACCTGCAAATAGTAAGTAAGAAAGTTGGAGATAATTAGTTGTTCAATTGAAAATGGAGGGGAAGGGTTTCTTTTATAGACAACCATTCGAATGGACGAATGAGATTGATCTTCCAGAAAGATTCTAAGATCAACGGATGAGGATTCATGAGAGGGAAGTTATGAAATGGATGGTCAAGATCGAGTTTCTAGAAAGATGCCAAGATCTACGGTTGAGAATTGATGCAACCAGAATATGCCATGCATAGAAAAGATATGACGCCTACGGCTATGACGCCTGACAGCTATGACAGACATGCAGACTATGACATGAAATAATGACAGGGGATCTTTGACCAAAATAGAGGGATAAATAATTTATTTTAAATTATTTATTCGAAAATGGAAGGGGATGAAAAGTGGTAAATAAATAATTTATTCGAAAATGGAGGAGAAGAACAAGTGGCAAATAAATAATTTATTTTAAATCATTTATTTGGAGGAAATGAAAAAGGAGATTTAATTAAATTCATAAATTTAATTAAAGGAGGAGATATAAATTAAATATGGATAATTGATTAGGATCAATTATTTAAAGGAGAAGAATGACACATAATTAAATAATTTCGTTAATTATTTAATTATAGAAAAATAAAAGGTCAAACAATTATTAATATTTGACTATAGACATGTGATAAAAGATAAATAATTAAATAAATAATGGTTTATTTAATTATTGAAGAAAGGGGTATTAGTGACGCAATTAAATAATTTTAATTGATCAAGATAGAAATGAGAAGGTGAATCAATTAAATAATTTAAAAACTATTTAATTAATAAAGGAATATGATCAAACATAATAGAATAATTAAAATTATTCAATTATTGAAAGATGATGACTAGGAAAAATGATGTTCATAGACTTAGGACATTTTTTAGTGTCTACACTTTCCAATAGGCTTCACCTCGTTCCTTCTTCTTGGTATGCCAAATCTATGTTGTGAAGAATATTGGGTGTGATTCCATGGTTTACAATATGAATGCAGCTCCACATAACACTAATAAAAAAACTCATAAATAAAAGTAGAATGCCAACACTCATCATTAATCCCTTACAGTGAAGACCAAATGTTTGACCTTCCACTACCATCTAATGAAGACTATTCTCCACTTCCATACATTCAACCATAAATCATACATCAATTTTTATGTATATGTGTTTTTGAATCCATATGCAATTGTAGAACACCTATCGACATAAATAAAAATAATTTCTAGATATTTCATAGAGGTTAAAAATACCAAATAGGTGATTATAAAATAAGGTGTTGGGCTTGAAGAAAAGCATGCATTGTTCATTGTTAGAAAAATTCCTTTCCTGAAGATTGTGCATTTATATTCATCTTTTGGTCATAGGATGAAACCCTCTTGGTAACAAATTAAGAGGACAAAAACCCTCTTTACTTTTGGAATTGGATTTGGAGATGACAACATGGTTAACCAATAGAGGCGATTCCATATAGGGATTTCATTTAGTTAAAAATTTTATTCTAAGAGCTTATAAAATGTTTTCAAAGTTGTGCCAAATATTAAAGAATTTTCATATTTTAGGCATTTGTAGCTTTATCTATTCCCATTGTTTGACTACTTTCTTCAATTTCTAGTTTGGTACAGAAATTTATTTTATTTGTGAAGGGTTTCTTATAACTTTAGAGTATTATTTTGTGGCAAATATTATTCAATTATAAAATAATATTTAATGTGATTTTGATTACAAATATTATCATTTATTTGTGAGTCCATACTGCTTTATTTTTTCCAATCATACTATTTTCCCTTGCTATCCATGCTTCTACTTTGACATAGCAACACACATTATAATTCTTATTTTGAAGTGGGAGTTATCTTTTGGAGATTCATACGAGGAGAATAAATTGATTTTATAAATTAAAGGGAGACCATTACCATACTTTGTGAGATGAAATTGAAAGTAATAGAGTTTGATTTAAGTTTGTAGTTAAAAGGGGACAAGTCTAAGAGAAGACTTTTTAAATTGGCTGGCCACTTTTTCCTTATTTTCCTAGTTGGAGAAATAATTCAAAAAATAATCTTTGACATCATATGGTTAAGGATGGAAAGATGAAATTTTATAAATTTGAAATAGATTGATAACCCAGGGAACTTTATAAGAGAAATTTTAGGTTACATAAATTGGAAAACATAAACAATACAAACTAGTGACTTCAAGAGATATACAATGTCAAAATGATAGTACTTTATTAAGAGCTTCCAAGATGGAAAATGGATATACAAGAGTATCCCAGAGTATGCAAATACAAGTTAAGTAGCGAGTTTATATAAAACCAAGGAGAGAATGGAGGTGGCAAATAAACCAATAAGAAGTAACCACCAATATTAAATAAAGTGACAAAAATAGGAAATGCTACACCCTTTTAGGATGGGGACACCTCATCACCTTATCTCCTAGTTATTAAATAATAAACTCACTTTATTATTGTAAATGAGCTTACCAAAAGTGTAGAAAATACTTATGACTAAGGGAAAATAAAAACCTACACCAACAGAGAAAAGGAAAGACAACCTTGATAGAGAAAAAGAGAAAAGCATGAATGAACAATGAAAATGTGTCCTAGAAAAGCACCGAACTAGTAAAAAAACCTCCAAAAGCATCAAATCAATAACAAAGTAGCAACTAACAAAGGTCTTTTTTGTGAACCCATCATAAATTTTATTATGTCCATGAAGAAAAAAGCTAGGGTGAAACCCTACTTGCACCCAAAAAACTCCAACATCCCTCTCTCTCCAAAATGCTATAAGATGGATCAAACCCATTCTCAACCCCAATTCTGGCTCTCCTTGAGCCGAATGAAAACATGATGGAAGAAATTGCTTCACATCCCTCTAAGTGTAACTCAAACCCTAGTATGTTCCTATGATCCTCTTTATACTTCAACATCGATCTATGTATTATTGTGACAACAATCTAGAAACTATCTGATGAAGAGGTGAATAAGTAGTTAAAATATCAAATAAAAAAATTAATGCTTGTCAATTGTTCCTAGCCTCAAAAAGTTAACAATGGAGGTAAGATTATTGAATGCCTTCTCCTTGATGAGGTTATAAATGTTATTGATGACTATAGGTAAATATTAGCCATTTTATTTTTCCTTTGAGGAGTTATTTCTAAGAAAGATTTCTATAAATGAGAAAAAATTGGGAAAATAGGGGTTGGATAATATAATTTATCAAAGGTCTTGACAAGGGTTACATTTCATGCATATTTTGTTTAGCTAAACATGGATAGTAGCCATGCATTATGTTTCTTAGACAATATGTGGCCAAATTTATTATTTATAGGAATGAGATTTTGACTTCCACCCTAAGGGAACCTCTAAGTCTCATTCCCCAATATGGGTAGAATTCCCTTTTTCAAATATAGTTTTTTGTTTGTTTCTTAAATACTTAGCATCCCATTTAGGTAGAATTTTATGGCACAAAAATAATGTAGATAAATAATCAATTTTTGTGTTTACCCAAGTGCTTGCATTGAAGTTGACCTAAACTAAACACTACCTAATACCCTCCAACTTGTTGTTCTAGGAATTTTATTTTATCGACCCATTTCTTACCTTAACAAGCCTAATTGTTATTTTTATTTCCACAAAGGATATTTAATTAGAGATTGTCCTATCCATGAACCCAAATTCAATTCCACCCCTTCACTTTCTACTCCTTTTACTAATCATGTTTATCATTCTTGTGACGACTCCCCAAAAGGTAGTGTTCCCCCTTCTCCCCCTCCATTAATTCCTCACCAAACCTTTCCCCTTTTCAATTAAGGCTCTCCAACAATTCTCCTGCTTGTCATTCCTCTCATGTGGAAAATCCTCTACATAACCCTTGTCACTCCCTTGTTCCAAGTTCTCCTTCATATAAACCTTCATCTTGCAAGGAGAACATCCTTAAGGAATGATGAAGGATGATTAAGAAAAGAAAGGAATATTGAATTTGTAATTGAATGAACAAATCTATGGGAATCAAATCATTAATCTTGTAGCTATATCTCCCTCTCCAAGGCCTTTCAAAAAAAATATAGATCCCATATTGAGGACCTCTCTAAGACAGTAATTCCACTTTAGCAACAAGGATCCTTATGGGAGAATCAATTCAAAGTTCTAGACTCAGAGGATGTGGATTCCCTACCCAAATTTAATGAAGTTTGTTGTCATGTCATAGAATGTCAGTGGTTTGTCTATCCCCTCAAGAAAATTTCATGTTAAGAAAGCTCTGCAAATCTACAAGTCAAATATAATTTTCCTGCAAAAAGTCAAAATTGGAGAAACTCGCCTTCAACTTACCCTTCAAACCTTATGGAAGGATGGTTGGTTTAAAATCACTCTTCATAGTGAGGAAAGTGGGGGTGCAATGTTAAGAATTGCACTTCAATTAGCTAAATTTATTGTTTCTTCAAGACTACATCCTAATAATAGTTATGTGTGGTGCTTACTATTTTTCAAGGAAAATCTATTGGGCTCTACTCTATATGCTCCCAATGATTTCTAATCTCAAATAAAATTATGGGAATGGATGGTCAATAAGATCCCAATGGTTGAATGGTTATGGGGAGGTGATTTTAACATGGTGGAAAATCATTATGAAAAAAGCTAGTTCAACCTTCATAAAGTCTTCCAAAAAATATTTGATGCTTAGATCCTAACAAAGAATACCATGAGAGTTTTGAATCCCATTTTTGACAAAAGAGATTCTCACATTCATCATTGGTTTACTTGGTCTAACTCAAGAGATTGTGAATTAAGGAAACTTAATCATCTTGATAGATTTTACCTAGTCAATTCTCTTTCCATTGTCATCTCTTCATAGAAAATTCTTATTAAAGTTGATGTTGTTACCTCTCTTTCATATCAACTCCAAATTTTATTGGCTCATCTACTTTATTTTTGCCCATCCCACCCCATTGGTCTACCCTACAAGCTCAACACTTCTCACCTTAACCAATTTAATTGTCTTTATTCTCTTATCTAGATTTCGAATGATGCCCCTAGACCTCACCAAAATGATAGTTGGTTATAATGGTGGAATGATGTTGTTATCTACTTCACTACTTTCCTAATATCTTATGAGAGAAGAATGGATAGAAAGAGATCTAAAATAGGAAAAATTAAGACACCACTTAGAAAAATTAAAATTCTTTTAAATTCAACACCTACTAACATCTCTCTTTAGCATTTTGTTGTAGCTGCTGAAGCAAAAATTAGAAAATTTGAATTTTATCAAGGTCCAGGAGCTCAATTAAGGGCTAGGCTATATTGGAAAAAAGAGGAAGATAAAGGAACAAAGTTATTTTTTATTTATCTCAAATGCAAATATTCTCAAGAAAGAATAATGTATGTATATGATCAAGTGAGGGCACAAACATGAAAATCTCAATGACATTAAATCTATTGTCTTTCAACATTATCTATAGTTATTTATTAATATCGTTGAAGGTGACCATATTAAATATATAATTGAATATATGGTTGGCAATTACATTCCTAATAAGATTGATCTTGAACAACAAACTTACTTAGATTGCTCGCTCACCCTTGAAGAATTTGATATTTACTTGAACGATATGGCTGACTCAAAAAGTCTTGGAATTGATGGTCTACCTATATTTTAAAAAATAATGTGACCATTCATTAGGGAGGACCTATATGAGGTTTGTAAAGAAACATTATCAAAGGGATCCTTGGGTCCCTCTATTAGTAAAGGGTTGATCAAATTAATTCCTAAAGGAAAAATGAGAATAATATCTCAAGATGGAGACTGTTAAACACCTGAAATACTGAGAGGGGGGTGAATCAGTATTCCATTAAACCATTTGATCATAATCCATCTAGTTAGCAAAACACATCCAATAGTAATAATGAATGAAAGTATGAAACAATCACAAGATCACATAACACATGAACATCAGTATTTTTATGTGGAAAACCCAAAAGGGAAAAACCATGTTGAGGATTAGCTCGCAATATATTATAACTGGTCATAAGATATTACAAAAAGGCTTACTACCAGGACACACTGTCCAATAGGGCTCACATCCATAGAAAGAGATAGAAGATAGAATGGCCACATATCCAAGGTGTGAACTGATACAAAATGCACCTTACTTGTGCTAAATTTAGTTCCTTTGAAGCTCAGTATACCAACTCTATGCACTTTATTAGATACAAAATACAAAACACTGCTCTACTTTACAATCGCTCAATATTCACAATATATTTGTTGTTGTTCGAATCATACACATACAAAATTTGCATACCCTCATACCATGTCCCCTTCAACCTTAAAAATATCTTACATATATACCCAATTCATCTGCATACATCAATCAGGTCGAACTAATTAGATGTAGCCCTAAATTAAATAAAAATTACCTTGTTGGCTCCACACTTGAACCAAAACATGAAATACTCAATTTTGGCCGACATGGACCTAAAATGGATCTCACTAACATCTACAATACATATTTAATCACCACAACACACACCAAGCATTAGGTCGGCCAGGAAATAGACCTAATCACAAAATATGCTAGCTGATCAACACCAACGATCAATTTGAACACATAATCATGTGCCATCTAGAATATACAATGTGTTGACACCTATAAGAAATCTCCCAAAATTATAAAATTTGATTCTTAAATCAGAGGAACACAAACCAATTTACACATACCCACATGCACTGTACATAGCCAAAAATTGTATGTTGAACTACTGTCACTTATATCTTTCAAACTATACATCCAAACCAACTGAAATTTTGAGCACAAATGTAAATTATAATTAGGAACAACATACTATCACCTCATAAGTATATCTTATCATATGAGAGAGTGCGGGCTAAAATATCGGATCAAAGTATCTCCATTACCGAATCAACTCTATTCACCAGATCAACGTAGATATCAACAATCAATGTTGACATCAATGACAACACATTAAGGGGCTCCTTATTCATTATTTCAATAGAGACTGATTACTCTCCATAATTCTAAAAATATTATAGCCAAAGCTATTGCTAAAATAATTTAAAATATGGTATACCTAAATTTAAGGCCCAATAAAATTGGATTTATAAGAGGGAGCTTCATACTAGACAACTCAATGTTAGCTTGAGAAATAGTGGAATGGGCACAAAAAATAGGAAAAAACACCTCCTCATCAAATTGTATTTTGATAAAGCACATAATAGGATCATATGGCACTTCATATTAAAAATCATTAAATAGGTAGGCTTTTGCCCCAAGTTGATTTCCCACATAAAACTCCTCTTTATTGATGTCAATGCTCACATAGAAATCAATGGTTCAAATATTTCCTCTTAAATGATCAATAAGGCAAGGCTGCCCCTTAGCTCCATTCCTCTATTTTCTTGTAGTTCATGCACTTTGATACCTTTTAAACCATGTTAGAAAGAAAAATCGTATTCATGGTATTTCTCTACCTAGCAACGAAGTAACTCTTAATTCTCATTTTGTTGATGATAGCTTATTATTCATTTAAAACTCTCAAGAAGAACCCAATAACACCTTGAAGTCTTGATATATTTTTTTCAACTAGTGGCTCTCAACTCTCTCTTAATAAAACTAAATTTTGGATGACTTCATCTAATCTTCCACCTCCTCAGGTATCCCCATAGTGAAAATTCAACAATCAGGTTGGAATTTCAAGATACCTTGGAATCTCCTTTGGGATAGTGGTTTCATTATCTAAAGTATGGAAATGGTTCATTGGAAAACTAAAAATCAATCTTGAACTTTGTCCAAACAAATTTATTTCTATGACTAGATGCATTCAAATTTCCAACAAAATCCTCATAACTAGTCATGTTTACATTTCATCATGTTAATTTCCTTCAAAAAATAATTCTAATCATCTAACTCACTTAATTGGAGAGTTTCTTTGGGGGAAATGGAATAACAAAAAAGATCCAATTGCTTCATGGTTGTGTTGTATTTAGCCAAAAAAAAAAGGGGGTTTAGGATCAATTGATCCCCTAACACAAGGGATATACCTAATAACCAAATGGATTATTATAACTCTTCATGGAGAAACACCATGTAAGTCTCTTATTAGGCATAAAATTACTACCATTAAAGCAAATCATGCTTGGAAAGAGGTTGGGTGGAAAGTTAAAATCCTTATGATATAATATTTGAAACCTCAAGCTTCTAGACAATTTTTAAGCATATAGAAAGCCTAGCAGCATGTTTCTACTCTTCTTGAATGGAAAGGACAAGATCTTAGCCATGACATTGATATGCTTACATGAGCAACCTCTTGCCATTAAATCTCAATTACATAGTAGGATCTTATTCAAAAAAGGCATCTTAGAATTTAGGGATATTCAAAAGTTCATGTCATTGACTTGGAAAAGTGACATGCAATTCAAGCATGGATTCAAGTTGTCCAATATTTTTATTGATGACATTCAGGAGGTTCAAGATGTTCCTCTAGCTCTTCAATTAAAACTTTCTACTCTGATTTCATGTAATATTTTTAAAGATTTGAGATGGTTTCCAAGCTATAATATAGAAAATTTCCCTCTCAAGCTAATTTACCAAAAAATTGTCCCTCCAATTCAAATACAACCATTATTAAATTTAAAATGGAGAGTGAATTAGTCTTAGTCTAAGTGGTTTAGATTGATCCTTGTTGTTTGGAAATCTAAAGTTGAAGGTAAAGCTCAATTTCTAGCATTGAAGATTATCCATTATAAAATTGTTAAGGGAGAATGCCTCACCTTTCTTCCTACTCACTCTATTGAATGTCCTTTCTATCACAAGTTAGAAACCATTAAACATGCTTTTTGGACATGTAAGCGTACTCAACAAATTTGAAAAACAATTATGACCTTTATTCTTACTATATTTAACATAAAATTAGGATGGAAATCAACACTTTTAGGGTTGCATTATTCATAAATACAATTTTAGAATCATTTTGTCAATGGATCTTACTATATATTTAGATTCTTAGATGTAAAGTTATTTTTTCTAATGTCTTTCCGCCTATGAAAGTGATTATGCATTATTTATTATCTAATATTATTTTTATAACATACAACTCTAGTTAAAGCCTTCAAAGAGAAACTCAACAATAATTCATAGTTGAGGACATAAATATCTAAAGTGCAGTCCCAACTAGTGGCTATTTCTATGGACCACAACAAATCTCTACTTACAATTATGAATATCATTACTAAGGAGCATATTCTATATACTCTTGGAGAAAAGTGATATTTATCTTATTGTAATTATCAATATGCACTTGTACTATTTATTTCAACTGATGTGTTCCTCTTTGTAATGCTTTGTTGTAGTTTTATTAACACTTGAATTGTTAATTTCAAGCTACTAGTCTTGGAAGCACCACCTTTACCTTTCTTTTTCTATCATAAATTCGTTTTTATTATTATTAATATATACATTTTTTTTAAAAAAGGATAGAAAGATGAATATTAACACCTTCGATGAGGTTTTATCTTTTGAGCAGTGTTTTGCCTTGTTAAGGGTTTCGGGGTCCCTTCAAAACCTGATTTTCCTTATCAAAAACACCTTCGATGAGGAGAAGGAAAAGCTGATTATGTTGGTTGATAAACATTATCAACATAAATTAGAGGTGGTAAACACCCTAAAGATTATGAAATAGTCTGTTATTTAATTGCTTTTTGTTTTGGTGTGGTCTGTTAGTTTGAGCTTTTGGTTAGTTGTTGTTTTGCTATTGGTTGGTTGTGTTTTCTTTTGTTGTAGCATAATTTTGTATTTTGGGGTTTCGGGTCCCTTATAAAAATCTTTTTTTCTTGATAATCAAAAACAAATTCCATTGAATGTTATAGTTAAGGTTGGTGGGTCCTACCAATAGTAGATTATAGTTTATATTTTTCTATACCTAGCACCCACTTTGAAAATGGGTTTGATAAATTCTAAACGAAAATTAGTCTTTAGTAAAGCTACCATTTGACCTCATATGCAAGTATACAAATTAAAAGGACTTATCCTTTCCATTGTACCTCTTAATTTACATAGTATTTGATTGAGTTGTACTTTATGAAAGTCTAAATTTTATTATTATTGTAATCTCTTTATAATAGTCACTTGAGGAATACAACATGAATATCAACTATAGATTTACATTATTTAATATCAATTAGTTTAATACTAATTTTTCTATAGCTAAACATATAAATTTATATAAATATGGTGGTTTTGGTTCAATTTGCAATATTAGATTGACCTTCATTGTACTCTCAAACATATAAGATCTTATTCTCATTTCAAGACATTATTGTGGTACTAGAGTTGGTGGTCTTTCTAAAATATCCATAAAACTAACCATTTGTTGCGAAGGATACCACTTTTTCAGTAGTAAGCAAAAAATTAGAATTTATCATAATCCTTGTTTCTACTAGCTTGTGAATCATGGAATTCGATTTGAGAAATGGGCTTTATAGAGAAAGGAAGAAATTTAAGCAATTACCATTTGAAATATGATCTTCTCAATAGTTTGGAGGGAGTGGAAAATTGTTTATCCATGATGAAAACATGCATATTTTGAGAATGCAATGGATAGTGAATCCATTCATGTATTTTTTAGTTAAGCCCGGTCTTATGGGATACCCAAAATAATATGTGAGACTTGTAGTTACCCCTTAAATTAGTGAGATCACAAGAACTACTCTAAAGGTTCCATACGACAAGTAATATCATGATGAGGGAAATATTTCAGTTGATTGCGAAATTTTTTCAAGGTTTGGATGATAACATAAGTCCTTTTGCTAAGAGGGTAACAATTTTAGAATCTATTATAAAAGATCATGTGTTATGATGCTAGATCTTTAATGTGATAATATTTTCTTTAAAAAATTTAACATTTCTTTGCTACTATTAAAAATATTCATTCATAAATTGTTATAACCTTAATACAAAAAATTGTCTTAAATTTTGAATGAGAGTGTCGATATCTTCCAATCACTCTTATCAATTTTATGGGCTATTGTGAGAAAGGATGAGTGGTAATTTTCTCCAGCTATGCATGCTCTATTTAAAAATGTTATTAATTAGTGTGAATAAAACTTGAAATCATATTTGATAGTTGACAAATATTTCAAGTGATCAGTAGATAAAAAGCTCCCTTATTGCAAGATAACTATGGCAACCAAAATGAGCTTAGAAGAAAACAAATTATTTCTCACACAAAGAAAAGAACATTGAGAGCCAAGCCATAGCTGTCTAAGTAAATGACAAGTGCAAGTGTTGTCAAATAAATAATAAAAAAGGAAGATAAAGGAACCATAAATTGTGATAGTAGGGTATGAGGAAGAATAAAATTCTAATTTGTAAGAAAGTAAAATGAAGTAAACCTTGGAGGAATCCCTAGTGCAAATGGAAGGCATATAATTTAATGTAAAATAGTGATATTATTGTCTTTTGATTTTGTAGATTAGTAAGAGATTCATCTTAATGAAGTCAAGGAGAAAACATCACTTGTTAAATACACAAGTGAGAAAGTTGTTCATGTTTAGTTAGCATCCATCAATACTCTAATGATTGAGTCCATGCTACATAAGGATAATTTACAAGATAATTATAAGAATAGAAGTGAGATTTTTTTTGAATGATTATAATGAGGGTGTTGATTTATTATCATCCACAAAAGAAGACAAACATGAGCAAAGCATTTGTATGAAGATGAAAGAAATATCCAAAATCAAGATCTTGAGGCGGAGATCTAGAATGAATTTTTAAAAACATATGCACATGAGAAGAAGGTTTAGGCAAATAAAATTATTGGTTTTTAGCTTATTGAAAATTTGAAATCAATAACTAATGATGAACACTTAAATCAATCTAGTGATGTTACTTTAGAATATGAGTGGGAGTTTTTAAGGCACGAAACTTACCAAAGTGAATTTCGGATAGATCCTATTAAGAAGGTATGTTCTAGAAAAGAATACTAATTTGTCGTAGTTTGATTTCATTTTATGATTCTATTTATCACAAGAATGAATGGAACAAACAATTGTTGGTGATATAAGAGAAAGAAGTGGAGGTCCTAATCAAGCTGATAACACAAACATGTGATTGAAGAGCTAACTCTAAGTTTGAAGAAATAAAATATTGAGTCCTCAAAAAGAAGAAAACATAAAATATGAAGTAGATTTTGCTAGGTCTAAGCATATAGTCACTCTCGTAGATTTGCAAGTAGTGAAGAATATGCAAAAAATATTAAAATCATAATATTTGCATTTGATTAAAGATAAATACATGAACATTAGTTTTATAGAGGAGGCCATAATTATATTTGGGCAAATGACAGGAAGGGTTGATAAGCTAACTTTGAAGCTTAGTTCATCCCATTTAACACAATGGGGCCTTAATGATGCAATCAATTTACTAAAGGTCAATTTCTAGGGAAGCTATAAGCTATAGATACTAATTTTGGGCATAAATAAGAAAGTTTTATAGGGAATTTTTGGAAATTATCATTGATGTCAAAGAAAAAGATCAAAAGAGTGTAATAAAAAAGATCATTGGTTATTGTGAATACATCATTTAGTATATAGCCTTTGTTCCAAGCATATTGTTTAAAGATGGATATGAAGTCATTAATCCTTCACTCACTTGATGGATGAGATTATTTACTTGGCATGAACTATAAGTCACCTCTTGTTCATCGAGTTTGAGAATTGATTAATTAAGGGATCACTATATTAAATTCCATTATTAGAAGATCTCAATTGCATCTTAAATTGCTAGTTGACTCTTCCTTGTAGTGACACCACCATTGGAAAATAAATTAAGATTGAATTTAATAAGAAGAGGTTAGCTACATAAAGGTTGGCCAACTATGAGTAATGTTGGGTGACTAAATTTTTGTATGTTAAAAGATATGTATTTAATTCACCAAAGAATGAATTAATATGGAGGAAGTGATTAATCTTAAGGAAGCACAAAAAATAAGAAGGAAACAAATATAATGAGCAGCGGTGATTTTTTATAAGGAAAGACACAATTAAATAAAGAGTAGTATTTACGAAGACACGTATAATATATGGTGGATGAGAAACAATGAATATATCTCAAGAAATAAATTAATGTTGAAGATTTTATGAGCAACCATTAATATATAATAAGCAACGATTCATTTACTGTAAAGCAACAAATGATATTAAGAAGGCAACTAATGTGTATTAAAAAGAGGTGCAATTCATTATGGGTAATGATTATATTATGAAAGGACAACGATTGGATTTAACTAAGTGGTACCTCCACATAAGAAAAAACAAACCATTCAAAGGTTGCAATCAAGAGGTATGTGTATTCTTAGAGTTGTCTCTCTTGGAAAAAGGATGCAACCATTAAAGGAATCAACTCTCCTCATAATAGTACAAGTAATTATTGTGGAATGTGTGAAGTGAGTGTGAAGAAAAAGATATATCAGACAATACATTAGCAGAGATATTAGAATATATATGCAGATGTAAAGAAAATAATGCAAATCATTCACGTATTCAAGTAGATTCAAACAAGAGAATATGAAGAGCAATTCAAATATATATTAAAAAATATGACTGTTAATATTGTGAAGGAAGAAATGGATGATGCATGATTTGAGGGTAAATCTATGAGTGAAATAAAATAAAATCTTGAAGTAAGAAATAAATATATCTAACACGAAGAGCATATTGAAAAGAGATAAAGGGGCAAAAAATGAAGAGCAATTTAGATCTATATTAAGAAGATATGTTGCCCATGTATGAAGGGTAAATAAAAATATATATAATGAATATACGTGAATAGTAAGAGAATATTGTAAAGTGAATTTGAGTAGATGGTAAGGCATAAAATTATGTGAAAATAATGTCATGATTATGATCAGTTGTGTGAAAATGACTAGTGCATAGATTGGATCAGATTTGTAAGAGATATTATGCATGATAGTGATCAAATTTGGAAGGAAGATTGTGCATCACTGTAATCAGAATTGTGAAAGAAGGTTATTGTGTGGATAGTGATCAGATTTGGAAGAAGGATATTGTGTGAGTTATAATAAAAATTACGAGAGGAAAATCCTTTGAAGAAGCATACTATATTAGCCATTGAAGAATTAACAAGTTGGAGCCTATCAAATAGAGGTTGGAGCCTCTTACTGGGTTGGAGCTCAGTTTGTGTGGGGGTTGGAGCATATCAAATAGAGGTTGAAGCCTCTTGCTGGGTTGAAGCTCAGTTTGTGTAGGGGTTGAAGCCTCTAATAGGTTAGAGCCAATAATTCTATCAAGTGGAATTTGGAGTCTCTAGTAGGTTGGAGCCTACAACAAGAAGAAAGAAGATATATATATAAGCAATTTTTTGTCATTGTTTTCTCTTGAAAGGGTTTCCATGTAAATCATGTATTCTCATTGTGTGCTTAATCCTTAGATCTTGCATATGTGTAGTTGATGTATTTTATTGAGTTTGGAAAAGGAACAAATTGTTGGATACTAATTCACCTCCCTCTCACTATCACTATGTGCTCATCAATTGGTATCAGAGTAGGTTCCTTTGGATATAGCCTAAATGCTAGAAGGTAGATCTTAAGAGCACATGTGGGAAAAAGAAGAGGAAATAGTAAGTAGAATTTTAATCAACTAGCACCAATTAAACCAAATGGGAATGATGAGGTGGCACTTGGAATATGTATAGAAGCAAAAAAGAAAGATGATATCTTTGAAAAAGAATATAACCTTGTGAGTGAAAGAATAGAAAAGTTAAAAAGGGAAGAAAATGTTGAAATAGAGTAAGAAGAAGAAAACTATGATGAAAAGGTAGATATGAAGTTAGAAAAAGAGAATTTATCTAAAGAAGAAGGAATGTTTAAGGCATCAAAAGGGATGTAGAATTCAAAGCATGAACCAAGTGATAGCTTGAGAAATGAATTAGATGCAAAAGAAGCCCATGACCCAAAGAAGAATTTGAAATACGTAAAGGTAAGTATAATTTTTTTAGTTGTGATAAAATTGAGTATTGTGTTTTTGAATGTGTGTAGGTCAAAGGTGAATACAAAAGAAAATACTTGAGAAAGATTCAAGAGAAGAAATACTTTTCATGGCTATGAAAGCAAAAGGTGATAAAAATAAAAGAGATGAAGAAGAACATGCCAATATTGATGAAGAAGTGGATCTTGAGGAAAAAAAATATCTTGTGTATGATGAGATTCATTCACTTAAAATAAGAAATGCACATCTAAAATAAAAAAAATTAAGAATAAAGTGAATCCAAAGAAAAGGTATCACAAGCCCTCGAAGAAGCCGAGAAGACAATCGTGGACATAAAAATACAATATGAAGAAGCAAAAAGGAATGAGGAAGAGGCCAAGAAAATAATCCTAAATCTGAAAGTTGAGTGTGAAGAGGCAAAAAGGATTGAGGAAGGAATAAAAGGCTAGTTAAAGGAAAGGGAAGGGAATTGTAAAAAGTTAGAATACAAAATTATCTCCTCGAGAAAGGAATTGGAGAAAGAAAGTACACGATCAAACAAGAACTTGAAAAATGAGAAGAGTATTGACTATGAAGAAAGACAAATCTCAAATCCCAATGAGTTAGAAATTGGTTACTAAAGGAAAGAATTAGAGAGAACAACTACCAAGCTAAATAGGAGTGTCGAGATTGAGAAAAGTATTAAGACCTTGGATAATATTATAAATGGGAAAAGTTCATAATGTATGAAGACAAGTCTTGGTCACAAAGCAAATTAAGATCAACCTTAAAATGAGCAACAAAAGAAAGGAAATGAGGAAAAACCAAAATACTATACATATGGTTTAAAAGGCTCAATCAATAATGAGAATAATAAGAGGAAGGAAAACAATGTCCCACAAAAAACTAATGTTCCTCATAGAGACAACAAGGATAAATTCACAAGATCATTTCCTCCAGAGCAAGCACAAATGAACAAGTCTCAACATTCATTTTATGGTTATTGTTATTCTTGTAATAAATTTGGTCATAAAGTGGTATATTGTTGGACACATGCTAGAAATAATGGTTGAATCAAGAATAGGAGTTCTTATGGGTTGCCAAATAGAAAGGATGACATTATATACTATAAATGCAACCATTTTAGTCATACGACAAGAGATTGTAAAACATAAGAAAGAAATGATGGATGGAGAAAATATACTTATAGGTTTTTAAGAAGAAGCTATAATTATTTTGATCATTTGGTGGATTATAATGTTATATGTTACAAATGCAATGATTATGGGCATATGGCATGATTGTGTAGAAGTGATTTTATGGAATACCCTAAGTAGAACAAGAAAGTAGAAGCCATGAATAAACAAAAGGAAGGATCTACAAAGGTATGGAGAAGGAAACAAGAGAAAGATAATGAGAAGACGAAAGAATATATGTGTGTGCTTCATGCATAAGAGATATCACAAAGTTGTTAAGGAGAAGTATGAGTTCAGGGGAGCTAACCATTGTATTATTTTAGCTCCATGGAGAAGAAAATTCGAGATAGATTAGCTAAGGCAAATTACATATGAGCATTCCATCATCATTGATCAAAGGGGAAGAATTATTAAAGAAAGAGAAGATATGATTAGAGAAAAGAAAGAAGTATACTAAGTGCCCCTTTGCCATTGATTTCAAAGGGGGAGAGATAGAGTAAGGGGGAGCAATGCAAAAGGATATAATTATACTTTTGTTGCCATCAATGACAAAGGGGGAAATTATTGAAAGTTATCATTGATGTTAAAGGAAAAAGATCATAAGAGCGTAATAAAAAACATTGGTTATTGAGAATACATCATTTAGTATAAAGCCTTTGTTCTAAGCATATTGTCTTCAAGATGGATATGAAGTCAATAATCCTTCACTCACTTGATGGATCATATTATTTACCTAGCATGAGGGTAAAAGCACAAAGTTGTGTCACACTTTCAGCTAACTTATCAACACAACTAAATTTAAGTATTTCTAACTAAATATCAATTTTGGTCAAACATATGATCTAGTAAGATTCATTCTAGCTAAATTAGATACCTCCACAAGTTTGTCAACTAAAATTATTGGCTAAAAATATATAGAGCACCACTTTGAGTCCAATTTACCAAAAAATAAAATTATTTGAAAAACTTGAAATTTCAATAACTCCTACTAATATAAATAACATTTTTTTTAAATATAAAAATACCCATTTGTAGATCCATAAGTCTAGTTTTCAAAAATATATTTATTTTAATAGTTTAATTATTATTTATATTTTTACTAAAACTAAGTTATCAACACAAAATATTAGGTTGATTACCATGCCAAGGAAAAATACTAAAACTTGTTAATATTTTTTTGAAAAAATATGATGCACTAGATAAAAGAATTTATTTCAAGATGGTATAATTTTTTCATTTTAGATAAATATTTAATATAAAAGTTGATGTCCAATGGAAACAACTATTTTTTGATTCACACACATTTTAATATTTATTTAAAAATATATATTTACCAAAATTGGAAAAAAATTATACCCATGCACTAAAGTTTCAAGTTATAAATACACACAAAAAAATTGAAAGAAAAAAAAAATTACTATAAAAAGTTTGACATCTTATGCAACTTCATTTTTCAGCATTTTATCAACAACTAAATTATAGTTTTAATTTATTAAAAACTAGTTTAAACTATTTAAAAATAAAAATAAAAATACAAACATAAAATATACTAAAAAATACATATTTTACTAGTTTACATTATTTCAAAATTCAAAACATTTATGCCTCTTTTTAGTGATTCAAGTTTAAAAGCTGGATCAGTGTTGGATGTTTCCTTTATAAAGTGTGACACAACTTTGTGCTTTTATCCATGAACTACAAGTCACCTCTTGCCCATCGAGTTGCAGAATTGATTAATTAAGGGATCACTAAATTAAATTCCATTATTAGAAGATCTCAATTGCATCTTATTGATGGTAGACTCTTCCTTGTAATGACGCTACCATTGAAAAATAAATTAAGATTTAATTTAATAAGAAGAGGCCGACTACATAAAGGTTGGTCGACTGTGAGTAGTGCTGGTTGACCACATTTTTGTACGTTAAAAGACATGTATTTAATTCACCAAATAATTAATTAATATGGAGGAAGTGATTAATCTCAAGGAAGAGAAAAAAATAAGGCAACGAATATAATAAGTAGTGGTGATTTATTATCACAAAAATAGTGATTAAGTAAAGAATAGTATTTATATAAACACATATTATATATGGTGGATGAATATCGATGAATATATTTCAAGAAACAAATTAATGTTGAATATTTTATGAGCAACCATTAATATATAATAAGCAACGATTCATTTAGTGTAAAGTAGCGAATAATATTAAGAAGGCAACTAATGTGTATTAAAAGGAGATGTGATTAATTGTGTGTAGTGCTTACATTATAAAAGGAAAATGATTGGATTTAACTAAGTGGCTCCTCCACATAAGACAAAACAAACCATTCAAAGGTTGTAATGAAGAGGTATGTGTATTCTTAGAGTTATCTCTCTTGGCAAAGGATGCAACCATTAAAGGAATCGACTTTCCTCATAATAATATAAGTAATGATTGTGGAATGTGTGAAGTGAGTGTGAATGAAAAAGATATATAAAAAAACAAACTAGCAAAGATATTAGAATATATATGTAGATGTAAAGAAAATAATGTGAATCATTCATTTATTTAAGCAGATTCAAGGAAGAGAATATGAAGAGTAGTTCAAATATATATTTAAAAAAATATGAGAGTGTTAATATTGTGAAGGAAGAAACAGATGATGCATGATTTGAGGGAAAATCTATGAGTGAAATAAAAGCATATCTAAAAGTAAGAAATAAATATATCTAATGTGAAGAGCAAATTGAAAAGAGATAAACATGTAGAAAATAAAAAATAATTCAGATCTATATGTTGCCCATGTTTGAAGGGTAAATAAAAATATATATAACGAATATATGTGAAGAGGAAGAGTAGATTGTAAAGTGAATTTGAGTAGATGATAAGGTAGAAAATTATGTGGAAATAATGACATGATTATGATTAGTTGTGTGAAAAGAATTGGTGCATAGATTGGATCAAATTTGTGAGAGATATTGTGCATGATAGTGATCAGATTTGGAAGGAAGATTGTGCATGACTGTAATCAAAATTGTGAAAGAAGGTTATTGTGTGGATATTGATTAGATTTTGAAGGATATTGTGTGAGTTGTAATCAAATTTATGAGAGGAAGATCCTATGAAGAAGCACACTATATTAGTCATTGAAGGATTAATAGGTTGGAGCCTCTTGTGGGGTTGGAGTAAATTGTGTGAGGGTTGGATCCTCCAATAGGTTGGAGCCTATCAAATAGAGGTTGGAGCCAATAAAATTTTTAATTGGAGATTGGAGTCTCTAGTAGGTTGGAGCCTACAAGAAGAAAGAAGATATATATATATATATATATATATATATAAGCAATATTATGTTGTGGTTTTCTCTCGAAAGGGTTTCCACGTAAATCATGTGTTCTCATTGTTGGATCTTGCATATGTGTAGTTGATGTAACTAATTGAGTTTGGAAAAGTAAAAGATTGTTAGATATTGATTCATCCCCACTCTTAGCATCATTGTGTGCTCATGAGAATTGTGGATTAACAAATAAAGTAATTGGAGGGGCACAAAATTGGATGAGAATTATAAATGATGGCTTTAAATGGTAATTGCATAGAATTGGGTCAACGTGCAAAATGGCCTAAACATAAAAACAAGAATATTATTTTTCTACTTTTCATTAGATTACAAATAACCCACTTCTTCAGATGAACACAAAGACATCTCTTGGTTCAAGTTTTCAACTTATGATAACATTAGAGCAGTGTAAGAAAAGCCAACTACATCGCAAGAAGGATCAAGTGTTGGGAGTTACAAATTCTCAAAATTTATTTGGGATCCTAGTATTTTAGAATGGTTTAGCCAAGAGGAATTGAATTAGTGTTGCTCAAGGACAAGTAACCTTTGGGTAGGGTGGATTCTCATGTCCCCTTTTTTAGGCTAGGAAAATAACTTATGAGTTTGGCTTAAGTTGCCCCAAAAAAGTAACTTTAATTTTATAAAAGAAATTTTACTCTATTATTAAATTATTAAGTACTTAAAAATGAAATTATAAAGTATTTTAATTGATGTCATCGGGATAAGGGAAAAATAGAAATATTAAATTGAAATAAAAAAATTCTAGAGATTTCTTGGAGGCTAAAAATAACAAACAAGTGATTATAAAAGGAGTTATGCTTGAGGGAAAACATCCATGTTTGTTACCAAAAAACCCTTTCTTGAAGATTGAGCGTTTTTGTTCATCTTTTGGCTATAGGATGAAAATCCTCTTAGTGACAAAATCTAAGGATGAAAACCCTCTCAGTGATAAAATCTAAGGATGAAAACCCTCTTGGTTTCTAGATTGGATTTAGGGATGAAAACCCCCTTATCCAACATAAGTATTTCAATTTGAGGATTGTTTTTAAGTGAACATTTTATTCCAAGATCTTATTGAAGATTTTCAGAGTCATGTCAAATATTGAAGGATTTTAAATTTTTTAGACATTTGTGGTTTCAACTATTCTGGGTGTTAAGGTATTTTCTTCAGTTTCTAGTTTAGGTAGAAGTTTATTTTATTTTTGAAGGGTTTCCTATAATTTTAATTTATTATTTTATGAAAAATAATATTTAATAAGGAGAATAATATTTAATGTCATTTTGATTACAAATATTATAATTCTATTTTTGAAGTGGGTGTAAGATTTTGGAGTCATACAAGGAGAACCACTTAATTTTATGAATTAAAAGGGGAGCCATATCATGAAAAGATATATTAATTTTTGTTGGCACCATAATTTGTGAGATGAAACTGTAGGTAATGAAAGACGAAAGGGACCTGATTTAAGTTTGTAGCTAAAAGGGGAAATGTATAATATTTTTATTTTTTTTATCAATTGGACACTTTTTCCTTATTTTTCGAGTTGGAGAAATACTTCATAGGATTTCATCTTGGGCATTGTATAATCAAGGATGGAAAGATGAATATTAACACATTTTATAGAATGATATACTTAAGGCTAGTGGATCATACCAACACTTGATTATAGTTTTATATTTATCTATTCCTCACAACCACTTTGAAAAGGTGTTTGATAACTTCTAAATGAAAGTGAATCTTTAATAAATCTATCATTTGAACTAATTTGCATGTATACTATATTATAATAATAATATATCATATAATATATAATTAGTATATATTATATATCTATACTATATATAAATTAATTAATATTATATAATTTTTGACATACTATATATCTTTTCAAACATTATCACAAATAACATCCCTCATAATAAATTCTTCTCCATTTAAAGATGACTACCACTTAAAGCTAGTTACATACTAAACAAAATCAATATCTTCATAGCCACCTTCATACATTTTTTTATAAGAAGCAGTGAGTTGTACATATCCAATACACAAAGAAAATTGCAATTGAAAAGCTCGTTGTTCTCTTCAAAAGTACTTGGTTTCTCATCTTCAACAACTAGAATCAATGTGACATCTTCAATAATCACAATGAATATGCAATATTTGTTAATGTTATAGGCTTCTCATCTCACCATATTGACTATAAACTTTAATTATATAATTATGTGTTAACATTTGTAATATATTGACCAAAATGATCTATAAATAGACATTTTATATATTACTTACAATTATATATATTTATATTCATATGTAATTATTATTACATGCAAATATCATTACCACTTTAAACCTTTCTTAAACAAACAACATATTACATATTTTACTAGCAAGAATCGCAATGCATCTCTTGTTAACTTCAAATTAGATTTTTCATGATCATTCTATCAAACACATTAATAATGTTGATGTAGAGCTATATAAATCCTTGTGTTTATCCTTGCACTCTCTCCTTTATCTTTCATCATCATTCTATCAAACACATTAATAATGTTGATGTAGAACTATATAAATCCTTGTGTTTATCCTTGTACTCTCTCCTTTATCTACCACATATACTTCAAACTCATCTAATTGTCTCTATTTTAATTTGAAAATATGTTTATTGTTTTCTTTTCTTTATTTTCTTAGTGAATTGCTACTGTTTAGGAATTGAAAATAAGCTGTAGAAAAAGAGGGGGGCTGGAAATAAGCAGCAACTGCATATTTCTAAAAATCCAGGTGACTCCACAAATTTATTTCTTTTTTTTTAATATTTGATTTTGTTTTTGTTTTTCTAATTTTTATTGTACAATTATTATTAATACTATTAATACAAATTTAAGCTGACTGCTTAAAAATAAGCAAAAAAATTAAGCATTCACGGGGCCATCAGCTCCACAAATAACTCCTAAATAAATTGAACAGTGACTGCTAACCAAAATAAACAAAACAACCGTACGGAGACATGAGATTATCCTCTTTTATTTTTTTAAAGTTTATTGACGCGTTGTGAACTATTTTACGACTGTTTCAATTTCTATGCTTAAAGGAACAGAAACAACCGAAGAGTACGACGTCTAGATTCATTCCGGAGAGCTCCCTACTTTTTAGGCCAGGCTGGCATGATGTGACATAGAATATGTTCTGATAAAGATTCCACTACGAAGTGCAAATTTCGATCCTCTTCTTCCCGAATAAGTTAAAATTTCAATTGGCGGTGCCGTAGTTGTATGGACTTTTAGGGAAAAGTGATCATCAAAACCCTGGTTCGAGTCTCGCCAATTGTTGAAGCCATCGCTCGCCCAGAAATTTCCAGCGAAACGCGTTTCACGGTACACTCTCAGCTCCTTCCCAGCCATTACATTCATTCCGATTTTAATTGTTTTTTAACCCGAGGAAAGATGTAGAAATTTTATTAAGGGCGTATAGATGAAAATAGTGTATGGGAGCATCAGAACACCAAGCATCCTGAGCAAATGAGATGCTTTTGAAGAAACAAGTAGGAAGGGCCAAGCTTAATTTCGAGTTTCTTTTCTGGATTTTTTATAAGGGTTGATCGTGCCACCATTAATTTTAATTACAACCTCCCCAGTTCCGTCTATTGTTGTCTTTTCCAGTAGGGTAAAGGTTGAATTCCTTGGCAATTTATGATTTTGTTTTTTACAGCGTAAACCTTGAAGTATCTCGTGGAGGCGAGTACATATGCGCATATACACACAGAGACGCGTACACACGTATCTATACGGTACATTTGAAGTTGATCACGGGTTATTTGGTTATGTTTTGTCATGTGTTGGCCGTTAGTGCCGTTAACCTGGATTTTTAATGTTTAGTGGCTTTCGAAACGTGTTGGATATGGTATGCGAAGTTTTTACCCTTTAGTTCGCGCTCTTCTCGAGAAGAAGCTCAAGAAGATTAAGTAGTGTGAGCTTCTAAGTCGATCACTACGTGATACTTTTGTTGTTTAAACCCCTTCAGTCTGATGCTCCTTTGGAATATTGAACTTTTGTAAGATTTTATTTGCATTTGGGGTTTGGATTCATACTGCTGGAACAGTGTACTTAAATACTAGGGAAGACGTCGTTAGGAGGAACATATATATGTTGTCTTCTGATTAATGTTAAGAGTGATTGGCATGCCTTGATATGCAAAATATAAAAATTCACTACCACAGAGAATTTTTCTGTCAATAGAATTATTATATACAAGCCGTACAGTGATATTGGCTGTTTGAATCTTCTTTTTAAAAGTATTATGATATTCAGCTGCAATGGCGAGCATTTTTGTTAAGTGATGTTTCCGTAGTTGCAGTGTATCTATCTTTTGCTAGAATTGTAAGTTTCTGTTAGACCGTTCATTGAGAATGTGAGGAAATTAGTAGCTGTAACTGTAAGTAGTGATAGCCCTCTTCAAGGTGTGTTTCTTACTTGTAGTTTAGAAAGTTTATCTCAACAGTGTTAGAGCTTATATGATTTACCATGAGCTCCTTGCCTGCAGAGTCAGCAAGTCACTGTCTACTCAAATCTTGCATTATTCTAAAGGTAGGTTTTGATTTTGGTTATCTGTGCCAAGCCCAGAAGATGTATGGACGACAATCTATAACTTATGTAAGTGATGAGAATTTCCCAAACAGGGTTATAGATTTTAGTATATGCAATAGAATCTTAAAAGACAAGACACAAAAAATTATTACACAGAGGACATGAGATTAGCAAATAAGTTACTTCTATTCAATTGCAGATTAGGATTAAATACATGTGTATAAAGCTATTAAGGTTGAGAGTGAATCACCATGAGTAGAAAAGGGGTAGCGCATTATTTATGATCTGCCTGGATTATGATGAAGGTGATACCAGATGTATGGAGCATGCTGATAAGTCTCATGTTTTCTGCTTGCCTATACAGGATGTCTAGTGCAAGTTTTTATAGATGGTCTTTATAGTCAAGTGCCATTTCCATGTTGTCATGTGTCCAATGTGTATGGTCACTTTGGAATGTTGGATAGGATGTCACCAAGTGTCAAATCTAGATGGTGTCATATCTCATGGCATGGATACCACTAGGCATGGAGCACGTATGGTGCTATTAGTCAAACATGTATGGAACCATTTCATATGGTACGGAACCCCACCAAATGTTGCATGTGTACAGGGTGATTATTGTGTAGGACAGTAGGAGCTGAAGCCATGTGTTGCACATGTATGGTTCAATGCAGTCTAAAGCATAAAGCATGTGTGATGGTGCACATGGTTGAAGTGTATGGAGGATGTTGCTGCTGCACAATGCTATAGGAACTTCTAGGTGTGGTGTATGAAGAGCTCTTGAAGCTTTTGTTGTTGCATAGAGAGTTGCTGAGATTGGTGTGTGCAAAGATCTCTTGGAGCTTGTTTGATTGTGGAAAATTGTTGAGATTGGCATGGTTGTGTGTGAAGCAAAACTTCTAGATGTGCATCTATGCTCAAAGTCATCTTGACATTGTGCTAGTTTGCAAGGGAATGCACAAGGTATGCACGTAATATTGATGAACCGATGTGAGGCTATGCTTAGATCATTTGTCCTTTCTTTAGGAGCAATGAATTCCATCGTGTTCATTGAGGTACAAAGGCAACAATGTAGGTGCTTACACAAGGCATAATTAATAGTGAGTGCAATGATCTGGGGTGAGCTAGTTGAGTGGTGTGAGTCAATTTGCAATGGCATGGTGCTCTAGATGTTGTGTGGATATCATCAACATCATGTTACGTTTATTTTCCAATTAGGGGATTCTTAATGGATTAAATAGATGTGGTGTAGCACAATTTGACTTTGAATGACCATTATGGTTTCATCATTTGCCCTTTCTTGATGAACTCTTGAAGCTTGTGTGGTTGCACAAAGAGTTGTTGAGATTGGTGTGTAAGTGAAGAGCTCTTGGAGCTTGCGTGGTTGTGGGAAATTGTTGAGGTTGGCATGGTTGCGTGTGAAGCAAAACTAGATGTGTATCTATGTGCAAAGTCATCTTGACAATGTGTTGCCTTGTAAGGGAATGCACAAGGTATGAAAGGAATACTGATGAACTTGGATGAGACTATGCTTAGATCATTTGTCCTTTCTTGACCCCCATTGTGTTCTTACAACAATGTAGGTGCTTGTGTAGGGCATAGTCGACAGTGAGTGCAATGATTCAGGATGAGCCAATTGAGTGGTGTGAGTCAATTGTTGATGGCATGGTAGTCTTCATGTTGTGTGGATGTCATCAATGTTGTGTCACAATTATTTGCTAATCTGGGGAATGCCTAATGGATTACATAGATGTGGCATAGTCAATTTGACTTTGACTAACTCCCTTATGGTTAGATCATTTGCCCTTTTTTGATGAACAAATGATCCCCATTGTAGTCAGTCTTAAGTTTTTGGGTGATGGTAGCTTATCGATACCTTGATGGTAGCTAATCGATACCCTTGATGTGGATGCTTGTGAATGCTAGGAGATGTATGTGATGTCCTTGTACTCTAACTTCGAGAAGGTGGGGTTTGTGCATGCTTCTGCTACCTCTTCAAGGGACATGTTGATACTCCCTATATGTGAGCGGATTGCAAAGAGAACACACATGCAAAGGAACATAGCAAATTTAATGTTGTTACACATGTTGTGATGATGCTAATTATGGACTAGGCTACATAGAATTGTGCAAAGTTGACCTTGGGATGATACAATTGGAGTGGTGGTTGATGTTAATGTGTATAGGCGTGGTTGAGGAGTTAATGCACCTGCATGAGGTCTCTTTTATGCAGAGTGTTGTAAAGCCTGACCTTGTTGCTATGGTTAACACTATTGAAGTTCACTCATAGCACTTTTCAACTTGACAAGTAAATGTAGGTTGAATTGCTTGATGTAAGGCATAATGTAGATGCCTTGTTGGTGTTAAATTGTAGTGAGAAGTGTGTAGAGTCTTCATGGTTTGTGTGACAATCAATGTAACCCAAACTAGTGTTGCAATCTAATCTTTGTTCCAAGGGGATTGATGATGCTGTGGTTGCCCTTGTAGAGGCCTTGACCTTCATAGCCCATTTGCTTTTGCAGCTTGGAGTCAATTTGGTGTGTTTCTCAAAATTACTAAATGAGTGTTGCAGGGATTTACGAGAGCTTACTAGGTCCTTAGTTGTCATTGATTGCACATCACCAATCTTGACTAATGTTTGCTTTGACTCGTGTTTATTTAGGCATTTGGAATTGTGTTCACTTAGATTTGAGTCATGCTAGTTCATCCTCTCTTCTAGAGAGTTCTTGTAGTAGATTTTGCATGGCTCAAGTACCACTACTCCTGGCTTGAGAAATACCTCCTAGGATAGGGTCAACAAGTCAAATAATGTACATAAGATTTGTGAGCTGCTTTGTGATAAGATTGAAGCTTTCCTTATTTAATTGGAGAGTATTTTACAATTGTTGGCTCTAGTATTGGAGATTTTGGATCTCCTCAAGTAGGCATTTGGTCTTGTCCAAAGATGCTAAAGTGATCCTTTGAGTTGTGCATTGTTTTGCTCGCTATGGCTGCAATAGTGAAGGTATGCACATATTTGATATCGATTTAGTGACAAATGATAGTTGGTGTAACACAAATTCAAGCTTTGATACCAATGATATTGTCAAAACCAACATATGCACATAGGACAATCTACAACTTCTCTAGGTGATGAGATTGCTCAAATGAGGTTACAGATTATAAAACATGCAATAGAATCTTAAAAGGCGAGACACAAATAACTATTACACATTTAGAGGATGTGAGATTAGCAAATAAGCTACTTATTTTTAATGGTTGAATAAGAAAATACATAAGTGAGAATTCTCGTGATCAATTTCTTTTTGAATTCTTTTCGATTTGCCTAGATTATGATGGAGGTGATACTAGATGTGAAAAACATGTTGATAATTCTCTTGCTTTTTGTATACCTATACAAGATGTACAATGCTAATATTTATGAATGAAGTCCACTAGGTCGATGGCTAAGCACCACATCTATGTTGACATGTGTCCAATGCATATGGGCATGTGGTATGTGTGGATAGGATGCTACCAAGTGTCAATCTTTAATGGTGTCATGTCTTGTGGCATGGATGCTAGTAGGTGTTGAGTGCATAAGGTGCCCAATGTCAAACCTATATGCAGTTGTTTCTTGTGGTGCAAGAGTTTGCTAGTTGTGGCCATGTATGATGGCTTTCCTATGGAGTAGTTGATGGCATGTGTTGTGCATGTATTATTCGATGTTAGGTAGTTATAGTGTAAAGCATGTGTGATGGCATATTTTGTTTAAGTGTGAGGAACATGTGCGGTTTTGCACAATGTTGAAAGAACTTCTGGATGCAATGCTCAAAGAGATGTTGGTGGTTGTGTAGAGGGCTATTGAGGTTGGCACATATGCAAAGAGTTGGTGGGGCTTGTGTTGATGCATGGAGAGTTGCTAAGGCTGGTGCAATTGTGCATGAAATATAACTTTTAGATTTGCATCTATGTGCAAAGTCATCTTGACGTTGTGCTAATGTGCAAGGGAGTGTTGGAGGCATGAAATGTTGATGAATTGGTGCACGAGTTTGTGCTCAGATCATTTGTCCTTTTTTTAGGGGTGATACTACCCATTGCATTTTTTTAGAGAACAATATAGATGCTTGCATAGGGTGAAGTCAACTGTGAGTGCATTGTTCCAAGGTGAGCAAGTCAAATTGTGCAACTCAACTTGCAATGGTCAAGTAGTCCTCATGCTATGTGTATATCATCAATGTTGTGTTATGCTTATTTTCCAATTTAGGGAATACTTTTTTGGATTACTTAGATGTGGCGTTGTACAATTTGACTTTGGGTGGCTCCCTTATGTTTGGATCATTTGGTTTGTGAGTCATGGAGTTCAAACACTTCCAATGTTGTTATTCTTTGCCAATGTTCAAAGCATTGCTTGAGATGATCACAACAACATTTGGCAAGAGAATCCTTTTGAGCCTTAGTTACACCTAATTAGCAGGGTAATCACTCCTTTCAGTCAAAGGTAAAATCCTGATATAGTCACCTTTGCACCCATATAGGTCTGTACACTGTGCTTATGTTCATGTGTGAAGCATAGCTTGAGAGGAACATATTGGCTATTGATAAGATGGTTCTCATGACTTGATGATTAGACCTCATTATAATGGGAACCAACCTATTCAATGAATGGTCAAAGGCCATCAAAAGCAATGCTTGCTGAGAGAAGGCATGTCCTATCTATACAGGCAGTGTCTCAGTATGGCCATTGATAATGGTACCTTTTATTTTAAGGGATGATGAATGTTTCTACACATTTTTTTAAGATATAGATATGTGAAAATAATTTTTTTCCATGTCAGGCCCCAACTATTCAGGGATTGGGCCAACATATTGATGGAAAATGGGACCCTTTGTTGATTAGGGATCATGGTTTGCTAGGTTTCCTTTTGTAGAAGTTATAATTCTTGTAAAATAATTTTTCATGTCATTTCGGATTATTTATATCATGTTGGGCATTTGCTTAAATAGTGATGATCAATACATTTTAATTACTTGTTCAAGATAATGCTTTCAAATGACTAGTATTGGGATGTTGTAGATGCTTTTTGTTTATTCTCCATGTGCAATATTTAAACTTTTGTCTTTCATAATAGAATCAATCGTTTTAAGCATTTATATTGATGCCAACAATAAAAAGGAAATACTCTGTGCTTTTCAAATTTGATCATGCCGAAATTGCTTTTGCTAATTGTGATTCAATGTATATATCTAGAACTTGAATAAACAATCAAATTGGTATAACTCAAATAATTTGTAAGAGATATTTGCTAGTGATGGATGTAGTTCTGTGTAGGTATCAGTTCTGTTACATCTGGAAATGAGATCTCAGTGATAAATCAACAGATCATAACATATTACATGAAATTCTTATTAACATTCACACAAGGGCCCTGTAATATATATGGGAAGAGGGAAGAAGTTATAGATAATTTTTTTAAAGAACTTCTTCTTGCTGTGTAACTCTCATTTAAATCAATTAAGGCTATGTCAATTCATTTTTACTTATGGAAATGGGATCTCAGTGGTACATCAGAATATCATTACTTATTATATGAAATTCTTCTTAAGATCCACACGAGGTCCTTTAGTATATATGGGAAGTAGCAAGAAGTTACAGATAAAATGTTGAAAATTTTCTTGCTGTGTAACTCTCATTTAAATCAAGCAAGGCTATCGGGCCTCAGCTGCTATTTATGATAGGGCTACTTAAATAAGTTGATTAATTAATAATTATCTCTTCATTAAGAGCTTGATCTTATGTTTGTTGTTTTAGAATTTTCAATTTTGTCACGCTGGACATTTTCTTAGGTAATGTATAATGAAGGGATCAATCTTTTCAGTGCCATTTATCAAATCACACAAATTCGATTTCTGTTGTATGTGGTAAATTATTTCATTATTGCTTAATAAAAGGCTAACAGCTGTTAGGTTGATGTTTGACACTCTTGGAATGTTATATCTTATTTTAGGGACAAGGTGATTGGGGATGTTCAGAGGCAGCTACTAGAGAAACCCCTAAAATTTCAGGTAATAGCACAGGGTATGTGGGATTCAAGGGAAAAAAAGCTGTTTAGATCAAGTTCTAGTTTTAATATAGCTGAACATGTCAGATTTTCCATAAGCAGCTGATGCCAAGGTTACAAAGAAGATGGCTATGGTTTGAATTCATTTTTTTATATTCTACATTGATTGATTTGGTTTCTGATTGAGTCACTGTCATTGCATGTACCTGTTATTGATGTAGTAAACTTTGTAGAAAGTACTTAACAGGTATTGGAATTCATTTTAACCCTCTTATTGTGGAACTCCATTGGTAGAAATAAAGATAGATTATATCAGTTTCCACAAGCATTGTTGTTAGTCAATGGGATTAAAAAGCAGATCCTGCTCGTATATCAAAAGTATAGAGATATCTATAAAAGCCACATTCATAAAATAAAATAAACCAAGTCTTACCAAAATTAAGGGTAGATCTAAAGACTAAGTGATAAGAAATTAAAACAAAAAACAATGGCGAGCCACTAAAGTGTTTTATTTCAATCAATAACCTGCTGTAACTGACTTAAATTTGGAGCAGAAACTCTAGGTTTCAAATTTCTAGGGTTGAACCAAGGAAACAAATATATGAATTTTGAATGTTCACTTAACTCAAAGTATTTCTGTATCTTAGATTGGAAAAAAGAAGACCTATGCCAAATACTAATTACAAAAAAATGGAAAATGAGCAGAATTGTAGGATGGTTGAAATATCAGCTGAGAAAGTGCATAAAAGAGAAGAAATTTTGTAAAGAGGTATGGTGGTAACTCAATCTGAATAAGTCCTCAATTGCAATATGGTTATTGTACTTGGCCAAGGCATACTCTTCTAGTCTCCACAGACTATGCACATTTCTATTCTGAAATTTCCCTACTCTAACAGCTAAAGTTTTATAGATAGCATCTGACTTTGCCTTATTTGTTGTAATGAAACAAATTGCACAAAAGAGGATATATGCTGCAAATACTTGATAATAATATACCACTTCGAGGGAGCAACCTCCTAATCCACTTCGAGGGGGATACTTCTAGTAGTCTTCAATAAGAAACAATACTCAATTTGAAGATACTAACTATCCACTAGCTCCTCTATATACCTAATTACGCCTTGGCTGCCACCTAGGTCGACTTAGATATTTAACTATAACCCCTAGGGCAATGTAGCTACCTATATATGACTATAATAATGATTATAAGCTTATTTAAGAGTTAAGGTAGCCATAGGGCAATTACTCATAACCCAATACACTATAGGATTAAGGGCGTAGCATTTGTCTTTTGCATGTGAAGTAGTTAGAACAATAATTAAACTTTGTCAATTAAGAGAAATATATAGTTGTTTGGTTGTTACAAACCCCAATTCTGTTGTAGGTATTAGTTATTAGTTAGTACTATAAAGGGTGCATATGCTTTATAAGTCGTCCATATGGCAAATTAGAATAAAAATATTTATCCCACATGCATGCAATAGTAGTAGTCTTTTAACAAAACTCTTTATATTGTAATAACTACCCTAGTATATGGTGTCTTGAATGTTTCTAATTGGAGTGTTGCTTTATTGAGAGGTTGCCCATATGAAGTGTATGTTTTAGTGGGAGCTATCTTTATTTCTCTTATAGGTTCCTTACAAGTGGTTTAGAGATCTTTTCGGGGCAGTTTTTGCAACAACCTTACAAGTTCAGGGATTTTTGTGACTATCCATTGAATGCTCTCATTTGGCCTTCTTAGGATCTTGCCATCTTGGTGATTAGAAAGTGGCTACTAAAGTAGTGGCAAGATCTTGCTTGAGACTCGCCCTGTAATTTCCCCTTGCAAGTAGTTTTTTAAATATTTTTAGGTTAGAAACCTTGTGTTAGGAGTTTTCATAAGAGTTGTCATTCTTGCCTAAGCTAGATTCTTCATGAAGGATCTAGTGAAGTAAGAGTACTTAGAGAACCTCTATATATAGGTGTGAGCTTCCACATATCCTTGGACAAATTGAAAGACCCCATAGGATTTTTTCAAAGCCTAACTGTTACAAAATAAGATGGTAAATATTCGATATATTAAACAAAGGAACGAAAGTTCCTTATATAGATTTACAAGAGACGATGTTTCTAAAAGAAACGATTGTAGATAGAAGACGAAAATAGAAACTAACTAAACTAACTAAAGATGACTAAGATGACCATTATATTATTTAATATATTTAATACCCTCTCTTAATGGTCATCGTTCTAACTACCCACAAAAACAAAGAATGTTCTTCCACAAAAGACAAGAGCTTGCCACTGACTCTGCCACTTGAGATGAGTCTGCCACCAACCCTCCTAGAAACTGCAGAACTTTCGGAAATAACCAAAACGGATCACAAACCATCCAACTTGATGTTGGGTAACAAAGCTGTCCCTCCCTGGAGTAGAGACACCGAAAAATAACTGCCACGATTTTGAGGAAAAACCGGCAAACCCTTCAAACTTTTGTATATGAGCACAACGCCCCAAAACAGACTACAAGAAACCACGATTTTTGAGGAAAAAATTGCAAAACCCTGAAACTGAAGGTTACAAAGCATCGTTTTTTCGGAAAAAAAACGGTAAAAACCCTCAAATGAATCCCACGCATCTTTGCGAATTACAGAAGACCATACAAAACATCGTTTTTTAAGGAAAAAATGGTAAAATCTATTAAACACTTAGAATAATTTTTTATTTTTTTTAAGATCAAAAAATTATAAAACCCAGAATAATTTTTAAGGGAGAAAATTTTTAAACCTAGAATAATTTTCAAGGCAAAAATTATAAAACCCACCAGATTTTTAAGGAAAAAATATTAAAACCGAAATAATTTTTAAGGTCTAAAAATTATAAAATCCCCAAAATAATTTTGTTGGAAAAAAATATTTAAAACCTTTCAAATAATTTGTTTTATGGGACAAAATTCTAAACCCAAAAATGTGCTCCATAATTGCGCCCAAACGAAGAGCTTGAAAACCTTAGTCGCGAGGCCAAAATTGCGCCCAAATAAAGAGCCTGAAAGCCGTGGCCCTAAAAGACACAAAAAACACGTTTGCAAAATGCCACGGAAGCCTTCAGAAAAATGCATTTTAAATGCGTGTAAACAGATGAAGAAACGCGGGCAAAAGAGTGATGAAAATCGGTGCCCAGAATGAAGAAAAAAAAACGCGGCTAGAAGGAGACCCCAAAAAATGTGACCAACAGTCGCTCAAAAATTTGTCACAAAAAACGTGGCTTGTACATAAATGAAAAACCGTGCTTCAAGAATAGGAGAAAAAACGCGCATGAAGAAGATGTTCATCCACCATTAAAACCCGCGCTTCAAAAGTGACGCCCAAAAACCCTTAGAAATATGCGAACAACACAGGAGCCTGTGAAAAAACGACATGCCAAGATTTGCAGACGGAGACAAATACAAGGGCATGAAAAAAACGACGCGAAAATATGCAGGTTGTGCCCAGAATTTTTTTTTTTTTTTTTACAGTCGTGATTTTTGCCGGAAACAAAAACGCGAAACCCAAAAAAATTCTTCACGAAATCTTCAGAAAATAAACGCCTCAGAAAAAAACTTCACAAAAATCTGCTTCAATTTCTCCTTCAAAAACCTCTAGAAAATTTTTCTAGATAAAAGAGGCTACGAATTTTTTATTACAAAATTTGCCAAATCTTATGGAACCCCATCGGCTCTGATACCATGTTACAAAATAAGATGGTAAATATTCAATATATTAAACAAAAGAACGGAAGTTCCTTATATAGATTTACAAGAGACGATGTTTCTAAAAGAAACGATTGTAGATAGAAGACGAAAATAGAAACAGCTAAACTAACTAAAGACAACTAAGATGACCATTATATTATTTAATACTAACCGTAGGCAACCTTGGATTGTGTGGGATCTATGATGTATTGATAAGTGGTAGCTTTGGAAAGTTACTCGCATCGTACCTTGAAGACTGGTTAGTAAGCTATGAGAATAGTCTATTCTCCATAGTTGGTGCTTGGAAACATCGGGCTGGGACTATTATGAATGGAATTAGCATATTTGTGAGTAGAAGCCTTCCCTTATATACTGTACTTTGTGTAGTTAGATTTGGGCATTGGATATCAAAATCTGAGACAAGTAAGTAGTTTTATGATATTACATTAGTGGGATAAGACTTAAATTTCTTTTAGAAAGCAGAAGCTAATCTCTAGTTTACAGGTTTTTGAGTGAGTTACTACAACAGTATATAGGTTTGCTATTTTGTAATTTTTGAAGACAATTTTTCATAATTTGGTAACAATTTGATTGATTTCACTACAAATCCTACTAATGTGGTTTAAAAAATTAAAAAAACTAAGTAAAAATATAGTCTGGGCTAAATTTCAAGCCTTCTAGTTAATTTCCCTATCGCAATCCTATCTTTGAGTTTATTGTTTTGGGATATAACTTGGCTACCCTTATAGAAATAGGGAAGGTGACTGATACAGGACAATATTTCGTATTTATTATGACTGCTACAAATTCCATATGATTCCCTCCAAGCTATTTACTGATCCAGCCATCTTATGTGATACATCGGATGAAAATTTTGAGCCCTATTTGAGGAACTTTATTTTGTTTTAGTTTGACAATATTCTTTGTTTGTAGCAGAAGCAAGGAGGAAAATTTGAACCACTTGAAATTTGCTTTTTGTCTTTTGTGGCTAATTCCATTTTTTTGTGCATAATAACCAATACCTGATTGTTCTAAAATCAAGCTTGTATACGAGGACACATATTTAACTAGGAGAATGTTATAGCGTATCTTGCAGAGATCCAATCAATTCATTGTTGGTTCACTTTGAAAAATGTGATTTAATTGAGAGGATTAAATGCACTATGTGGCTTACGTAGAAAACGTTTCAGGGGTTTTGAAGGCCTAGCATCTCTCATCAGTCTTGCAAGGAAGGAACAATTAATGTGGCCATAGGCAAACATAGACTACCTTTCAACAAGAAGAAAGGTATTGGCTTCCAGCCTTGGTACTGGGACCTTCAAATTTTCTTATAACCATTTGCAGTGGAATGTGGTGCATTGGGAATCAATGCAGGGGTGATTATTATGCACAATCAACTGCCAAATGCTTTTGAATGCAAAAATTAAATGAAAAGAAGTCATTATTCAATAACAATGAAGAAATGTGGACTCTCTTATTTGATACGTACAGTTCAAGCAGTATTTGTTGGGACAACATGATCTCTAAAACAGGTTGGATATTCCACACCTCGTTTCACCAACATGAATCCTTTTCAGCATTAATATAAATTGATTAAGAAGTTGCTGTTATAGTGCAGAAATTTATAAAAACAGTCCCTATGATACCATGTCTAGCAATGTCTAGCAATGTAAGTGTGCTTAGAATGCAAGGAAGCATGTGATACAAGTACAGAGCACAGAAATTAGAAACAACAACAATATGACCTGGAAAAACAGTCCCTATGATACCATGTCTAGCAATGTGAAATGTTCCCCTTAATTTTTTCCCTTGTTTTTCAGTTCACATCAGTGCAATCATGCACTCGTTAAGAATTAGCTCCAAATCAAAAAATTGCTGAAACAACTCTAACCAAGAATGCGCCCTAAAACCACTTAAAGAGGAGGGGCGGGCATATGGTCAGAGGATCCCTTGGATCTAATAACTTGATAACAATTGAGATAGAGAGCTAAACTTGACACCAAGAATGTGCACTCAAGATCCTTTGTCAGGCGAGGTGCTAACATATGGTGGAGTGCTTAAATATAAAACTGAAATAACACTTCTTCTGTTGATGCAAGCATCCACAAGCGGTGGGAATACTCCACTTATTCAGTGGGTGAGATTATTACAATTATTCTAAGGCGGCAAGCTAGCCATGTAACCACACTTCCACTTGTATAGTGGGGGCTATACAAATCCTCACAACCACTTATTTTCGTGGGGGGAATACAATAAACTAAAATTGCAGCAAAGTAAACAATTGCTGTTAGTACTACTAATCAGCTTACAAACAATTAACAAACAGTTGCAATATATCAAAGTTAAGCTTCCAAAACAAGCAATGGTTAGAGTATCACTTCCTCTAACTCTTACAACATGAATAGATGAAGAATTGAAGCTCAAGTCAGCATGATAACAAAAACTAACTAATCTGATCAGAAACAAAAGGTACAAAAAATCAGACCAGCAAGTTGTGAATTCACCAAAATGGATGTATCTTTTCCGAATCAACTCGGAATGCTCCCAAACCACAGCTAAATGACAGTTAGGAGATAGGCGTCCAATCCTCAAGAAGGAAACGAGCCAAAAACAGCAGCAATATGTGGCACGTTTTCCAATGCAAGCATCAAGAGATGGTAAGGCCTCCCAAGAAGGTCGACTTTCTCTTAAAAATTCAATACTCAGTGATAAAATCTGAAACTTTCCAGAAAGGGGCGACCTCCACAGTTAAACAGCATGGGCCAGTACCCAGAATGATAGAAAATTCAGTGGCAAAGCAATGATTAGAAATTTGCTTCAGCCATGAACCAATCAGCAACTCAATATCAGGTTATACAGCAGCAACCTGTTAAATAATGTCAGAAATAAACTTCATCTGCACTCCAGTGTGAAGTACAGTCTCAATGACCCACCTAGGAAGCCATAGTTTCAGGCCTGAAGGATGGATTGCAAAATGCTAAGCTTCCCCTTAGCCAGGTTGTGGATTTCAAACCAGCAGCATAACTTTACTTTCCAATTTTCAAGATGATAAACAAAGAGCAAGGCACCAATATATAAGCGTCAATTGGCAAATGAAGCAATTTGTAACTCCCAACAAGAAACTGTTCAATTTCTCCAAGGGACGCCACCTTTAGCATTTACTTTATTTAAAATATCAAAACATTCTCCTTTAGGCGTCCATTTCAAAATGCAACAATAAACATTAATTGCCTAAGAAGTTCGACCCCCTTTATGTCCCCTTCATTAAAACAACTTAAAGTCATCAAGCCTAGGCATGGGGTACAACTGCAAGATATGAAAATTGACTAAGTCTGAGACTCAGTCCAAGGAGGGATAGAAGCCAAAACCAAAGCCAACACTCAAACTGATTCTGCCAAAAATGGAATGATGACCTGAGCAAGACTACTGATGGTGCCACTGCCACAAATAGACTTACTAAAAATAGCCAATGCCAAAAATAGTAAGTTAACTTCAAAACTTTCAAAAAGCCAACTAAACAGCCACACTGCCCAAAATGTGAACTACAGATGATTGAATTGTTGTTAGAAAGATATTGCTATAAATAGACTTACTAAAAATAGCAACTGCTATAAATAGTAGGTTTGCAAAACTTCATCTGAGCAGTAATCATGACTTACTATAAATAGTAAGTGTTCCCAAATGCCTTTTGAGTACAATCCGGAAAGCCAACATGATTTACTATAAATAGTAAGTCCCTAGAAAAGTTATCAGATGGAGATGCATGATACACCATTTTGAAGCTCTCTAAAAACCCAGAAAACTCCACTAGACATGCATCAAAAACCTATGCATGCAAACCTTCAAAACTGCATCTGAAACCTCCTAAAAAATAGGAAACCCTAGTTTTCAGTTCTGCTTAGCCTATGAGTTTCCGGAAATAGGCTAAAACCTCAAGAAGAGCGTAGGGCTAAAATGGGGACATTACACAATGTAAGTGTGCTTAGAATGCAAGGAAGCATGTGATACAAGTACAAAGCACAAAAATTAGAAACAACAACAATATGACCTGGAAAAACCCAATGTGGGTGAAAACTCCGGAAGAGCGAGTTTAAACTCTTAAAGCACTATCTCAATAGCTGTTACAAATGGTTTATTGCCTTTTCTAGGCCTTCACTGATTCTCTTTTGCAAGAAGGAAAATGTTTAAACACCATACAACTCCTCAATCTACTCCCACAGTTCCTCAATCACACTACCACTTCACTATCACTCATAGTGTGAATAAACAATAGCTTAACTCAATCAGTTTTGCAAAAACACTAAGAAATACTAGTTTCATTGATCCAAAATGGCCCCTCTTGAAGGTTTATAAAGAAAGAAGTAAAAAAACTTCTAGAAGACATCAAGCGGATGTTGACCAAAACCAACAAATTTGGAACACTTCAACTTCCCAAAATGCCCCCGGACTGTCATTTTGTCTTGTCTGGGATGATTTCAACAGCAGCTGAACCCCTCTTAGTTGACTTTCTATTCACAGGATAAGTTTGATTGCAATCGAATTGGATGAATTTGACTACTGTCAAACATGTCACCCCTGCTCTGTTATTTGTCTGACTTCTGCATCTTTGTTTCAGTTAGTTTGTTGCATAAACAAGTCATTTTACAGGTGTACAAGGATGAATTTTGAGAACATTATGTGACTAAGCTAGCAAATTACACTAATTTCCTTGCTCCATTTTAGGATCAAACCTTCCCAATTAGAAGGCTTTTGATCCCACAGAAGCTAGGAACACATGAGATGAGGAGCTGGGTCCCATCTTGTCTATTTGATGCCACTTGGCTTTGCACAGCCTCATCCCTTCAGACCAACCTGCCATGTCATCTGAAACTAATGCCATGACCTGCTCTTTAGGGTTAGTAGAAGTACTAGAGGAAGGTTCAGATTCAACAGTTCCCTCAAGTCTAAAAAGAAGTGAAGATATTTTGCCACTAGCAATAACTGCTTTCGATGTTGAAGTGATGATGAAGCTCTTTCCATCTTTCTTTAACTTGTATTTGTTGTCCCGCTTATAATAGATAGTAAGATACCATCTTTAAGATAGATATATAGGCTGCCAAATACAACACCACACACATCAAGAGGAATCATGTCTGCGACTCAAAAAAGTACCAATTTACATGAAACTTCAGCTTGCAATTGTTTGGTGATAGGAAACTCTACCCCATTTCTTACCCAACCCAATTTATATGGCTTGAGGTGTCTATATGTTTCCAAACCAAGTTTTTCTACCAACTCTTTAGAAATCAAGTTAGTCTGAAAACAAAAGTCAAGCATCTACTTTGGTCTGCTTAATTTGCATCTTTATGTGAAAAAGCTTGGGTGCTCATCTTTATCTTGCACTTCATTGCCACTTAAGACAATTTTTTTGTTGAGGGATGTGCTAAGCAATCTCCTATCTTCGGTTTCCAAACTACATTCCATTTCTTGCCCCTTAAAAGAGATCACATATTTCTTTTGCATGTTCTTTTCCTTTGCATTCTTCCATTGGTGTAATTTTGGGTGTAGCTTCCAACATGATTTATGTATGACTGTCCATAATGCATTGTGAACAATGTTTATCAATATTTAATAGAAGTCAAAGCACCAGGCTTACCTTCCCCTTTGGCCATAGAGTTACCTTGGGTTTTGGAAGAAGGGGATGGACTCTTTTCCTTGTCCACTTCAGTATAGTAAACATTAGAATATGCCTCCTCTATGTCTTAGGCTTTGAGAGAAATATAGGCCTCCTTAGATGGTTATAAAAATCACCTACATACATCATCTAAGTATTATCTTCTTGCATATCTTTATCCATTTGGATAAATCGTCAATGAAATTCACTAGTGTGTACTCTTACACACTTTGTCTTTGCTTTCTCCTTGTAATATTAACACTCAGTAGAATTTTATTCGTCATGACATATTGAATAGAATTGCTTTTTAATTAGCTTCTTAAATTCTTCCCTAGAACAAAAAGGTGAAGAGCACATAGGAAGTATTTCAAACTTTAAAACTTAAAACCATATAAATCAGAAATCAATACAGTAAGAACATTCATGAACAAGATGAACACCGTTTTCTACGTGAAAAACCCTTTCGGGTAAAAAAACCACGGTAGATCAATAGCTTTCATTAACAATAATGGGCACCAACCCAGATTACAAGTGAGCACCAACTCACACAAACTTAAAAAGAACTCTAGCTTCTGCTCAAAATCAGAATAACAAACTGCTTTTGCTGCATCTTCACATATCAGTACTGCAGAAACATAACTCTTTCTTCATTCACTATAGATAGAACACGTCCCCAGATGCAAATTTGCTCCACAGCATCATTCCAAAGGCATGATGTGATTCAGAATGACTGGATAAGTATGAATTCGACCCAGAGTAACATATGTGATCATAGTAATGGACTCTCAATACTGCAATGGTCTGCCCCTTCAGTATATAATCAGCACACTCTGTCTTGAGTATTTGAAAATGATATGCTTAACATCAACGGCTCATTCATTTACCTGTCTGAGCCATAAACATCCTAAAATCTCACAGCCTCAACACTTGCTCTTGAAACCGTCACACACACAAAGATAGTCGATGCAGATGTATTCTAAATGCAACCAACAATACACACACCAATGCGTATTATCATAAAAAATGAATAGCACATGTCTGAAAACAATAACCAAAAGAGTACTCATATGCAGCCTTAATTCATCCTACAAACCATGAACTCTGCCCATCTGTTATCTCCTGCCGACCATCATCTTTTAACAAAGTATGCATCGCATATGTTGATAAAGGTTTTTGGCTCTCCGTCATAAAAACCGTCTTAATAATCTCTGATCCTCTAATGCATTTTAGTGGTTGGATAATTTTAATTAACAAAATCTTGAGAACCAAATTGAGACAGGATTATCACCTGACATGTTCAGCAGTGCATTCTACCTATCGTTGAAAGCCCCCTTTTTAAAAAAAAAATCATTGAAAATATTTTTTTATTATTCAAGACACCTTGAAAGGGCATATGAGCACGTCTCCTTTTTCATCGACCACCACACACACATATAGCCAATCAATCAATTTTTGCCTCTGAGAGAGCCGACGTTAATAATAAAGGCATTGGAAAATAAGGAATTTTCAAACCAAATTCAGTCCTCCACGGAAATGCCAGCCAAAGAAGGAAAATCTTTAGCCACCCACAATCATGTCGTTTATGAAAAACTCGGACCACAACACTGCAGCTGCTGTCGACCATAATGCATACTATAACTTCAAAATGCCAACCGTATATCATGAGTTGTCGCTGAAGCACACAGGAATGAAATTAATTTTTTTAAAATAAAGCCGCCTTATTAAAGAAAGGTCAGAGACGTTACACACAGGAAAAACTCGACCTCAACGCATTCACTGAGTCTGAAGCCCTATTCACTAATTCTGAAACCGTTGCAAAATAAAAACTTAGACAATACCAAAGAAATAATATCTGTGTCATTAAACATATTGAAATGTCTAAAAATAATAATCTCCAGCTGCTTCATATATTCTGCTGGTATTATTTGTAAGAGCAGTTGAAAAGTTGACCTTTTGAAATTCAATAAGTGACAATATGCTGAAATTAACCAAACAAGCAAGTAGCTCAACCACGCAAGTAGGTAGCTCAAGCACACAGGCAGGTAACTCAAGCACACAGCCAAGTAGCTCAAGCACATAGGCAAGTAGCTCAACCATTTTGACATCAATGACAAAATACTCAACAAAAGGTTCTAACTTTGCTAAAGCCAAAGAATGAGAATAGCTTTCAAACCATATGAGAGTATGTTTTTTCTAATCTTTAATCTAGTGAAGGAAATTTATTGTTCTTGACTAAGTTTACATATACAGAAATACATCTCAAGTTGGGCCAGTCAATCGTCAAGCTTTTCTGCATCAATGCCCCCTTCATAAGGAGGACTCTTGATCTTTGCCTCTGGTTTGAAAAAGGGTGTTGTAGGAAAGTTGCTTTACCTTGGGACTGCACCTTATTGTGAGAAATCAGTTGCTTTTTAGCTTTAGGATTCTCCAAATACATCCTCATTTTCTCCAAAGAGTTCCAACATGATACCTTCTAACTTCCCCATTTAGTGTGGTATGCATGCCACATCTCCTTCTAGCTTGAATCCAACCATGCTTTTTTCCGTTTTAATACTTATCCAATTCTGGATTATATCTCTTGTTACAAAGTAACCAAAATTTCTTTCCCACTTGAACTAGCTGCTTTAGTAATGGGTATAAATATGCAAAGCAGCCACATAGACAATCACAAAATCCAAGAAATCCAATCTACAGATAGGGTGGATATTCCACACTTCGTTTCATCAACACAAATTTTTCTAACCTTAAAGTCAATTGTTTGAAAAAGTTGCTGTTCTATTATGGAAATATATAAAAGCAGTCCCTACAATGCCATGTCTAAGAATGTTAAGTGTGCCTAGAATGCAAGGAAGCATGTAATACATGTGAAGAGCTTAGAAATAATAGACAACATCATTATGACGTGGAGAAACTAATGTAGGTGAAAACTTGTGAAGAGTGAGTATTAAAATGCTCAAGTGATCATCTCAAGCTGTTGCAAATGGTTTATAACTTTATTGCCTTAAAGGACACTTTCTGCCAATAACAACAATGTTAAAAAATCAAATACCATACAACTCAATGTGCTGTCATTCTTCCTCAATCACACTACCATTTCACTATGGCTCATAGGTTGAAGTAATGATAGCTTAATCATTTTTGCATGAATACTAAGAAAAATAATTTCCATTGCTCCAAAATGACCTTTTTGGAGATTATAAAGAAAAGAGAAGCAAGAGGATATTGAGAAGAAGTCCAAAGTACTATAGAAACCTAAACCAAAGAACCTGAAATGCTTCAGCTACCCAAAACACCACAGAATCTGTCTTTTTGTCCTATTTAGGATGAGTTCAACAACAGTTGACCGATCTCAGTCAACTGTCTCCACACAATATGAGTTTGACTGTGGTCAAGCCTGTTAGATAAGTTTGATCGCTGTTTATCACATCATAATTCTCAGTTATCTGTCAGATCTCAATACCCTAAGTGTCTGGATCACTTCATGAACATGTCTATTGTCTCTCCTGACAATCTAATTTTTGCAACTGTGTTTCAGTTAGTTTTTTGAATAAAGAAGTCACCTTATGATTGAGAAGTACAAGGATGAGCTTTAAGAACAATATGCAACTAAGTTCATGAATTGTGCCAACTTTACTGACCCATTTTCTCATCACAACATGTTAGCTTCCAAATAGAGCATCGGATCCTCAAATATCTTTTATCATGAAAGGTCTTGATTTGAAGACCAAGCAAGTAAGCAAGTTACAAGGTTTTGAAATGAAATTCAATTTAGGAAGGGTAATAATAAAGAATCTTCCAACCATTAGTTTCAAACAATGACTCAAAGTGAACTCAAATGAAAATAGGCGATATTGACAAATGATGATTAAGATAAGAGTGTTGTTGTTATGCCACAAGATCTGGAGAAATAACATGAAGATGACAACAAATACACATTTTCAAAGAGGTGTCAGTAGAATGCTGTTCCTTACTTGCTGCCAGTCAAAATGGATTCTTTAAGACTTTCTAAAGCATAAGAAGGAATCAGTTGTTTTTGAAGATGCTTAAGAAAGGTGTGAAGGACTTTGTGTTTGTGGTAAGAAATAATATATGGATTGCAAGAACATAGAAGGTCAGGTTTGCTTAGGATTTACCTTTTCCCAATAAAAAGTGGAAGTTGGCTAGTACAGATTTCTTTGCATGTTCTTCTTGAGGGATATTTGAGAATCTATGCTGCAAATCAGTAAACTTCGTGGTCAAACATCCATTGGAATGTTGCCATTAAATACCCTTTACATTTATGATCCCCCTCTGTGGACTGATTTTTATTTTTGAGCTCCACCTGTTAATGAGTGTTTGGATGAAATTCCAACAGGATGATCATTGTACTGAGAGGGAACAGAAAGTGGGAGATTCTGGCTTCTTGAGACTACATGCTTATGAATAAAAGGCTCTATAAACAGCTTGGCAGGTACTTGGGTATATTAGTATTACTGAGCAACCCGTTTATGTTAACATGTTGCAAGACAATTAAGTATTATTTTGGCAGTGAGAATTTATCGCTAAAGATGTCATCTTCTATGTTCTACGGCGTTTCAGGCATGGGGACGGGGACGGGGATGGGGAGATGGCAGGGGACGCATTTCGGGGATGGAAGTCTGAGGGCTGGTTTTTGGGGTGGCAGGGGGACGGGGATGGGGGGATGGCAGGGGATGCATTTCGGGGATGGAAGTCTGAGGGCTGGTTTTTGGGGTGGCAGGGGGACGGTGATATATGAATTTTTTCAATATATATATATATATATATGAATTTTTAAAAATATTATATATATATAGAGAGAAAGAGAGCAATCTGAAATATCAAATATGTCAATAACTGATAGCATCATAGCAACAATATCAATATGTGCATAAATTATGACAATAGTAGTTTAACAGCAGTATAACAGTAGTATAACAGCAGTATAAACTATAAAGTATAAACAGCAGTAAGTTTAAAGCTTAAACTTCAATCATGATAATGAGATTCATGACAACAATATTAAATATAAAAGCATTTTGTTGTTCAAGTTTTAAAATTAAAGTTAAACAACTCAAAGACCAAAATCTCAAACTTACAACAATCTATGAGACTGCCTCATTCGGGCTATCAATATCAAAAGAACTACCCGTGTCACTGCCACTCTCTGCCTGAAGTGGATTATCCAAAGGAAGCCCAACCATTCTTGGTTGCACCTCCTCGTCAAGTTGCCTAACATCTTCAGGATCAATATCCCAACGTGCTGCTGGAGTTTGTCGATACTTAGTAGTCTGTCGATCTTGAAGTGGCAAGGCACTATGAACTGCAACTAGTTTTTCTGCTCGTTTCGAGGTAAGCCTATTCCTCTTAATTGAGTGGATGAAGCCTTAGGTGGACCGATTCCTCTTTGCAACAGAGGAACTGGCAATCTGTGAGAGTAAATGAATAGCAAGTTGCTTCAACTCTGGTGTGTCCTTCCCATGAAATTTCCACCATCCAATGGGATTTTTTTGTGCAATAGTGGCCCTATCTGTCCTAGTCTCTAGTTTGTTGAATGTAGGGCCTTGAAGATTGGAAAATTGAAGCCACTACTCTTGAAGTATGGTTGCCTCCTTAGTGCTATACATTTTACGAAGGGCTGCCATAAGCCCCTCCATTACCTCATCATCCTCAGAAGGAAGTATTCAGCCAGGTCTAGCTGCATACCATTTTTGATTAAGAGCATAGGCAGCCATATGAAGAGGGGTGTTCATTGTGTTCCACCTCTTTGTGACAATAGGCCTAATATGCTTCTCATAGAATTGCAATCTAGGATCCTTGTCATGAATTGCTTGCTTCATTTGATCAAGCATGCTATCAAAAGTCTCATAAATCTCTCCAAGGCTAGGTGAGTTTGTATTTGCATACCTAATTACCCCCACAACAAGTGATATGATAGAGCAAATATATCTGCAAGCAACATTATGACATGAACACTATTAATAATGAAAATTAAAATTTTAAGATAAAATATTAAAAACTAAAAACTAAAAAGTAAAACAAAGTAGTAACTACGTACATAAACAATTTTTCTTACTTGATATTGGATCACCAAGTGTCATTAAGCACCCTTTCTCTCACCACCTTCCCTTATTTTGTCTATGATTGAGGCCACTTTTTCCACTCTCCACAAACCACCATGGATTGTAGAGCATCTTGCACCTCCAACATCCTCTCCAACAAAATAAAATAGCTAGCATATCTAGTCTCAACTGGTTTGAGGAATTCTTTCTTTGAATAAGACCGAAATAGTGCAAGTGAAGTGTGATGGTTACATATAAACATTTGTATGTCTCTAGCTTTGGCCACTGCTACCTTTACTCAATCCATTTTTCCAATGTCTTTCAAAACATTATTCAAAGCATGTACGCAACATGGAGTCCAAAAAATATGTCTGTAAACACTCTCAACCATCAAACCAGCTAGCTTGCAAAGACGGGCTGAATTTGTCACAACTTGCACAATATTAGAAGACCCAACCTCCTCTATGGCCTCCTTCAAAATGGCAGACTGGTAATCAGCATCCTTACGTTTCCCAGAACAATCAATAGCTCTAAGAAAGTATGAACCAACAGGGCATGTAACAATAATATTAATGAGTGGCCGATGTCAAATATCAGTCCACCCTTCCATGACAATGGAACAGCCAGTCCTAATCCATGTTTGTCTCATCTCCTCCATCAACATGTTTACCTTTGAATATTGTTTGTCAAGGAGGGAGGTACGCAATCTATGTTCTCTAGGTGGAGCATAAGAGGGTCCAATTGTCTGTGCATCTCTCAACATAGTTTTGAAATAAGGTGACCTTGCCAAATGAAATGGAATAGCATGGGCATAAAAAAATTTGGCCACTGAATCATCGGCTTGCTCACATTTTTGCACATTCATTAACTCTCTCCAAATGATACATTGGAATAGTCACACAAATCAATAGATGCCCGTTTCTTACTGTGAGTAGTACCAATGATTTTGTCCTCACTCACTCCAATCAATTTTGCCATCAAAACCTGATGCTCCAATGTTATATCTTCACAAACTCTAACCCCATGTCCACTCTCACCCAATATATGGTTTCTAACCCTAATATAGCTCCCATGGTAATCAGTATTGCAAATATGACACAGCCAATGCCTACTGCCTCCTGTATTTTTACCCTTATTAAGGGTTAAATTGGTGGCAAAATTGAAGCAATGGTTTTTTGGGGTTGAAAGGGCCTTTTGCAAGTTTTTGAAGATCGGGTTTAGGACATGCAAAGCGGTCTTGTGTAATTGTAATAGAAGTTGAGTTGAGATTTTCAGATTGAGAAGAGGGGTCTATTGATATTCTGTTTGCTTGGCTGTGAACTTCATTTTCTTCACTGCCCTCATTCATACTGTGTCATCATTGCTGTTGGTGTTCATTTTGTAATGTTTTTATTGTGACAGTCTGAAACCAAAACATTTTTAAAAATTTAAAATAAAAACTTACATTTTACAAACTTTCAAACAAGCTAAAAATTTAAAAAACTTAGAAAAAAATGGCATACCTTTCCTTGACAGTTCATTGCTGTGGCTTCAAATTTGCAGCTGTCAAACTCCTACTTTCAACACCCAGTCCCACACACGTGTGCTCTAAAAAGTAAAACAGCCTAAAATAAAATGGCAGCTTGTGCAGATATTACAGTGCTCCGCTCTCACAGTAGGAGAAATATCACTCAACTCCCAGTTCCCATGGCTCCCACCCAGCTTCCATGGCTCCTAGCGGCAGACTAAAAACAAAATGAAGTTAAATGTTTCATGTTTTAGCTTTTAGGGTGTACAAGGGACATAGGAGGGTCTGTGGGACCCCCACGACCCTTTAGAAACCAATCAAATTTAAAAAAAAAGCAGTGTTTTTTTATTTTTTAAATGTCTTTTGGTAGTGACGCTACGGGGGATGCCTGGCCGTTCTCGGGACGACTAGTTGTCCTCTTCTATTTTGCAGCTGTTTCTGAAATAGGGGATGCGTTTCCTGGCGTTTCTGGCAAATGGAAAATTGGAGGGGACGGCTGGAACGTCCCCCCGTCCCTGAAATGCCTCTGGGGATGGGGACGTAGGGTTTAGGGGTGGGGATGCATTCCCGTGTAACACAGGTCATCTTTATTTGAATATGTTCTCTGGATTCAATTGAGTTGTTAATTTTTACCATCAACGTTTTGAATCACACTATGTGATCCTCAGTACAATTTGGAAGAGCAAGAACATGGTGTTTCAAATGTAAAATGAAGGTCAGAAAGACGAAGAATGCTCTGAAGTACTGAGGAATTTGCATTGTAAGAGCTCATGACATTAGCAAATGTCTGTTTAATCTCAAAGACCATAAAACAGACAAAAATTGTATGATTGTATAATGGACACTATCAAGTGGGGGATATAGAACAATTAAAATAAATAAAATAGATTATCAAGTAACAATGTAGTGGGAGTAGATGATCATGAACTCCAATTTTAAAAAGTTATAGGACTGATTACAATGTTGAAAATGAAATTAATAATGGGGTCATTTTCTCGGCTCAAAATAATAAAAATCTAGACCCAAAAACTATTTACATAACAAGGTCCAAGCGATCACAATGGTAACAAAGTGTACAAAACTGAAATCAGCCATCTTGGTGGAAATTAAATAAGAAGAGGACTCTACTAACTGTTTTCAAGGGCAGCTACAAAAAAAGAATTTGCTATGCAAGTTGAAAATAAATAATGCAAGATGCCTACTAAGGTGTTAAATATGTAAATAATCAAGCAGATTAAGTGGGATGGGTATATCAAATTACTACACCACCTGAAATAAGACCTAGATGATCATGAACCTGAAATAAGGCCCGGACCATAATCCCCTGCAGTTTTCCAACAACAGTTTGACAGTTTCAGTTAAATCCCTGTGATTGCTTGGGTTTTATTGGGTAGTATTAGTATGGATGATACTAGCACTAGATTTGAATATTTCATCTTGATGGATTAGTCATGGTCTTATTTCTTTAAATTCATCAAATACTGTTTGACTCCCAACATTCTTTATGCAGGCCAGGTTTGCAACTCCCAATTTCCTGTTTGGTAGAGTGGGTTTATAGCTGCAATTCAATTGAAGAAATCAGTGTCTCTATTTTTCACATGTTTTTTTGGTTCTGTGCAAACATAAAGTGCTTTGAGATGATTACTCCTCTCCCTTCTGATCTTTTGTCATTTGGGCGTCATTGCTCATGGCTTCTTTTTGAACATCACTATATTAGTATATTTCAAAAAAATCCTGTGAAAGATTGAAAAATGTATGGTGGTTGCTGCTTTTTGAATCAGGTACAGGCTGAGATACATCTTTAAACTTAATTCTCAAGATGGCAATTCATATTACATTTTTTGCTTTTCATGAACATTCAAATTACTTTGAGGCATAGTAATGCTCTTCTGGCTTCGACTGGAATTAGCTCCCTTTCATCTCATTGAGTTCATTTTATAGCCACATTTTCAACAGGTTTAAAGAACCGGCAATATTTTACTCAGTAAGTTTTGCCATCTTTCAACGTATTTCGCATGGAAGAGTGAAAATATACTGCTATTACTGCATTTTGAATCAGGGACAAGTTGAAATATCTTGATCCTCAACTCTCTAAATAGGAAGTCATGTTCCATTTTTTGCTTTTCATAAACATTCAAATATCTTCTTTTCATAATAATGCTTTTACTTGACTGGGTGTAGCAGTTTCTTCTAAAGAGAGTTTTTCATGTCAGCTTAGATACCATTGATCAGGGTGTTCATTTTTAAATAATCCAAGACCTGTTCTTGAAATAATCTATTAGAGCATAATGTTTAATAGGGGATCACACTTTTATAAGTGGTCCTAATAACATTAATAAGGCTCAACTATAATTATAAGGTTTAGCCTTATAAGATATGGCATTCGTCATATTAAGTTGGGGATGATTTATAAGTTGTTGCTTTATTAATGTTAATTACTTTATTAATTAACTTAAACAACCTTAAATAGTTATTTGGTGTAGAGTCACCAACTCCTATGTGAAAAGTTGAGAAATATATCAGCCAACCTATTTGGGGTTTAACTCAAATAGGGGAGAATACATTGTAAGTATTGAATGATTTTGTATATCATTGGATGTGTGTGAGGGAATTTGGCATAACTGCAGGGGAATTGAGGCATTGGAAGAAGGGGAGGAGAGATTGTGAAAGCCAGGTTCTTGAGTCTGGTGGACAAACATTGTAAAGTTTTTTGATGTAAAAGGATGATGCTTTTGTAGGGTTTTTCACTGTCTAACTATGGGTGGGTAAAACTTGGATCCACCGCAGAAAGTGAAACTGATCTATTTATGCAACAAGCACTTCATTGTACGTCTAGACTACAGAATAACTGGCTTCTAATACTAAATTGTAATACATTATGCAGGACTTATGATTTATTTTTATGTTATAATAACTTATAAACATGATTTGGACTCATTTGTTGAATAGTCAGAATATGAGATAATGCTTATATATTACTGAATTCCATGCTAAACGTTCAAAAGATTTAGGATGAATGACATTGTAAACTGATTTTAGGTTTCCTGCTCTTACTTCAAATTTACAGAGACATGATATTTACAGAAAATCTTGGCATTTTCTGTATTAGTCATCAAAGTTGTCTTCTTGAGCAATGCTATGATCTTTTACCTAACAACAGTTTGGATATCTTCAAATTTTATTAGACTTTAGAATTCTACAGGTAATCATGTTTGTAAAGGACCTTTTCTTGACTTGCAGGTTTTCATTTTTCATTACCTGAAACGTAGGCACCAAAATATTAAAAAATGTTCTATAAAAAGGCTTTTTAAAAAACTCTTAAAAGTTATGATTGTCTTTATATGTTTAGTTGGAAATTTTAGCTTCTCAATGAACTTCTATGTCATGTCTTGTACTTGGTTCCAGAGTATTTGTTCTTCTGCTCTTGTAGATTTTGTAAAGGAGTTGTTTAGGAGCTCATTTTTCTTATTTTTATCAGAGTTTGATGTGAATTACAAAAAAAAAAACATGAGGAAAGCATATATTCCTTGCAAAGATTTTTTGGTAATTCATGGTTATATGAAAATGCAAGGCCCAATGAAAGCATGGTCCTATGCATAATACAAGGATAATTTAAAGTATTTATGCTGCTATGTTGACTTAAATATGGAAATATATTTATGGTATTACCTTCACATATGGATGCTTTGTCTAGTAATTTGATATTGTTGTACAAATTTAGGGTTAATTGCATATATCTTATATTTTAATCTGGAACAAGTTTCCCCATTGTAGTGTTCGAAGCAAAAAAATTATTGTCATTTTCATCTATGATTTTGAACTACCACACTTTTGTCATTTTCTGGAAAACAGAAATTTCAAACCACACTTTTGTTACTGGAAAACAGAAATTTCACTTGAACTAATCTGTTTAGCACCCCGTCAAAGAGCAATATGGAAGAAAGGTGATCTGTTGAACCTCTGGATAGGAGTTTAATATACAAGAAAGCTTGTGTGTGATGTGGATGACACACATTTCAAAGCCTTAGGGTTTTAGGATAGATGTAACATATACCTTGATACATACTCGCAGGGTGCAAGGGGCAAGTCCATTTGCTGAGAGTTATGCTGTCAATCTTATATAGGAGCCTTCGTTTTATTCAGTTCAGTTGAGATTATAATTTGATTTTCATCCGACTGATACCCATCTTTGACCAGTCACTGGATATGTATTGACAACTGGGATTTCAAATCAGTTCTATCAATGGAATTGACTGTGTTTTAGAGGGATCAACGATACAATCTATATCCAAGAATAAATTTCTTTGCATTGTCTTTCCTGAGTGAGTGGAACACAACTTTTGAATTTTCTGATGGACGAGTTTATTGACCAAATTCTATCTTCATTGGAGGAGATGGGGTTGTTGATAGATCATCTTTGGACAGTGGTGCTGGAGGATCAGGAATTGCATGTGTGGTCCAAGTCTCAACAATGACATTAATGCCATTGAGTCATATGAGTACAACCCTAAACTGTCAGCCTCAAAGTAGAGATGTTCTGAACAGTAGTTCCAATGTTATTGCTGCTGGGAACACACCTTAAGTGCTGAATGGAACATTAATAATTAGTCAAACACATCAGAATGACTTGTGGAAACCTGTCATATCATTTCCTGCAGCAGGCCATACTCAACATGATAACAAAGTTGCAGACCTGTAGTGTGGAAGACAAGAAAGTTTGCAGCTTTCATTACAGAGACATGCCGGGGATGAAACCACTGGGGGATCTGTTATATTACAGTTGGAAACAGCTGTCTTGGTTTCTCCACAAAGAGCCTTATTCCATATATTTCCTACTGGATCTGCTCTAAGAGCAGCCACTGCAATACTCTTTGCTGCTTCCAGAGGAACTGCAGTGAGGAATATAGAATCTGGTTATGCCACAGGGATACTAATGTGCCATCTTTGATGCAATCATGCTGGACTCAATCATATGTGCAAAGTGTGTCACCTGTTCCTGCTGTTCTTGGACAAGAGGAACTAGAATCAATTCTTGTTCCTGGAGAAGCAACAGAAGGGGAAGCACTTGTCTTGGCTAAAAGGTCAAGGCAGGAAGAAGAAATGGCAGAAATTTAATTTGGTTTATGTATGATGTCCACGGAAGAACAAAATTGGTCTATGGGACTGAGAGATACAATGCATAGAGGACAAGGGGAGTGCTGGTGCATATCCCAAGAAAAACGCAAAAACATAAAGCAAACATTGTAAGAAAGGAAAAAAAAAGAGAAAAGAAGTGCTATGAATTTAAGGGAAAAGTTACTTTATTATATACCTTGATATGTGTGACTAGTAGATGTAATTTGCGATGTAATTGATGCAAATTTTATAATGCAATCTACTCATCAATAATAGTTTTTAGATTTTGATCTTTTGATATGTCATCTGGATTGGGAAATGCATATTTGCAGGCATTTGATGATCTGCACTGAACTGTTTCTACTAATTACATCTGGGGACAAGCAGATCAGAAATCACCAACATTAAGTGGAGCAACACAATCCCATCAGAAGGTATTCAGCTTTACATCATTCTTCTCTTATTGTATTATGGTAGTTATATTTTCCATGTGCTGAAACCTTTTGTTAACTTGTGCTGTTGCAATGCAATGCTGGTTTTCAGATGTTGCAGTCAGACCAAGGAAATGTGTCACAAGAGCATGGAAATCATTCTGCTATTCCTCAACATCAATCGGCAGCAATTGCTGGCACTGTTGTCAATGGAGGTGCAAGACAACGCGTGAGGGCTCGTCGAGGTCAAGCTACTGATCCACATAGTATAGCTGAGCGGGTCAGAAAATGTTCCCATTTCAAGCATTGTTACAGAATCCTCGTAATGTGTATGTACATGGGCTTCTTTTTGCAGTGGTTTACATAGCCATAAAGAGTTTGGTAGCCATGGGAAAATAATTGGCAAATAAGATTGGGTGTGTTGAAAAAAAGAGAAAAAGATTGGGTGAGTTTCTGTTCGAGTGTTGTTGATCTTGAAGAGGGATGCCTGCTGATAGTTTTTTTTTGTACTTGTAGCTGCGAAGGGAAAGGATTGCAGAAAGAATGAAGGCTTTGCAGGAGCTTGTTCCAAATTCTAATAAGGTATAATGGGGCAACTAAATGCTGAATAGTAAATACAAAGTTGGATTGAAAAGACTGTTTAAGTATGTACATGGTATTTTTTGAATCCATTTGTCAAATTTTTTTCTTAAGTTATTATTACATTTTTACAGGATATAATCTTGATTTCTTAGCTTTCATTTTACCCATGAAATAGCATGTTCTGAATTTTTCCCAGATTTTTAATGATGTTCCTATGTAAATTTTATGATTAAATGTAGCTATTTAAAAGGTGAAAGAAAATCAGACTATTGTTTTCATGCAAAAAGTGTAGTCTTACTTGGGGATATTTTCATGCTTTGCAAGAGAGGTTTTTTCCTCACATGGAAGAATTCGTTTAAATGGTAAAATGAATTTGGGAAGAGTTTTAGTATGTATTGATAATTTTGTAGCATTTACTTAGTTATTTCAGGCAATTTTATATAATTTTTCTTCTGTGTTGTGGGATTATATTATTCTATTGCAGACACTACGGAAGTGATTTTTTCCATATAATGGAATGATATGATACGGGGGAATTTGTTGAAAATCAAGTCTTTTCATTTATTTTTAACCTGTCATTTTGGATGCATATATTTTGCATTTCTGTGAACATAAAATGTTTTGTCCCTTTTTTAAATTATGACATGGATAGATGGATATGTGCAGACTTGAGCTATTACTTACAGAAAATCCATGAAAATGATATGCTCTGTTTAATTATCAACCACATACACTGTTTATAAGGCTTCTCAATGTCTCAAACCCTTCTTTGAATAGGTGATTACATTCAAAATATTATAAGCTATTGTGTTAAGGATTGTGGCTTCAGTTGTCTTCAAATGGAGAATTTGAAACCCTTATATGCCATAAAATGCAGACTTAAGTTGTCAAAATAGGTGGCATGTCATCTTCTGATGAAAGACACAAATCTTTTTTAATTCAATATGAATAAATACACGCCTAGACCAGTAAAATAAATCGGCGAACATCAAATTTCATTTTCTAAAAGGAACTGATCAGAACTGAAATTGGATAACTGATGGTACCCAATCAACAATTGACAAAATGAAAATTTAACGGCACACCTGGATATGTGCTAACCAACTTATTAGTTGCATAAAGAAAGGGCCCTATTGGACTCTTTGGGATCTACTATAGCCAATTTACTTTTGCTATTCGTGTGCCACATGTGTTTTTACAGCTGTTTTTTGCTCTGAGAAATACTTGGTATTTTTTTAGCCATAGGGAGTAATATGTTTTCAAAGAGAATGGGTTCTGTATCTATGCCGTGGATTTTACTTGAGATCATAGGTGCTGGCTGGATGCAATGTATTCGTAGTTGTTGTTTAGAAATGCTATGGTCCGAAGAGCAGATTAGTTAGACTTGTTAGAGTTCTCATCTGTCATTTAGAATTATTAGATGAGTGTTAATTTTAAGGTACAAATGGTGCAAAAATACTATTAGAAGCAAAACAAAGCACAGAAGGAAATGCAGTTCAAGAAATATTTGTATGTAGAAGGTTTGAAATCAAGCTTTCTGAGTTTCATTATTTTGTTGAGAATGGAGGGCTGTAACTCTATTTAAAATATGTCCAGCATTTTTGTAGCACATGCTGGTTTAAAGTTTAAACTCAGTTCAAAAGCAATGATAGTCTGTTGTGTACAATCTGGTGTGATCTTTTCCTCATCACTTCACTTATTTTATAAGAAGTTGTGAACAGGAATATGCCATGCAATCAAAGGATTTAAATGGCAAATGAAGATCAAATCATTAATCCCAAATCCAATGACCAATAGACCTATTACCAATGAAGCGATAGCAATAATCAAATGAGAGCAATCAAATAACAAGAACACAATCAAACTAAACTAATCTAACCTACTTTAGCTCACCCGAAAACGCCAAGCCTTACTCCATTGTCAAAAGTATAAGATTATGCTTTTTGATATAATATGTGGATTGCTCATAAACATAGCGTAACCGTGTTGTGCAAAAGCAAGATGAATTGAGTATAGTGTAGTTGTTGAATCAAGGAAACTTGGATGCAAATTTGAGTAGAGATTGAATGATCAAAGGATGTTTTATTTATAGGCTTTCATGACATGATATCAACGGCGTGAGATGTGAAATGAGATTGACGAATGATGATCAATGAGAGATCAAGATGATCATGCATGAGGTTGCATGGAAAGATGAAGTGAAGTTCAGTTCAGTTCACTCACTAAATTTAGCAAAGTCACTAAATGTAGGATAGGAAGATTGAAGATAAGATTTTAGAAGACTAAAGATGATATAATTAGTAAGATAAATAAACTGAATAATTTTTTAATTTTGGAGGAATAATTAGCTAATTAAATAATCAATAAATTATGAGAGATGAGAAAGAATGCATGCTCATTTAATTATTTAATTATGCGGATAAGAAAGAATGAATGATTCTTTAATTAAATAAATAATTTTTTAATTATGTGGATAAGAGAGAATGCATGATTCTTTAATTGTGGATAAGAAAGAATGCATGATTCTTTATTTAATTATGTGGATAAGAAGAATATTTGAAATTTATTAAATTGGATGAAGGAAAATGATTTAATTAATTAAAGGTGACGGAGGGAAAATGATGAAATAATTAAATAATGGAAGGAAATGGGTTAGTTTAATCAAATAATTGGAAATTATTTAATTAACAGTGATGAAATGGGTAATTAGTGAAATTGACTGAAAATGATGAATTAGAAGAATGCATGATGCATGATGATGAATTAGAAGAATGTGTTGGACATTTTTAGGTGTCTACAAAAGTAAATGTTTATAGGATCATACATTTACATATTTGTAATATTGAATGTTTTGTTGACAGTGGTGCACATGCAAATAACTTTTGTCTCTACATATTTAGGTCAAAGCTTGTTCTTGGTTAATGTTGTGTGTAAAACCCCAATTTTTACATCATGACATTAACAAACAATGAATGGACCAGCAATTTTTTTATGCTAACAATTGTGACAAACATGTCACATCTCACGTTCCCACATATGGTGTTGCGAAACAGAACATCATTGACCAAAATGCATGATGATACTACCAAATGCATGATTGTAGAAGTTCTGTGAACATCAAACAAAATCACATCAACATAAGAGTTACATGGCAATTGTGGGATAACACCAACATAATGAAGAATAGAGGAGATAGAATCTCCTTACAACTGATGATCGGGTGCTCAAATTTCATCATTGACACCAATGGAAGGCAAGGATGGAAAGGACTAAAACACAATCTATGGTTCATCCTTCACACTGCTAAGCCTACAACAAACACCCAAAGAATGGCTTGACCAAGCTTATCCAGTAGCACAAGAACACTTTGAAAATGGCTAAAAGATCACAAGGACATACAAACACCTAAACCATGATGGAAAGGAAAAGTAGATGCTAAGGTACAACTTTCTTTTAGATTTTTTTTTGGAAAACATCAACAACTACTACCTGCCTTAGGATCCCCCCTTTTGAGCAGAATTGCCCCTTTTAAATGCTCTTATTTTTGGATTGAAACTGTTTAAATTTTTGTATCAACGTTTCGGATCACACTCCATGATCCATCATCAAGGTGATATGCAAGCAAGAAGAGAAAAGAATGCCATCTTGATGATGGATCATGGAGTGTGATCCGAAACGGTGATGCAAAAATTTACATAGTTTCAATCCAAAAATAAGAGCACTTAATTATCATGGACTGTGGAAACTTGATGCTGCCATTGCCCCTTTTACCAATAGAATTGCCCTTGCTCAAAACAAATGATTTTGAATAGTGCACAAGGCCGAAATGAACAATAGGGTTGTTGGAGACTCCAAAATTGACATGCCAAAGGGATTCCTAACAATCCTAACAACCAAAATGACACATGGGACTATGCTTTAACACTAAGAAACATGGACAAGATCACCAAGACCAAAATAGGTGCATGTCTAAGCTGATGCGACATTGAAAGGTCTAACACTAAACACACCTTGACTCAAGTTTGTGTGGGTAATGAATGGTTTGAACCAATGGATTTCAATATGTTTAAGCATCACATGCAAGGTTTAAAAACACCTAAGAGTATACTTTCAAATATCAAGATTATTTCACCTCCAATTACATGATTAAACACTACTAACTACTCTATACATTGCATGTATCAAGAAGCATATATTACAATGAAAACAAACTGAAAACATACATTTCATCAATGCTTTTAATTTCATAATAATAGTGCCTTCCTTAGTGTATTCAATCAGGTTAATCATTTCCATTCTAAACGAAATGGACTAAAATGCCAAAATACAAGATTCTCTATCAACTTAGGTGATTTCAACATCAACATGTTCCCAAAGAAAATAGATTATGAATCATTCTTATTATTAGGAGAATTCACAATTGACATATAATCTCATGAATCCAAGTCGTAACAAGATTTGTCCTAAATGACATCAAACCGAGACTTACAAATAATGAGATTTCCATTACAAATCAAAATGCAATCTCAAATCAAATAATGATTAATATAAGATTACAAGCTGGTATTTACATTCCAAACATGGAAGGAACACACTCCAGTACAATGATGATCCAAATGTATAATTACAACAAAATTCAAGTTTACAACTTTATCAATATAACAAGATTTGATAATACAAAGTTATGATGAGCTACAAATACAAAAGAGCTACAAGATCCTCACGTGAACTCCATGATGCTCCACCATGATTCCAAAGTGCAATCTCAATAGTGATCAATATTGCCCAATCATGTGGGACCTTGAGGCCCACCCTGGTAACTAGGAGACACTCGCCATGGTTATCGATCACACTCGTGACATACGCTCGTAGATTGGTCACAGTCAAGGTCAAGGTCATGGAGAAATAAGGGAACACCATTCCTATGTCCTAGACTAGCCTTGTCTTCATGATGTTGCATGTCCTCTTTCAAACATGGCATCACACATTTAGATCTAGCCACTCCAGGCCCCAACTTTTGTATCATTCTTACCACACATTCTATGGAGACTTACTCAGTTAGGCCATTGAAGGGAAATTAACAATATTCACGTGAACACACATCCCAAAGAAAGCAGACTTCATTTCTATGCAAAAACTTGTGTTTCTCCAAAATAATAACATTCCAAAAGTTCAAATTCCAAAAAGAAATAATTTAAGATTTTCTAAGAAATCTTCAATATCTAGGTTCCACTATTGACGAACCTTCAACTTAAAAAATAAATTGAAACTCGACAATTCAAAAATTCTAAGATATCCTTTTGATCTAATTCCTAAGGGGATTACACTTGTTAAGTTACATAAATTTCATGAGAAATTTTCAAGGGTTTAGGAGGAACTCTATGTTCTTACAAAAAAACTAGAAATCTCCCAATTAAAATTCCAACTATGCTCTTTTGTTCCAAATCTACCCAACATCTCAAATATGCATTTGTATAATTTTTAGGAAAATTTTGCAAGGGTTTGGTTACTAATTTGTGTTTTATTAGAATTTAAAATCAACACACTATAGAAATTGAATATTCTAAACCAAATTTCAAACAAACCCATTTGCACAAGCAAATCAACAAGTAATTCGTTGCATCAAGATTTCAATCCATTCATTTGATTCCTAACAAGATTGCAAATTAATCAGTGAGAAAAACCCCTCCAAATGGTGATGGCAAATAAGGAAGTTGCAAACCCTCAATCCACAAGGCAAGCCAAGTAATCTTTTCCACAGATCCAAGCTTTCAATCTTTTCAACCAATTTCTTTCGAATCTTTCAAGCAAACAAGGTTTTCAAAAAAATGTTCTGCTTTTGTTTTTGCTCTCCAAGTTAAAAAAAAAAAAAAGAAGACTGCATAACGAAAATGATTAAGATTTTCTTTTTGCATCTAATCAATACCTAAAACAAAAACGATCTTTTCTTTTTCCCATTCAAATTAGACATTTCCAAAAGAGATACTTTACAACTTAAAATGCAATCTTTTCTCAAAGTCATTTTACTTGCCTAAATTAGTTATTTTTGGCTTTTTAAATAATCGAAAATCATAACATCATTTCAACAAGCTATTTAATAATTTTCACACATGGCAACAATAAGCACATGCAACAATTAATAAAGGCATGCAAGGACAAAGACACTACTGGTCTGGCACAATGGAAATCCTGAATTGCAATTGATTTGGATAGGGTTTCACTGGTCTCACACTAGTCATGTCCTTTCCTCCTAGATGAATAAAATGGGTTAATAATACCAAACAAACCATGTGACCGTCTCCAATTAACCACCATTGAGACTTTACTTGTGCCTGCACCCTCAAATCAAACATTATGTGCATTTGCTCAGTACTTAGGCTTAGCTGAAGCACAGTAATATCAACCAATGTCATATAATTCACATTTCTATAGTAACATTTCAATTACAACATTGTCATGATAATATGAAAAATACATTATTAAATATGATTTAATTATTTGTATTTATCAAACAGGCCATGAGCACATCCTCCAACGAGCATAAAGAAAATCAGGACAAGGCAAGAGTTAACACGGGAGGGCCTTACATTGTACAAACTTCTGTCTACATCTTGAGTGCAGTGAAATTGTGTTAGTGTCTTCTAGTATCTTGGGAGCATTTAACCTTTGAATATTTAATAGTTTGCTTAAGCATGATCCCATAATACCACAATGAATGCAAAAATATAAGATGTTACATACCAGAAATTCCAACAAAATTAGTGGATAGAATACTTATTGGTGAGATTCTAAACTAATATATGAAATAAGCAGATACAAAATGGATTGTTATATAAACTGAACATTCATACAAAATCTCAATTATATAAACTTTTAACTAGTCTCTTTTTTCACATATGCAAAAGAAATTGTTACAGTAGTCTCAAATAAAGTTTTAGATGTGAAGGTAGTCTGCAGATAAAAATAAATAAAATAACTAGAAAGAGTCATGTTGAATGAATGACTAGAAAGGTAGTTTGAAAGTCTCTTTTCAGTAGCATTTTTTCCACTTCCTAGCATTATATTATTAGTGGCTAACACAACAGACGGAACAATAAAGATAGTGGGGTACATGACTTGCAGAGGATATATTTTTTTGTTTGAATGTTTGCTAATAAACCAATATTCTCTATACAGAGCTTCTAATTTCTTGCGTTTTCTTTATGCAGACAGATAAAGCATCCATGCTGGATGAAATCATTGATTATGTCAAATTTCTACAGCTGCAAGTAAAGGTTGTGATTTTAACTAAAAGTTCTTGTAAGCTGGCTTCTTCTGGTTGTTGGGCCAACACTTGTTTCTAAATTGAAGATGTGTTATGCAGGTTTTGAGCATGAGCAGGTTAGGTGGGGCAGGTGCAGTTGCACCTCTAATTGCTGATGTTCCTACTGAGGTATGTGTTCAAGTATGCTATATATCTCATGTTTGTAGTTATCTTGGTACCCTGAGGAAGTGATGTAGACTAATGTATATCAATCTTTCAAATGCTGATTTAGTTAATGTCCTCGTTGATGTTCTCTTCAGGGATCTGGTAGTCTGGGATCAACAGCTTTGGTTCAAGCATGCCAATCACTGCCAGAAGATGGTCTAGCTTTTGAGCACAAAGTTGCAAAGCTCATGGAGTCCAACATGACCAGCGCTATGCAGTATTTGCAAAATAAAGGTCTCTGCCTGATGCCAATTGCACTGGCCAGTGCTATATCAAGTTCAAGTGGAAAGCCTCTGCTGGGAGCTGGGTCAACAACTTCTGTGGATGGTACCAATGACAGACAAAGTTCAGGAACACAACTTGCTACATTACCTATCAATAACTGCTCACCTCGTGTTGGAATTGGAGCTGGTGGGTTTGGAAGTGATGGCTCTTTAAAGGAAGTGTCAGAAAAGAAAATGGTGAGAGAGGTAGGCTTAAGTTTCAATAAATAAATCAAATTTAGCTGTGTCTGGAATTTAATCAAGTGCACTCTTAACTTAGGAATAAAGAATAGGGAAGATATTTCAAGTAAGACTGAAAAAGCTTGTCTAAGTGCAAGTTCTTTGCTCAATATGCTTTGGTGATATTGCTATAGTTGGTTATTTTTGTTAACTACAGATATTGTGCTTCTTAAAGATATTTCTGACCAGTCATCCACTTCCTTATTTTATGGGAACAGCTGTTTGAAATTTGAATGAAAGAATTTACAGCTAAAACATGAATTTCTAATCCTGTAATTTCTTCTGAGTGCTGCAAATAATTTCTGTTCCTTAGACTTCAAGTTTAGAACATATAATTTATCCACAAAAAATTCTGATTTCATGAGTGCAATGTGAAGAGCACATTATCACATGGCATGAGAAAAAACAGGATCATAAGTTCATTCCTCCATAAATGCTACAACAGTTTCTGAAAAAGGCATGGTAAGCATGGTGAAAACCGAGAAAACGCGGAAAATTGAGGGAATCTGGAGAGGTGATTTCCAAAGATACTTGAAATGGAGCTAGATTTGGAGCTATTTGAGTGTGCTTCAAACATAGTTGCACTACACTCAAAAAAACCTGTGAGTAACTCCGAGTAATCACAACCTGTGATTAACCCCGAGTAATTACAACATGCGATTAATCCTGAGTAATCGCAACCTGCAGCATTTGCTGTGTCATTTCCTGAATTGAAAAAAAAAGGAAATATTTCTTATAGTTTCCAAATATAGCTCAAACAAAGCATCTGAGAACACTGATACTAATACTTAGCTCCTTAAGAGCATTAACATATATATAACATTGTAACAACTTAGAAATTCCTTCTAAGTATTACTCGGAACAGTATAAGACCAAGAGTCACCATTAAGAATTCCACCTTAGATGTCATTTCGGTGATTTGAACTTGGGTCTCCACTATGAGAGTGCAACTCTTTAACCACTTTATATATATATATATATATATATATATATAAGTTTTTTGAACTTTGATTAGATCTCTTTTAGAAGTTAGTTTTAAGCCATAGTGAGGGTTTAAGTAGAAAAGTTAAAACCATAGGGTTGCCCCTAAAATAGTAGGCCATGCTTCATGGTAAGAACAAATGACACATTATTTGAGGGCTAGCCGTATGCTTTATAAGTTTATACATAAACCTTCTTAGTTGAAAGTAAAACGATTTTTTTAGAAGTTTTATGCAAATATTTATAATTAGATTTCTTATAATGTATAATGTTTGTTTTTTAATCTATAAGTATTAATGTAAATAACAAAATTAGTTTTTTTTCTTTGCTTTAATAATTATTACATTGTTATGTAGTGCACAACTTTTTGCCCATTTCTTCCTGTTTTATACCTGAGCATTGAATTCCATTAGTACTTTTACAATTCCGTGTCTATGCCACATAAATGGAATGCTACGGTGGCTCAAAGTATTATTTAAGAATAGATAAGTATTTGAGGTGAGGCCAAAAAACTGATATTGCTTTATTCATATTACCATTGTTGTACTGCATATATTGTGCATCAAAAAGATCTTTCCTTATCATACACCTACATAGATGGCATGGAACATCTTCTCATACGGAAATATTGCAGCCAAAACATGAATTTATAGTTCTTTAATATCTCCCAACCACATCAAATCTTTCCACACGAACAACATGAATCGAAACAGAATCAGAAATTCACACACAAATAGCACTGCGATTTCTGTAAAGGCATGATGAATGTGCGAATCTTTAGGCACTCTTAAAGATTTTCCTCTCAGCTTGATTTCATTTGAAACTCACTCCGATACCAAGAATCAAGATTATGGCTTTGCAAGCGCAAAAGGATGGGGGTAAAAGTATGGATGAAGCAGAAAATAACAGTATAATAGTTCTCAGGCAAACTTGCTGCTCAAAATGTCACTGAAACTTGGCCCTCTGCTTCCTGGTATCAAACCCTCCTGTTTGTTTCCAATGGCGCTTTAGTGTAAACACTGAGCTTGCTACCAATGGTAGGCCCCTGTAAAACAAAATCCCTGCATAAGGCCCGGAGTGGCTGCAGCTCTCCCTGTTTTGACATCTCAAAACTTTATTTAAAGTTCAAGTTAAGCTCACTAACATATATTTTAATGGTCTTGAACATTATTAAGTGCTAATTTGTATATTACATTTCACAGAACTTATATGACCAGACAACAATGGCCAAACGATACTAGCAATAAAAGAATTAGCATTTAATATGCTAGATTCATGCAAGAGTATAGTTTGCATGGAGGACAAGTGGCACACACACAAGAGGGTTGCATGGAGGACAAGTGGGAGGCTTCGTATTTCCGAACTTGTCAGTCTTCAGTTTAGCTTTCATTTGGGCCTTATAATTTATTTTGGTGTTTAATTTAACTTTATTAATTCATTATTATAATATTTACATCAAGCAAATAGATTTAAAATATTTGCATTTTATAAACTATAAAGTATTTCTTTCCAGCTTTAATCCACCTAAGCCAAATATGCAATCATCTGAAAACTTCTTATAATTCCATTACAGGTTAACTGTATCAAAATCTCCTTGCACAATGTCTGCAAATATGTAAATTTTTTGATGTACATATACCCAAGGGCACAGAGTGGCATTCTTGTTAATTTAAAAGAGCAGATTAAAACAAAACAGAATTTAATCGAGCAAATTGGACACACAGAAAAACACACAACAGATTTACGTGGTTTACCATTAAGGCTACATCCACAGGAAAGCAGGGAATTACTTCATTTAATCAATATCCAAAAATACACTACATCTTAGTACATAGCCTGCACACATCCATTTATAGAGTCATATTCGACTATCAAGTGAAGAGTCAGGTGAATGCGAATGATCATGTGATCGTTGGGCTTCACATTCCTAACAATCTCCCCCCTGAAGTCCAACCTGCACAGCTATGCACTGTGACATTCCCTGCATTTCCATTTGTAATCTTACATTGCAACTAGGTCCCGCGAAGATTTTAACTTTGCCAAAATTTGTTCAGGGACACACCGGATTAGTCTTCTCCAGGCCAAATCGGATAAAACAAAGGTTAACACAAATGCACCCATTAATCGATAATCAGAAACATCGTCCCCAGAACTGACAACATGATCATTCTGTGAAGTTCTGAGCATCTCCAAATCTTTCCGAATTTGAGAGTTCTCATCAATTTCTATAGTTTTCTCCATCTGGTGTAAAGCCAACTGTGCAGCCTCTCGTTCAATTTCCAGCTTCCATTTTACTTCAGCTGCAGCCTCTGCTTCAGCTGGCATTCTAGCCAGTTTGGCAGCTTTTGCTTCTGCTTGAAGCCTTGCTTTCTCTTCCTGTTGTCTTCTCTCGAGTTCCTCCCTCTCACGCCTCAGTTTCTCTGGACCTCCCCTGTCACCCTAGTTTAGAGTTTTCTCTTGAGCTTTCAAGATTGTGGCAGCAAAACGACTCCTTAACAAGGCAGCACGATATAGCTGTCTAGGGAGACCTCAAGCACTGAAATTAGGCCATAATCCATCAAACAGAAATCTTCAAATGCCCTCACCATTGCCAGACCAGGAGAGTCATTATGTGGCAGCCAAACCCTTGGCACATCAGGCTCATCTTGCAAAGCGAAAACTCGTTCTTTGAATTGCTTTTTAGAACTTTTTCCAAAACGCCCTTCCATCTGAGAATCCATGTGAGGTCTAAGTCGATTTTTTTCAAATATTTCTTTGTCTTGCCATATGGCCCTCTCCTCTGCAATTTTTTTTCAGAAAACAATCTACTTCTTTTCGGGAGAATTTCTCTGCATGCTCTAGCTCCTGCACTTGCAGATGAGTTTTTGCCAGCTCATTTTGCAGAGCCAAAACAAGAGACACACTTGTAGTCTGTTGATCTTCCCGCAGAGGCTCAAACCACCCCAGCAAAAGGGCCTTCATGTAAGGCAATTCTGGAGTTAATTTAATTGCACACATCTCAGTGAGAAGCTCCCTGTACTCCTCCACTGCCTCTGCCATTAATGTATCATTGTCATCTCTTGTGAAGGACAGCCCATGAGTCCCTCTTATATTTATCCTCCCCTTTCTTTCCCTCTTCCTTCTCATCTTCTCTGCCCACAAAGCCATCGCTCTTCTCCTCCTCTTCCACATCAGGAGACTCTAGGACTGCGGCTCCACCATTCTTTGCCGCAAGAAAATTTCTTTCGTCAACATCAACAGGCTCCAATTCTACAGAAACATCTTTTTGTTTTGTTTCAATGCCTAGTTTGGTAAGGAATATATCCAGCTCAACCAATTCCTTCTTTAATTCTTCATTTCTTTTCTTTCCAGAAAACTCCCACTCTTTTGCAAATTTGTCTTTTTCTTTCTCCATACAGAAAATTCACTCTCTGAGCATCAAAATCTCCTCCTTTAGAAATACAATTTCTTTGTTTAGATGTTCCTCCTAGTTCTTGGCCTCTTCCTCAGGTTCATCTTCACTCGCCTGGTTCTAGACTGCATCCTCCTCTCCTTGGGAGGCATCCTCCTCATCTCGGAAAGCAAACTCCACAACCTCTCCTTCTTTAACCAGTGATTGCTTCAAACCCTCTTTGTTATCTTCTTTCTCTTTGCCAATTGCAGCCACAACTGCATCAAGAGTCGAGAAGGAAACAAATCTAGCATCCTCCTCTTCTTCAGCTGAATCCTTCTCATTTCTCCAGCCATCCCACCAATGAACACGGCGCCTTGTTTCAGGTTGCACTTGCACATTAATTTCTCCCGAATCTAAACTGCCAAGAAAATTCTTCAATGATAGAATCAGCTTCATCATCATCTGAAACTCCCACTTCAGCCGATCTCTTCACTATATAAAAGCACCCAGCTTCAGGATCAAACATCCAATCGTTTTCCATCTCTGCTCAGTACTTCTTCATGGCTCTGATACCAATTGTTAATTTAAAAGAGCAGATTAAAACAAAACAGAACTTAAATCGAGCAAATTGGATACATAGAAAAACACACAACAGATTTACGTGGTTCACCATTTAAGGCTACATCCACGGGAAAGCAGGGAATTACTCCATTAATCAATATCCAAAAATACACAACATCGTAGTACATAGCCTGCACACATCCATTTATACAGTCATATTCAACTATCAAGTGAAGAGTTCGGTGAATGAGAATGGTCATGTGATCGTTGGGCTTCACATTCCTAACAATTATTGCATTCCCAATAGAATACATAATGATTGATTTTACAAGCAAAAAGAGCTTATTTTGAAACACTATTTTTAATGGCATAAAAATATTCACATGGGCTATGAATTTACGGTTGTATCTTCAGTTGGTTTTAGATTTATCAATACTTTATTTTGCATTTGCATGTATATTGTTTGCAAAAATAGAATGTTTGTTGAACAAGATTGCTATGCTCTCGTAATGTGTTTAGATTTCTATGTATTATTGTTAGATTCCTGTTATAAGGAGTTAGCTTGATTGAATACTATTTTGTTGTTATGCAGCTTCGTTAATGTTGAGTTCAACAGGAGCGTTGCAACTTACAATAGATTGAAAGTATTCCAGCGATATGGAAAGAAAGTAGGTTCAAAGCATCTGACAAAGCTAAGCTTCAAATGGTCATTTTGAATTGTTGTGATAAAAAAATTAGTCCTAGCTATCAACAATATGCTTGGGCATCATGATAATATTTATGTCTCATAAATAACACAATCTTTGACCCTTTCTAACAGAAATTACGGGCAAGGAACTGTCATGGTTGTGGCATGGCAGTGAGCCTTTTCTTACTATTTTTTAATTTGGGGCTATATTAATTCACTATGAATCGTTTTTGACTGTTGGGTAGTTATATTGGATTGAATGCTACAGAAAGAACTCAAAACATATTGAAAATAAGTGGGCTTGTTTGTTGGGGTTGTGTGATATCAAATAATGGCATTCTTCCCAATATATATATACATATATTGGGAATTGGTTTAAAAATGAATTGCACGTGAACAAAAATAAGTAACACACGTGGGATTAATAATTGCTTTCTTCCCAAAAGGTAAATTTGTTTCTTGAATATTTTGGGAATTGGTTTAAAATGAATTGTACTTAAACAGAAAGAAGCGACATGCCTGAGATTAATCAGGAAGAAACTTCTGAGATAATTTTATTCTCCTTTTTAACTCAATAGTATGAGGTATCTGAAATTTTACACGGTCCTAATTATGAGCATGTATGCCTGGGTTCAACTCCAGCTGCTTGAAGATGAATCAATTAATAAATTTGAAGGTAATTTTATGTTCTAGGTCTTGCCAATTTAGACGGTAAATTGGTGTATAAGACCCACCTTGTAAAAGCCAACAAGGGGATTATTTTTCTTTTGACATATTGTCCAAGATAGACGTACTATACGTCTACAGCCCCTAGATATGAAAACTCCACTTAAATTGTATGCTAAAACAATGTAAAGAAGGGCGGAGCAAGAAAAACTCTTTTTCACATATTGGATTCCTTGCTTTTGTGCTTTTTTTACACAGTAATATGAAAAATTAAATTATATTAAAGTTAAAAAGCATAGATATGATGGATGATCAACATGAGGATTTTATTATTTTTAAGGATTGGTAAACTTGACATCTATAACTGGTTTTTAAACACCCCTTTTTCAAATGTTTAATGTTTGGTGGTGATATATTAGATGACCAAATAAACAAGGTGATTGGTGTAATATTGCCCTTAAAATTTACATTTGATATTGTGGATGTAATTATTTTCAGTTAGGTAGTTAATAATAGTGTTCACTTTGATTTGAAGTATCAATATTGTTTCATCAATCTTTGGTGGTTGATAGTTAATTATGATCTTTGTTTAGTCAAAGCCATTTAACTTTTTAGTCAAAGTCAGCTAACTTTTTCTTATTGAATTGATTGATCAACTAATTGGTAATTCAACTCTTGACATATTAGCTAGATGAGTAAACTCACCTCTTGATTGAGTCATTAAGAATTAAATGCATGATCTTTTGAAATGTTTCTCTCTGATTTATGTTCAAAAGGCTTTATATATTTGTAAGCAATCCTTACATCATATTTTTTCACATTCACAATATCAAGATGTAGATATTTATTTTCCACATAATTTGTTTACGTGTAGGTTTTCATTTGTGTAGATCTAGGCTTGTGCTTTTTTTTTCATTGAATATTATTATTTTTTTAATTGTAGAGTTTGATTTCTATAAGACTTATCAATTTGAAGAGTTATTTCATTACCAAATTCAATATATTGGTGAATTAAATGAACAATTTTTTCATTGTTAAAAAAATAAATCTAATGAGAGATTACTATGATACTAGGCATAATAACTAGTTTCACATGGTCTTTATTTACTAGCAAATCTTTCACAAGATCAAATTGAGAACCAATCATAGACATGCAATTAGTGTTAGTGTTTTGCTGTTTAGGATTTGTTTAAAAAAATATCATCAAAGTATTCGAGTTGGTTCCAAACTCTATATTTATAAGCTTTCATAGGGATTTTTTTGTTATGCATTATGACCTCAGATGCTTTATGACTTAAAATTGCTATAAACTTGTAATGGCCCGATCTCTTTCTTCTTAGCAAATCGTCGCTCATGTTCTGAGCCTCATATTTAGCTACTTTGTTAGTATAGTTAAATTGTATTATATAAGATTTGACTATTTGTCTCTTACAAAAGCTTAGGGAAATGCTAGTCACTGCTCCAATTTTATTCTTGGCACAATAATTATACATCTCACATCTCTAAAAACTATTACATGCTTCTTTTGAAATTTGTTGGATGAAGGCGTTTTCTTCATGGATTACATAGGTCCTCATATTTGTGGCATCAAAGATATCATGACGGATTGAGGTCTAAGTTTTACTAGCTATGCATTTAGTTCTATTTGCTTCTCTTCAATGGTAAAATATAATGAAAAATACCCTCTTCAACCTCTAAAGCACAAATAGGGTTAATCTTAGCTTGGGGTTCATGCTCAACATGATGTGTATTAATAGGTTTTGCTAAATTTTGGCCTTGGTATCATAGTTATTTTGAGACATATGGATACAATCCAAAGATAGATATCCCTAAACATGGTTTGGGATGTCTCTAGGGAAATAAAGTTCAAATATGATTGAGATCTCAATGATAGCTATGTGTTTGGTGGGTGCAATTATATTTGGGCAGCATATAGAGTAGGTTTTTAGGATTCCCAAGATTTTAATACGATTGTGATCTAGATTCACCTTTTCTCATTTTTTAAGGAATTATAGATGCACTAGCCCTCGAGTCTATCATGCAATTATGCAAATTTTTTAACCAATAAGTTGAGAGGTAAAATGGTGGAGGTCTCGATCTACCTACCTCTTGATTACACAAGAAGAATATATGTTACTTCTCTTGTATTATTTTTCTTGGAATGGTAGCTTGTTATTAGATTTACTTTTCCCCTATTGCTTTAGTGTTTCTTTCAATAGGTCCATCTATTCATGCATTGAAAGAATCTTCCAAAGAGAGACATTACCCATTCCTTTCGCAATTTGATCAACTACACTAAAAACTATGCTTTTTATGTGTAAAGCACCCTCTAATTTCTTTGCTTTTCAATCAAGGGATAAGTAACTTTAGGTTGGTTTTGGTGTGGAACATTCTCATCGTGTGAGAATAATAGGTACAATTTGCTTTGGAACAAAGGGTGTTCTTTATCTACTTATACTCTCTTGATTAGCTTCCAAAGGGTGTTCTTTATCTACTTATACTTTCTTGATTAGCCTTTGGCTGCTCTTTAGTGTCATTTTGTATCTAGCAAGGTAGTTTGATTGCATTACTGATCTACTTGATGTAAATTTTATTTTATTATTTGCATATACCTCATCTTCATCTTAAGAAATTGGTGGTTTTGTTTGATTTGTTTCAAGAGAAAACCCTTGCACTAAAGCAATTAAAGCCATATTTTGCCTTTCTACTCAAAGGAGGTTGCCTCTAAGACAATGGCTAGGAGCATGGAGGGATACACAAGGGTAGTCCCACATATTTTTGGTCTTCAACTTGTTTGTTTTGTACCATGACAAGGCATTCCACATTATTATTTAGGACTAATTGCAAAGGCACTTGGAGTGGAACAATCTACGAATTTGGACCCCGATTGGGATATCTATTTTGTTAGTTTTGATGTTGGCTGGTAGCCTATACCCTTCATTGTTTAAGTTAAAAAAGGTTTGGGAGGCAAAACAACTTGTCTCTAAAGAATTTAATTTATTGGAGACTATTCTTAGATAACCTTTACATCCTCTATTTCTTAAGTTGTTTGTAAGATGGCTTAAGAAGTTTCAAGAATAAGGGCAAACATTTGTGTAGGTAGATGTGCAAGTGCATTGTTATTAGGATACAATAGCATAGCCAACCTAGGTGCAAGTTTCCTTGGACATGTCACACTATTTTTGATGAGCACAAGGTGATATTGAGAGGTGGGGGGGTGAATCAATATCTAATAATCTTTTATTTTTCAAATTCAATTAATTACACCAACTACACATATGCAAGATCTAACAATTAAGTACACAGTGAAAACACATGATTTATGTGGAAACACTTTAGGGAGAATAAAAACAAAGACTCCAACCTATTGGAGGCTTCAACCCCCAACCAACTGAGCTCCAACCCAACAAGAGGCTCCAACCTCTATTTGATAGGCTCCAACCTATTAATTCTTAATTAGGTGATATAGTTTCCTTCTTGCACACAAATATGTTCCAAACTATAAATCCTTTCACAATCCTCACAAATCTTATTAAATCACAAATCTCTTCCTTCTCAAATTTGAATATAATTAATTCAACTTACTAACATGAATTCTTTCTTTTCATCACACAAATATCTTCAATATGAATCAAAATGACTTAATATTTCTGCTTTGAATTGCTTGTTGCTTTTGATTCCCAATCCTCCATCTATTTATATCTTCTTCACACCTCTTCCAAAGAGAGGCGACTTCACTCATTGGACACAACTCTTTGTTAATACATGCCTTTTCATTATATTTTTAAATGGGACGATTTTGTCTTATGTGGGGGCACACTTCTTAGGGGGTCGGCCCCATAGGTAATAATTAATTTTATTTATTTTAATTTTAAATTTCCTTTTAAAGAAGTAGGCCACATATTGCAGTCGTTTTTTCTTACTACCTTCATATTAATTATAATTTCCGCTCATTGAGAATATTAATTGCTGCTTCATATCATTTGCTCTCATTAGTCAACTGTTATTCTAATATGCTCTTGGATGAGGATGATATTTCATTTAATTCCATTTTTATATTTTCTTCAAGCCCATAAGGATCAAAAACTTGTCTTGAGTTCTATAATTTTAAATCTTTGAACAATGGAATTTGATATGAATATTGGTCGTGTGGTCTTTTGAGATCAATTTTTCTCTCGACATCAATGATAATAAATTCGTTCACTTTATTTGACAAAAACAACTTTGACAATCTCCACGACAAACTCTTTGACATCAATTAATACCTTTTCCACCTTTCACATCAATGACAACACATTCCAACGATTTTCTACTCTAGTTATGTTATAAGTTGTTGGAAAGTTAGTACCTCTCATATATTAGAGCATGATGGCTATTTCAATATTTAAAGACTAAGTAATATATCAATATGATTTAGGAATTACAACCCTTTATTCTTGTCAACTACAACATAGAGAGGTTATCACACTTATCTAAATCTATTAGAGTGCTACTCCAAACTAATCCTAGGTTGTTATAGAATTAGAAGATAGGTTTCTATTCTAGTCTAATACCTTTTCTTTACCATACATTGTTGATAGTTTTAGGGAAACATCTTGATGTGTAACATTATGTGCATAAAAGTTTGTAATATGTTTTTGAAAAGTTAAGCAGCATTACAGGGTGCCGAACCCTTCACAAAGGGTTGAAAAGGCCAAAGGAAAACATAGTTCAAACACAATTTGAACTATAGGCAAAACCAGAAACAGCTGATAGACAGCTGTCGAAAACAAAAACATTAAACAACCCCAGAACCAGAGGGGTCCAGGCTGACTCCACGAGACTTGGGTCGGGAAGCAACAACAGATAGGTGGGGTCCCTTCTTCTTCTGAAGGACAACCGATTAGGGAGGCCCGACGTCAACAACCACCGGGGAAGGAGAGAGGAGTGGCACCACCCCAGGCACCACAGGAGAACCACCAAGCATCAGAAGCGGAGCAACAGATAACAAATCATCTAAAGGAGCAAAAGAGGTGTCCAACAGAGGGCAAACAGAGACAACAGTGTCAACAGAACGCTCCAAAAGAGGATCCACGGAAGGGAAGTCCAGGAGAGGATCAAAAGTATGTTCAACACCTCCCAATGAAGAAGCATCTGAGGGAGAGCCCACCATGAGGTGATCCAAGAGAGAATCCTTCCACCAAGTCATAGCGCCCTTGCAGCGGACATGAGGACAGGCAGCAGCTAGATGACCCACCGAAAAAAACCTCCGACATTGAAAGGGGAGACCCTCATAGTCAAGGAGTTGCTTCCACCATCTGTCCTCTCCAATATCAACTAACAATGGGGCTACAGTGGTATGCCCAAACTCCCTAGTTGTAGAATCCACCATTAGAAATCGACCAATGGAATTGCCAATGGCCTCGAAGCATGATTCCTCCCAAAACTAGAGAGGAAGGTTAGGCAGACGGACCTAGATAGGTCTGGTGTTCAACGGCTCCATAAGGGGGTTGAAAGTTTGTAATATGTTGCAAATGGTTGGAAGGGGTTGTATAATTTTTCAATGGATAGAAGTGTAGACTTTTGGGTAGAAATTGGGATATGGTTCTAGATGATCGTAGGTATTGGCATAAGTAACAAGAGGATTTTCATTGTCCTATGGCACAAAAGGTTGATTCCTATCCATGGGTATAACATGAGGCTATTTGTAAGAGGCGCATCCAAAGAAGTTACTATAGTAGCTGAAGCCTTGGTTTGAAGCTATGAATTTTTCTTGAGACATAAAGGTTCAACAAGAGCTTGGGGTGGGAGGCTAATATAGATTTGGTAACAATCCTCACTCTCATAACTTGTTATCCAACTTTTTCTATAGACCCACTAGGTGAACGAAAATGTGCTTTGATAAATAAACTAAACTAAGATTTTCACCAAAATCTTAATCAATGTGAACACAAGGTCCCATTAGGCATGCTAAAAATGTTGAATTTGTAAGATAACCTCTAGGGTTGGAAGGTGGGCTCCTTGTCTATTATAGATTAAGCCTTTTTATCAAAAGAAAAGAAAAGAAAAGCTAAATAATTGAAAAATTAGAAGACATGATGTGTCAAAGCACACACTTCCTTGTAATATCTCACATAGCTCTTTAAAAAATCAAATGTTAGTCAATACAAACCAAAATAAAGCATAATTATGAGTGTAATATAAAATAAATTCATAGACATTTATAAAAGTAGGATATAAAGAGTCTCAACTTCTTATTGAATATCTCAAAATATGTTGTATAGATACATAATGAAAAGTCATATTTTTTAGCACTTGCATAGAGGTTCCTCTAGAGCTTAAAAACAAGGAAATTAAGAAATCAAACTCTATTAAAATATCATTGAGCTCATGTCTACAAAGAAAAAATTGCATTATAAATGAACATAGGGCCTTTTACTTATCAGAGACTAACCAAATTTCTCCTCAAAATATCCAAGATTCAAAACCTATGGCACTAAAAGAAAATTTCCCATTGAATATTATGTGGAAAAATGACAAAATGGAAAGGAATAATGGTATTGTATAATGAATGTTTCAGGTTTTGACCATGGATTTTTTTAGTAGCGAATCTTTGTCAACTAGTGAATAGTTCATGTTAGCCAATTCAAAATTGGAAAATACATTGCAACCAATGGGGTTGCCAAATCACTTAGATTTTATAAATTGTTGGTCCAGTGTATTTCAATTTGCAACCAATTTATTTTATGAGGCATATGTAATTAATAATTTTGCCATAACAAACTATGTATTTCTAATGGTTTAGTTAATATTTTCGCTTGGAATTTTGGATGCACGTATTAATTCACCTACATATTTTGACAATACCATTAAAAGTTCATGGTGTATGAGGACCCATTTCGCCAATAACATTAAAATTTCCCTGCATGTGAGGACCTATTTGGCCAATAATATTAAAAATTAACTACGTATGAGGCCCATTTCGCCAATACTATTATAACTCCATACTAATATTAGGTCCATAATCACCTTGAAAATTACAACATATGTGTTTTTTTGAAGTTCGATTTGCTCAACATTTACATGTATCATTTTATAATGATGTGGGATTCACTAAATTAATACTATACCATTTAAAAATCTCATGGAATTTTCCAAATATGAATTGATATAATTACAATCAAAACTCTGATTTATTTTTATATGTTTTTTGGTTTTGACCCCTTGATTAAGATCATAGGAAAGTAACAACTACATGCATAGCTGCAAGTGCATTAGCAAGTTAGTGAAAACTTAAAGGTAAGTGATCATTTCTTTATAGTGTTATAAGATTATTTATCATTTTTTCCATTCATTTTTACACTTGATATTAAGTAGGGAGACATCTCAGGCCCAAGGATCTATATTCTATGATTCCTCCTTAAACAAGAAGCCACTTTTTTGTAACTTTTATTTCATGAGAGATGTCGAGCATGGACAAGAGTAAGAATCTTGAAAGTGGTGGAGTGAGGTCATCAAAACACATAACCATAATTTCATACTATGACAATGTTTGTAGTCCATTAGATCAAGATGGAGCTACAACATCAACACTTGCACCGAATATTAAGAAAGAAGGAAATACCTCAAAGGAAGATCATAATGAGAATTGATTCAGATGACAATGCCACAAAATATGTTGCAAAGGATACCCATGGTGGCCAATATGAGTTAATTGACTTAGATGACAATACTATAGATGAAACTAGACAAAAGAAGAAAAAGAAAAGCCAAATAAAAATGGGACACAAGTGGGATATAACTGTTAGAGTAAAGGTTTTAACTTAATTATGTTGATTAAGTTACCTTTATCCCCTTCTTAAGATTTCACGTTAGTTTGCATTAAGTGACATTTAATAATTATATTAATTATTAAATGTTTTCTTATTAGGGCTTCTATTAAAGTTTTTCCTATTAGGGTTTTATTAGGGTTTGCATGATCTCCTTTTTATAAGGATTGATCCCATTGTATTTCATATCAATTCATTCTCTCATTCTCTCTGATATATACATTTTCAGTTTTCAGAGAACCCTTGCTTGTTTGTCTCCATCTCTTTTTTGTGACAGGTTATTTGCATGCAGGTGATCTTCGGGGTTTGTGGTGTTGTATTTTCTCAACTCCTACATGGTATCAGAGCTCCACACCTGCTGCTTCCTGTTCTTATTTTGAAGATTTTTAGAGCTTCAAGGGTTTGGGGCTTGTTTTCTTGATCCAAGGCATACCTGCAATTTTGAAGCATTTTCAGCTCAAACGGACCTCGTCATTGCATCCGCAATGGTCCAAAACCCCTAAATTGATTGTTCATTCGTCCATTTTGGACAAAGTCGAAATTTGAGGCAAATTTTTTTTACAATACAGCCGTATGGCCGTCCGCCTGCCTGGTAAATTTTATTTTTCCGCTTATTTTTCGGAAAAAAATTCGTCAAATTTTTTATTGCAAAAAAAAATTGTAATTGAAATTTTTGTTTTGATTTTTTTATTCAAAAAATCAAAGAAAAAAAAAGCAAAAATTTTAAGCCTTTTTAAGGCTTGCTCGGGCCTTAGGTTTGGGACCTGCGCAGGCCGCAAGTACCTGCGTAGCCCTACGCAGAGTACCCTGCGCAGTGTACCCTATGCTGCATGGGTACGGTGGGGGTGGGCCCACGTGCCTCCCCCACCCAACTTTTCTAAAAAAAATTTTCTGTATTTTTTTTATATGATTTTTTTAAATAAAAAAATCAATCTTTTTTTTTATATAAAAAACATTTTTTTCAAAATAAACCCAATCGCACTTTTACGGTGACGGCCGTTTGGCCATCAAATTTAACCCAGTGTTTTTGTTGCGACGACCGTATGACCGTCAAATTTAACCCAGCGTTGACTTTTTCCCTCTTTGGACCTGATTTCTTCTAGAGGCCGTAACTTGGGCATACGGTATCGTTTTTTGGCAAACGAGATATCGTCGGAAAGTTGGTTTTCTCATCTTTGCAATGGTGTGGGTCTCATCACTTTTTTTTTTTCGTTTGGTGCATTCTACAGCCAGTTGAAGACAAAGGGGCTATTTTCAGTCTCAAGCTCATAATTTTTGATCCATTTCTCCGTTTTTCGCAATCTCAGCAACGTTGGAACCATATTTCAGAGCTCTTCAGTTTGATCGATGCAATTTTTCCAGATTTCACTCCAAGTATATTTTATTCAGTTATTTGTGTTTTCACACTCTGGTGGATTACTTGGACATATTTGCTCTTGGAAACTTTTTGTTTGCATGGGATGCTTTGTTTTTGGCTGTTCTTCATGTATTTCCAGATTTGTCATTTTTGGACATTTTGAGCATCATTTGTAAGCAATCTTTTATGTAAACGCATTGAGATAAAGTGCCACACTATTGTACATGCATCTTTTGAGGATTTTGCACATAAGATTGTGCCATATTTTGTACTCGCACTGATATTATAAAGTGCCATGAGGGGTTGTGTAGTTTGCCTTTGTTTTGCCATCACATCTTTGTCCGGTGAGTGTCCCTCCACGACGACAGTGAATCCATACCATGGGGGGTTGTGTAGTTTTCCTTTGTTTGCCATCACACCTTTGTCCGGTGAGTGTCCCTCCACAACGACCATGGATCTATATGATTCCAGCCTCATGCATGTGTGTTTTGTTTTGCACACCACTTTTTTAGTTGCAGGTGCTTTCTTGTGCACTTTCAGATGTTGTTTCTTCTACTTCATGCACTACAGGGTGTTTCACATCATTTCAGTGGATCTGTCAGGTTCTCCCAATTCAGCATTATGGGGGGGTATTATATTGTTCGTGCTAATTCTTCCTTGGTTTCACCTTGGAAGGGATCTTCCATTCTCAGTTGATCAATGTTTCAGACTATTGGTTCTTGTGCCATCTGTATCTTCGTTCCAGGTGTTTGCCTTTGTTTGCCATTTGATTCGAGTAGTGTCGTATGGGCACTTATGCAGATTATTGTCTTCTTATTCCTGATCATCCTATCTTCAGTGAAGGTTCTTCAGCACCATAGCATTCATCTTTCGATAATTGTTTGCAGCTTCTTCTGCTTCAGTGATGTTCTTCTTTTTGGCTTTCTGCATCTCTTTTTGGAGTAGAGCTTTTTCCCATGAGGTTTTCTCTATTTCTATTTCTCTATTTTACAGAGATTTGGTTGTATTTGGGTACCTGATCTGGCCTAGTTGCCGGGACCCATGTTTGCCTTCTTGCATTGTAGTTACCTTTGCTTTTTTGCATTTTTTTGTAGCTGCACTGTTGCTCATCTTAAGAGGGGGTGTTAGAGTAAAGGTTTTAACTTAATTATGTTGATTAAGTTACCTTTATTCCCTTCTTAAGATTTCACGTTAGTTTGCATAAAGTGACATTTAATAATTATATTAATTATTAAATGTTTTCCTATTAGGGTTTTATTAGGGTTTGCATGATCTCCTTTTTATAAGGATTGATCCCATTGTATTTCATATCAATTCATTCTCTCATTCTCTCTGATATATACATTTTCAGTTTTCAGAGAACCCTTGCTTGTTTGTCTCCATCTCTTCTTTTGTGACAGGTTATTTGCATGCAGGTGATCTTCGGGGTATGTGGTGTTGTATTTTCTCAACTCCTACAATAACAAAGAATTTTTAGATTGATTGGGTGTCAAAGTACCCATTCATTGAACCAGTGGAGAATGCAAATGAAGATGGACCTCCAACAGAATGCAAGCATAAAAAAAATATATTTGGAAATATAATAGGGACAGGAACTTTGAACTAAAACTTGACACTAAAGAAAAGTATATTGGAAAAGTTTATGAAAAAAAATCATAGATGGAAAGGAAAAATCAAAGATAAGATGGAAAACAAAATAATAATGTCTTCATGTTAAGCATGCCCTCGAATGTGATGCGCATATGCAAATAAAGACAAAGATTGTTAAATTTTGAGGTTCAATTCAAGTTCAATTTGGAAAGATAATGACTAGGAGCACAAATGACAAAACTGTTCAGTTGAGTGTTTCTAGTCATATTTTGACTAGAGAGGTCCTATGAGAGACTACCCATAATATAATAGTTCATTATCTTTTTTGGGCGTTCCTAACTTTCCTAACACACATTGGTCAATAAATTTTGGATGTGAATGAGAAGTTGTCTTATTGAGGTGAAAAAAAAGATTTACAGGAAAAAATAAAAGAGTCAACCTTTATTGCATAATCTTTAGATGAAGTTACATCGGTAGATAATACTTGGATATGTATGCATGTGTATATTGTACACAAACATGTCTATCAATTTAATCTACCTTGTGTTTGTAAAATGAAGGAGAATATGACATCATAACATCCATTTGGACTAGTTAATAAATATTTGAATGAAATTGGAGGTATGGATGACTTCACAATTTCCAAAATGTTGGTGTGTGGGAGCTAATGGAGCTTCAATAATGCAAGGTCATAGGAACGGTCTTTTCTTAAAGCTACAAACTACTTCTTCACCATACATGATTGCCATTCAATACATGACCCAAAAAATAAATTTAACATTTAAAATTATGAGAAAGTCTCCTTTAGGATCAAAAGTTGAAAATCTAGTCCTCCTACTCTACTCATACTTTTATTGAAGTCCCAAACAATCTACAAAATTTTAAAATTTTATTGAGGGAATAACCACATGAAACAAGCTTCTTAAAGATGTTGATACTAGATGAATCTTCTTGCATGGACCAACACAACATGTTTTTCAGAATATCAATCCTTGATTGGAGTAATGTACAAACATCATCATACAATAAATAAAACTCCCGAACTCTTACATAGGCTAAGTGATATATAGACACTCTTAACTTTATCTAGTCTTCTCCCCATATTGGAGGAAATGAACAATTTTGTAAAAAGTCCCAAGAAAGAACTATGCATATTTCAAAATATAGTAAACTACATAGAATGGTATTCCTCACCCTTGATAATCTATATCTATCAAATTCTTCATTTATAAGTCCAAAATTTAGTAGTTGGATTTTGATGATAGATGTGAATAATCTTACTAGTTTTTTACAGTTTAATGCTATGTCTTTGTACATGGATTTGAGATACTAATGCACTATTGTACCATGGTCAAGTGCTCTACTAGTGAAGTAACTGTTGAAAAGGAAATTTTTAATGAAATTATTAATTCTATAAGTACTACTTTAAATAGTATTGCGAGATGTCTTTCCTTAAATATTATAGAACAATGCCATCAAGATGAACTATTTGAAGCCACATATATTGCGTATCCTCAATATCGGTTCAATCGTCATCCAACTGATTATCATGGAAGGATAAAGACCTTGGTCAATTATTTTTTTAAAAGTTCAAAACTCAATGACAATAAATAGAAGGAATTATAAATTAATCTAAGCTTATAGAGCAATTAGACTATTTTTCAACAACCAAGGGGGAACAATGATCTCATGAAGTGCTTTGCATCGAAGATCAATAACAAAGCTTTGAGAAACCTTAAATTAGAGTGAAATATTGTGTGATTCGATAATAAAATATTTCAAACTTGTTGATTTATATCAAACCATGATATCGGGGTCGGTGAGGATGGGAGAGTTTTCAGTACATCAGGGTTCTTGAAATCAAATATAAGAAACAAACTAGACAAGAATTTAGGAAATTTCTTGAGGACGTATACAACTAGGTATGATATTTAAAAAATTACATATATGAAAGGACACTCATGATCTGGAGGTCCATATATGAAAGAAGAGGGTTGTGCAATACTTAAAACCATAGTGGCACAATTGATAGTGATACAATGAATAACATTTGTATTGGTAATGTTGAGATGCAATTAAGCGAATGTATGCAAAGTGAAAAAAATGAAGATCAAAATCAAGATGACTCTCAATTTCATGGTTAGAGTGAGGTGATGAATTGGAAGCGATTTAGCAGTTACTAGGTATTTATACTTATTATTGTATTTCATGAATCATATTCCAAAATCTAAACTGTCGATGATATTTTTTTATTTCTATCATTGAATCTTGATATGCAATTAAATTTTTCATTTTCTATTTACAAATTAATAAATTAACATACTACTATTTTCCATTGTTCGACAACAACATATGGTTTTCTAGGTACATCAGAAATCACATCTCCAATTGAAGACACACCATCAACAACATTGCGTTTTGAAAGTACATCAACAAACACATCTCTATTTGAAGGCACTCCACAAACAACATCTCAAGTTGGAGGCACAACATCGTTTACATGTCAATATCAAGGTATGTCATCAATTGCACCTCCAATTGAAGGTACACGATCTATCCCTGATGTTGTTGACCTTCCCAATATTGACACAAATTTACATTTGAGAACTCCTCCTAGAGTTTTTCATAGAAAACCTACATTTTTTATTGATATTGATTCCAATTTTTTGAAATGGATGCCTAATAAGATTCCAAAACGTACATGTCAAAGATATGCACAGAGGATATGGAGTTTTTTTTTTCGAAGCTAAGTGACGGTGGAAGATGCCAACTATTTGTTGAAATGATGAGGCAACTCAAATTTAGGCCCACCATGAAGGCTCTTGGGCTAAGAGTTTTGAATGACTCAAGTGAAAATTCCATTGTAAAGAACTTGATGAGTGCATACGAGAGCGTGGGTTCCACCTCACGCACAAAGGATAACCGTGCCACACGACGTGTGATGACAACAACACCATTAAGAAGTCAAACAAGGAACAAGGTGAACCTTACAAAGGCAAGTAAGTCTTTGAAAATAAGTAGATCATCTCTAATGAGAGCCAAAGGAAGGCGTGAAAGAGTGGAGGATCCAAATAGCAACGAGTTATGGGAATTCTCGGGTAGAGTGCCACAGAAAGACACAAGAATTGTTCAAGGCTTGAGATCTTTAATTGTGAATTATTGGAAGGATAACACAAGGACCTCTCCTAATCAAATAGATGTTGTAAGAAGGAGAATTGGTAGTAAAAACCGTGAGCCACATCCAATGCATTATTTGGATACCACTCAAACCCAATTTTTTGCTGATTTTGTACAGAAGTTTCCTGAAATTAAAATATGTCAAAGGTATTTTGAAATGCTAAAGCCTTTTTATGTCAAAATAAATCACACACGCACTACTTGTTGTTGTAGGGTTCATATTGATTTTTCTGACCATTATGATGTTTATCGACGTATATGTGTAGATATGCATACTGATAATGTTTTGCAATAATGTAACATAATGCATCCACCTAAATCGTCAAGGAAATATTTGTCTTCCATTTTATGTGAAAGAGAGGAATGGTCAATTTTTTTTACAAAAAATCATGTTTGGATGGCATATGTGATCATTTTGGTGGCATGCAAAATTTGCCAATTTGCCAACACATGGCTAGTACACACACAATTGGAGACAAAATTGTGGAATTTGCCAAATATAAGATAGTGGCATACAATCTAAAAGATGGGAAAGAAGAACAAAAGTGTGAATTGGTCAGTGATAAGATTCCAGTGTATCAGTTTATGGGAATTTTCTGTGATCAGGTGGTCTATGAGTATACAAGACATACACACAGAGCATAATGGTTGGACTCACCATTCAAGACATGCAAGGACACATTTCCACTTCGTCATATCGTTTCAGTTGTCGACTTTGCTGAGAACTACACACTACAACCACAGAACAAGGTGTAATCACAGTACTACAACTCCACACAAGTTGCTATATTTTTGCATATAGAATTCATTCATGCAAATGATAGTACAAAGGAAAATAGGAAAGTATTGAGGGAGTATCACTTTTACATTAGTGATGATCACACACATTCTATAGAGTTTGTGCAAGGTTGCTTTCATACGTTCTATGTTGATCTGGCTAGTAGGGGCATACCATTTAGTTAGCATATCATATGGTTAGATAATTGTACATCCCAATTCAAGAACGCCCAAATGTTTTACTGGTTGAGAAGGATGCATAGGATTAGTGGTGTTCAACATATGTGGAACTTCTCAAAGGCCAGGCATGGAAAGGGGGAGCATGATGGAGCAGGTGCATGCATCAAAAGATCCCTAACACGAGAAGAGTTAATGTACACAAACATTGTAAATTTGATAGATGCAAGATCAATTGTCCAATGGTGCAATGGTGCAATGGGTCCAGGTAGTGAAGGTAATTCTTTAGTTCGTAGATTTATTCATTTAGTAGATGATACTAACATTGCAAAATATGAGGATTGTTGTACACTAATAGGATTGAGCGAGATACACTCTTTTAGAAGCTCCAATGCAGGTACATGGACTGTCCATACAAGGAAGATGGCACGCTTTTGTTATGCATGTACACTTCAATCATGGAATGATTGCGAGTCAACAGAGTGGGTTGACGAATGGTCTGTAAGAAGTCTAACCCCACTTGACGCTTGTCAGCACCTGACGACTCTACAAATCACGAAGATGCAATCATCCATTGAATTTGATCATGTATCGAACCTACTAGAACCAGGTAATATATCTTACAAGTTTTATTATGTTTCTTAGTAAATACATCTAACAAGATGAACATATCAATGCAAGGCATGTTTATGCAATGATTGCAAATGAAGACAATGAAGAGGGTACATATTATTACCTATGTCATTGTATTGAGGCCAAAAATAAATTGGAGCCCCCAATTATAGACGGAGAAAACATAGAATATCCTACTGGTTTGGTGGTTGTTACTGGAACATGGCTTCAAAGATATCCAGTTAAGAATGTTCAGTTTGGTTGTTTGAGGACTTCGACACGCATCAAAAAATTCTTCACTATGCGAACCTTGTCGTCGCCACCAATGTTCATTTGATCAAATATAAGGGCAAACCCGTGAACAAGAACTTGTGGAAAGTGTGTGAGTCTGACCACGAGGTAATACTTGACACAATAAAGAGTAGAGAAGACCCAGATGGTTCCTTAGATTGATTTGTAAGTATGCACATTGAATTTGTAAAGTCATGTTATTGATCACTCTTTTGGACCAACACCTTGCAATTAGGATTTTTCACCATTAGTATTTGATGTCATATGCATTTACGAATGTCATTGATCCTTTTCTGATTGTGACTATAGGTAATACTGAAGTTTGTCAAAGTATATAAGAAAAGAACATCGGTTGGTGGTGCAAGTGTTCAGTGGTATGAAAAACATCGGTTGTTGGTGCATTTTCTGGTTGTCAATCTTCTCTTTCTTTTCCATCTCGTAGATTTATCAAATTCTTATATGCTACATGTTTTATGTTAAGCCTCTCAGTGATATATTTGAAATTTATACGTAGGATCATCGAGAGATGATAAAGTAGTGAAGGGGCACATCACCATTGTAGGACCTTCAATCAACCTCCTTATCTAGCATGCATGAAGGTGATGGTAGGTCTCGTCAGCTGTATGACTGACATTATTTAGTTATTTCTCATTTAATGATTTTTATGTGAGTCTATGTCTAAGATTGAGAGGCTTTTGCAAGTTTTTTGTGGAGCAAATTCCTACGATACTACACAACCACAGAGAGGCTACTACCCATGTGTTTCGTAGGGAGCAGGGGATGTACATGTTTTGAACCATTTTGGAATGCAAATAATTGGGCCAGCTGAGGTGGAATGGAGAAACGAAATTGGGCAACAACTCCTTTTTTTTCTTCTCAAGTACAATATATTTCATGGTCTGTGCTGCAAATGGGAGGATTATTTCCTTGCATGTATGGATACAAGTATTGAAAAATGGGAAGATTTTCAAGATGTTCTTCCATCACTATTGTAATATTTTTCATTGACTTAGTGTATTTTTTTATATAAAAAAATTATGAGAAATTAATACATGCAAATTTGTATATTCCTTAATATATGCCTCAATTAAATGTGTATATTACATTTAAAATTAGTTGTAATGCTTCATGGTTTACATTTAAAGTTTTCTTCAAGGAAAAACATGTGGATTTATGAGTAAGAATAAAATAATGTCTAATATAATTGTAGAAAGGCATATTTTATTGCCCCTACTGATGCAGAGGTGGTGGTAACCCAAGACACAAATTGACACAACTTCTCTCAAATATGCCAAGCAAGACATCAACTTTCAATTAACTCAACCTTGTAAAATAGCATCAAACTCAACAAGGACCCTACAAAGGTTGTCAACATCCAAGAAATGATAATTAAATCAACTTTGCATAATCCCCAAGGTAGATTCATTTAATTCCTCAGAGCTCACCTTTTGTCAATCCTACCGAATTGGCAAGCTAGTGAGCTCACTGGCTTGCCAAATCTGTAGGGTTGACAAGGTAGGGGCAGTGTATGCCTCATAGAAATCGATGCAACCTAGGTCATCTCTAATATACCTCAATTCCACCTAAGACTCCTTTGGAGAAACTTACTAAAAAATTGAAACCAACATTGTCCAACCTCACTTTTTCATGTAAAAACACCCCAAATGCCACCTAGGTCATTAGCAAAAATTGGTATGCGCACCTCCTGATGTAGAGTGGATTAACGAAGATGTGATTTGACACAACTTATCTCAAATATTCCCACTAAGACATCAAAATTCACTTGACTCAACAGGGTACCTCAAATTTCCAACCATGGACTCTTCAAAACAACATTAGGCCTTAACTTCCTTGTAGCCCTGTCAACTAGGACAATCAACAATAAAACTGGTTGGAGACAAGAACCAAAAAATTGACATAGGTTTCAGACCCCTTATGTAGGCCTCTTCAAACCCCCAAGACCTTAGGGTATGACATTCAAAAAAACAACTACTATGGACCAATCTACAATGCCACAAGGGGACCTAATGAGGCTGTTCCAAACAAGAACCAAGGTATCTAGGAACTCCCCATGATGCAGAGTGGATCAACCAAATAGGAGAGATGACATATCTTCTCTCAAATATGCCCACTTGGACATCAATTCACCAAACTCACAATAGGGTAACCTTGCCACTTGACATGGGATTTTGGCCAATCAGACTGAGACAAAGGTTTATACCAGATTTGTTACCCCAGAACATGTTTCTCCTGACCACTCCAGGACATAACACCATAACTTGCACCTAAGTAATTCCATTTTCTCATCGCTCTAGCCTTTAGGCATCTTTTACTCTTTACCCTTGTAGCACTGCCCGGTAGGACAGTCAAGACAAAAACCACATACAAGCCTGTACTAGGCCCAAACCATTGAATTTGGACAACAAATGGATGCCCCTACAAAGTCTCAAAGCCTCCCTTCTTGACGAACAAAGGTAAAGTCACAAAAATCCAAAAGTTAATGCTACAAGGTAGGCCTAATAGGCTACTCAACTAACCAAATACCAACTTTTAAAACAAGTAACCGTTACATTTCAAATTTGTTACTTTAAGCAAATTACAAATTTGCAACTTTAGACTCCTCCAACCTAATGACTACAACTAATGACCTCTAAACCCACACAAATGTCTTGGAAATAGCCTTATTACATCAACAAAACTCCATTCTTGCACACTCATATACAAATACACAAATTTGCCTTTAAAGACTACAAAGACAACTTCTAGTGCAAGATTGAAATTTTCACATTTTTGATCAGTAGAACCAAAACTCATCCTAAAACATACCTAATGGTCTTAATTGACCTTATTCAAGGCAGAGCATGCTCAAAATACCCACAACAACCTATTGACCAACCTATTCACCAACAAATAATCAAATATTGAGGGTGAGTTGTAGGTAAGGGTTTATTGAAAAACCATACTCCAAAGCTTCCCACAACCAACAAAATTCTGAAACACCTGCAAAAAGGTCTGCAAAAGCTTAAAATTTCAAGAGATATCACTGCCCCCAAATATTTTCTTCAAACCCTAGCACTAAACCACCATTTTCCACTAAAAAATGCACCATTTGAAATCTACAACATCACCTAAAAACCCTCTATTCGCCTCCATTGCACACAAAACTTTGCAAAACTATTTTATAACCCTAACTAAGTCTTTCCATCAAGTTACATAAGCATACAGTGGGTGGAAGGCTTAATATGACATTTTAATGCACTCAAAACCCTTAAAATAGGGTATACAGACCAACCCTTAGTAATTGGCTTCTAAAATGCACAAAATCACTTGAAATCCAACCAAACTAAAACTAAAATGGAGTTAAGTTTGCTTCCCACCTAATTCCATTGAAAAGAGAGCACAATCACTCTAAGACATGTTCAATCGACTCGATCTCTTAAGGGTCCAAAGTGCAAAAGGGAAGCAATCTTTGACAGGGTATTACTCGTAAACCGTGGTGATTACAAAATCTCTGTCTGAACCTACGAGATCATGTTGGTCCCCTCTACAATAACTTCTCTCAGTTTTTGCTATCTCAAAGGCATTTTCCTGTCGTGGAAAATTTTCACTTGGGGAAAAAGGTTGTCAAATGCAAGTAGTTGAAAGTTGCAAAGTGGTGCAACTTTCATTCTGCAGCTCATGTGACCAAATGAACTGTTTGAACACATCCGGGTGGGTATTTTTACGTTGGGCATGGTCCTCTTTCACACCCAAACATGCGAAACCGCTCTGAGCTACGTTCAACCGGATCGATCCCTTAAGGGTCCAAAGTGCAAAATGGCTGTGAACTTCAACATGCTAGTATTCAGACATCGTGACACTTAGAAAATTATTGTCTGAGCCTATGGGATTATTTTGGGCCCCTCTACCATAACCTCTCTTGTTTTTCGCTATCTCAGAGGTATTTTACCGTGGTGGTGAATTTTCACTTAGGGAAAAAGTTGTCAAATGCAAGTAGTTGAAAGTTACAAAGTGGTGCAACTTTCGTTCTGCAGTTCGTGTGACCAAACAAATTATTTCAACGCATCTAAATATGTATGTTTATGATAGGCACTAAGTTACTGATTCGTCCCTAGCAGAGCCCGGATACGATTTGATACGTATCGGGTACGAGATTCGGGTACAGTACACCCTGGATTCACCCAGGATTCATTTTTGCGCCTGTGGATTCGAGTTGGATTCGCCAGGCGCTTGCGGATTCGTCCAGGATTTGGCAAAACGAATCCAAGGTGAACCCGTGACGAATCCAGGCGTGAAAACGCCCAGTCCGCGGAAATTTAGGTCTTTTTTTTGACCAAATGTTGACTTTTTAATATTTTAATAATCATTGCAACCCTAATTCGTCCCTCCAAACACACTGAATAGGTTAAAACAATCTCATTTAACAATTTGTGAATGAAAAACAAGTTTTTTTGCCTCCATTGCTGAACTTTCTCTCTTGCTTGCACAAGCTTGAATAGACTTGAAGGCTAATCGTTGGTTGTTCAAAGTTGATTGTTGTGCTATTCCTAAGCACTTGCAAGTGTCCGTTCGTTGCCAAGAAGATTGTAGAGCAAGATTTCTTCAAAAAAGGTAGGTTTCTTTGAAGTTTTTTAATTTTTTTCTTACATATTTTTTAACAAATGAACTATTTTGTTTTGTTTTTATTGTTTTGTTGATTGTTCTCATTCTTTTAAGTTTTTTAGTTTCAAATTTCAATACCAAAATTATTTCAATTTGTTGTGCCTTAGGTATTACAATGGCATCCAATTCTTCCTCAGGCCAATCTTGTTTCAAAATAAATGCAACCTCTCCCCTTTGGAAATATGTAGAAGTGGTTCAACAATGTCTAGGTGGTGGAGTATTTATTTGGATTTGTGGTCATTGCAAAGTTCAATATACGAGCTCATACAGTCGAGTGAGAGCCCACTTGTGTAAGATCCCTGATAATGGCATCAAACCTTGTCCAAGACCTCCTTCTGGTGATGGCAAAGGCCTTCCAGATGATGTAGTGTTGAAATATATTGTTGAGCAAGAAAAATCAGAGCATACAGCTAGTAGTCTTAAAACAAGCCATCCTTTGAGAAAAGGATCTCGATCCATGAAACCCCCTACACCACCACCTACTTATATTCTGCCTACACAAAGCCATCCATTTATGAACACCCCTCAACAAAAAACTGTGCCCTCATCAAATAAAAGATCTAAGGGACCATTGGAAGCTTCATTTCAGAATGAGGCAAGACATATTGCTGATCAAGACATAGCAAGATGTGTCTATGCCAATGGATTGGCATTCAACGTTGTTCGTTCACCATATTGGCAAAAAATGATGAAATCTATTAATGAGGCTCCAAAGGGGTATAAGGGCCCAGGTTTTGAGAAGGTGCGTTGCACCTTATTGGAGAAAGAGGTGAAACATGTAGCAGACTCATTGAAGCCCATAAGGGATTCATGGATCGAAACAGGGGTGACCATCGTTTGTGATGGATGGAAGGATGCTAAGAATCGCCCATTGATCAATGTTATTGCCGTGTCCCCTAAAGGGGCAATATTTTTGAGAGCAGTGGATTGTGAAGGATAGGTGAAAAATGGTCCATTTATTGCTAACATCCTTTGCCAAGCTATTGAAGAAGTGGGCCATCAAAATGTAGTGCAAGTTGTAACTGACAATGCCAAAAATTGTAGGGCTGTAGGGTTATTGATTAAGGAGAAGTATCCCCACATTTTTTGGACACCTTGTGCTGTCCACTCCCTCAATCTAATGCTACAAAAAATTGGATCCAAAATTGAGTGGATCAAATAGTTGTATGCTGAGGGTGAAGACATCCAAATGTTTGTCACCAACCACCATATGACATAAGGAATATTCAGACAATTCTCAAAATTGGAATTGTTGAAGGTAAGTTAATTCTCAATATTTTTAAAATTTTAAATTTCATTTGATTTTGTAAAGTATTTATAAATTTAAATTATATTTTAATTTTAATTTTGATTTCCAAATAGGTTGTTGAGACCCATTTTTCCTCCAACACAATTATGTTGAGGCGACTTATAAAGGTTCGTGAGGCACTTTGTACCATGGTAATCAACCCTAATTGGTCCATATGGAGGCAATCTAGCAGTGAAAGGGCAAATAGGGTCAAGCAAAGGATCTTAGATGATAGTTGGTGGGATCCTGTTGAGTACCTGGTTAGTTTCACTGAGCCTATATTGAGCATGATCCGTTACAAAGACATGGATAGACCTTGTTTAGGAGAAGTATATGATGGTATTGACTCAATGATTGAGAATATGAAAACCATCATCAATGCAAAAGAGGAAGATCCTGAAGAAAAGTTCTTCAAAGAGCTACAAGAAATCATGGTTGATAGATGGAACAAAATGACCACTCCATTGCATCTTCTCGCTTTTGCATTGAGTCCCAAATATTATAGTCCTGAGATACTTTCTGCTTCACCAAGAGTTGCTCCATATAGGGATGTTGAAGTGGGTCAAGGGTACAAGGCAACACTTCGTAGAATCTTCAGTGATTATGACCAACGTGATCGAGTGAGGGCTGAGTTCATGGCTTTTGCATGCTCGGGTACTATTGATCAGAATATGGATGCTCTTCGAGACAAGTCCCAGGTGGATGCTCATAGTTGGTGGTACTTCCATGGGCAAGAATACATGCACCTCCAACCTATTGCAATTAAAATTTTATCCCAAGTAAGTTTTATATTTTGTAATTTTAATTTTTATTAATTTTGTAACTCTTAACTATTTAATTTGGTCTTAATAGGTTGCTAGTTCATCGGCTTCTGAGAGGAATTGGAGCACATACTCCTTCATCCACTCAATAAAATGCAATAGGCTACATTCAAAAAAGGCAGAGGACTTGGTGTATGTGCATTCAAAAAAATTAAAATTAATATTTTTATTAATTTTGTAACTCTTAAATATTTAATTTGGTCTTAATAGGTTACTAGTTCATTGGCTTCTGAGAGGAATTGGAGCACATACTCCTTCATCCACTCAATAAAATGCAATAGGCTACATTCAAAAAAGGCAGAGGACTTGGTGTATGTGCATTCAAACTTGCGCCTCCTTACACATAAGCAAAGTTCCTACAAAGAAGGAGACACAAGGAGGTGGGATATTGAGCCAGAGCAGCTTGACTTGGATGCTTCCACAAGTCACTTAGCTGCACTTGATATTGATGATGACTATGAGCCTGAAGCAACTACTGAGTATGAGAGTGGTAGTGTTAGTGCTAGTGGCAGTGCTTGTGCGAGTGCCACTAATGCTGTTTGTGGTTCTACACAAAATGTATCATCTAATGATGCTGATGATGCTACTTTTTTTGAGGACCCATATGATTTAGATTGATCATTGATCAATAATAGCTAATTCTAAACACTTGACATTTTATGTTTGAACTTTAATTTATAATTTTATATCATGACATTCGACTTTTGAGTATCACTAATATTTTAATATTTGACTATGAAAGTGGTGATGTATTTTTGCTATGTTATTAGACTATTAATATGGTGGTGTATTCTAAACTCAATTACTGCTGCAAATATGTATATATTTCTAATTTTTATATGTTTTTTGTATTGCTGAATCCAAGCCGAATCCAAGCCGTACCCAACCCCCAAATTTTTTTTTGCCCAATCCCGTACCGGATTCGCATACCCGTACCCGAATCCAAAAAAAATTGGTAACTTAGGATAGGCATGGTCCTCTTTCGCACCCAAACACGCAAAATCGCTTTGAGCTACGTTCAACCAGATCGATCTCTTAAGGGTCCAAAGTGTAAAATGGTTGAAAAATTTAGCATGCTATTACTCAGATACCATGATGCTTAGAAAATTCTCGTTTGATTCTACAAGATTTTGTTTGGCCCATATACAATAACCTCTCTCGGTTTTTGCTATCTCAGAGGAATTTCCTGTGGTGGCGAATTTTCACTTGGGAAAAAAGTTGTCAAATGCAAGTAGTTGAAAGTTGCAAAGTGGTGCAAATTTCATTCTGTAGCTCGTGTGACCAAATGAGCTGTTCCAACACATTTGAATAGGTATTTTTACGCTAGGCATGGTCCTCTTTCGCACCCAAACACACGAAATCACTTTGAGCTATGTTCAACTGGATCGATCCGTTAAAGGTCCAAAATGCAAAATGGCTGCGAACTTCAACATGCTATTACTTGGACATCGTGACCCTTAGAAACTTCTCACTTGATCCTACGAGATCATGTTGGGCCCCTCTACAATAACCTCTCTCATTTTTCTCTATCTCAAAGACATTTTCCTATGGTGGCGAATTTTCACTTGGGGAGAAAGTTGTCAAATGCAAGTAGTTAAAAGTTGCAAAGTGGTGCAACTTTCGTTCTGCAACTCATGTGACCAAACGAATTGTTCCAACGCATTCGAATAGGTATTTTTACGCTAGGCATGGTCCTCTTTCGCACCCAAACACGCAAAATCACTTCGAGCTACATTCAACCAGATCAATCCCTTAAGGGTCCAAAGTGCAAAATGACTGTGAACTTCAACATGCTATTACTCAGATACCGTTATGCTTAGAAAATTCTTGTCTGATTCTACAAGATTGTGTTGGGCCCATCTATAATAACCTCTCTCGGTTTTTGCTATCTCAGAGGCATTTTCCTGTGGTGGTGAGTTTTCACTTGGGGAAAAAGTTATCTAATGCAAGTAGTTGAAAGTTGCAAAGTGGTGCAAATTTCATTCTGGAGCTCATGTGACCAAACGAACTATTCCAACGTGTCCGAATAGGTATGTTTATGCCAAGTATGGTCCTCTTTCACACCCAAACATCCGGAATCGCTCCGAGCTATGTTCAACCGAATCAATCCCTTAAGGGTCCAAAGTGCAAAATGGCTATGAACTTCAACATGCTATTGCTCGGACACCATGATGCTTAAAAAATTATCATCTGATCCTACAAGATCATATTGGGTCCATCTACAATAACCTCTCTCAATTTTTTCTATCTCAGAGCCATTTTCCTGTGGTGGTGAATTTTAACTTGGAGAAAAAGTTGTCAAATGCAAGCAGCTGAAAGTTGCAAAGTGGTGCAAATTTCGTTCTGCAGCTCGTGTGACCAAACAAACTATTCCAACGTGTCCGAATAGGTATGTTTACGCTAGGCATGGTCCTCTTTCACACCCAAACACGCGGAATCGCTTCGAGCTACGTTCAACCGGATCGATCCCTTTAGGGTCCAAAGTGCAAAATGGCTGCAAACTTCAACATGCTATTAATCAGACACCGTGATGCTTAGAAACTTAACGTATGATCTTAAAATATCGTGTTGGGCCCATCTACAATGACCTCTCTCATTTTTCGCTATCTCGGAGGCATTTTCCTGTGGTGGCGAATTTTCACTTGGGGAAAAAGTTGTCAAATGCAAGTAGTTGAAAGTTGCAAAGCGGTGCAACTTTCGTTCTGCAGCTCATGTGACCAAGCAAACTGTTCCTACGCATCCGAATATGTATTTTTACGCTAGGAATGGTCCTCTTTCACACCCAAACATGCGGAATTGCTCCGACCTACGTTCAACCAGATCGATCCCTTAAGGGTCCAAAGTGCAAAATGGCAACTAACTTCAACATGCTATTACTCAGAAACCGTGATGCTTAGAAACTTCTCGTCTGATCCTACGAGATCATGCTGGGCCCCTCTACAATAATCTCTCTCGGTGTTTGCTATCTTAAAGGCATTTTCTTGTGGTGGTGAATTTTCACTTGGGGAAAAATTTGTCAAATGCAAGTAGTTGAAAGTTGCAAAGTGATGCAACTTTCGTTCTGTAGCTCATGTGACCAAAGAAAATATTCCAATGCATTTGAATAGGTATTTTTATGCTAGGCATGGTCCTCTTTCGCACCCAAACACGCGGAATCGCTCCGAGCTACGTTCAATCAGATCAATCCCTTAAGGGTCCAAAGTGCAAAATGGCTGTGAACTTCAACATGCTATTAATCGGACACCGTGGTGCTTAGAAAATTCTTGTCTAAAATTACGAGATCATGTTGGGCCCCTCTACAATAACCTCTCTCGATTTTCGCTATCTCGGAGGCATTTTCCTATGGTGGTGAATTTTCACTTGGGGAAAAAGTTGTCAAATGCAAGTAGTTGAAAGTTGCAAAGTGGTGCAACTTTCGTTCTGTAGCTCGTGTAAAAAAATGGATTGTTCCAATGCGTCTGGGTGGGTAATTTTACGCTAGGCATGGTCCTCTTTCGCACCCAAACATGCGAAATCGCTCCGAGCTACGTTCAACCAGATCGATCCCTCAAGGGTCTAAAGTGCAAAATGGCTGCGAACTTGAGCATGCTTGTATTCAGACACTGCGATGCTTAGAAACTTATTGTTTGAGCCTATGGGATCATGTTGGACCCATCTACAATAACCTCTCTTGGTTTTTCTATCTCGGAGGCCTTTTCTTGTGGTGGCGATTTTCTCGCTTAGGAAAAAAGTTGTCAAATGCAAGTAGTTGAGTGTGTAAAAATGACTTTATAGCCATTCCACCTAGTGCATCCTGCTGTAACTTAGTGGAATGGAATAATTAGGGGTAGGGAACATATGTGCATGGTTTTTGGAGTAGGGGAGGCGATTTGAGTGGTTTGGTGTGATGCCCTAGTTGGCAATTTGATGAGTTTTGGCAAAATTCAGTGGTTTAAGAGTGGAAATGTTTGAAATCCTTTGGGGTAGTAGTTTGTGAGGGAATTTAAAGCATGTGTAGGTTCGTTTAAGCATTTTTGATGCATTGGAAAGGTGTTATGAGTTATGGGAATAGGATTTTCAATAAACCCACATGTTTTAGGCTTTTAGCCATAGTAGCAAGGCAATGAACTATTTGATAAAATGCTTTGGTAAACATGTATGAAAAAATGTGGTATTGTAGACAAGGAAGTGAACTATTTGAAAAAATTCCTTAAAGAAACATGGTCTCATGGTGATGGAATGCCATGACAATCCATAGCTGTGATGATTTGTGACTTGAGGATTGTGATTAATGATTGGAATTGTGTTTAGTGACATTGCATGACCTCCCCTACGGCATCAATGTTTTAGGGTTGTATCCATAGCAGCAAGGCAATTAACTGTTTGATATAATGCTTTGATAGACATGTATGAAAAATGTGGTAGCATAGAAAAGGCAGTGAACTCTTTGAAAAAATACCTCAAAAAAATGAGGTCTCATGGTGATGGAATGCCATGACAATCAAAAACAATTTGATTGTCATGGCATTCCGTCACTATGAGACCACATTTATTTGAGGCATCTTTTGAACTAGTTCATTGCCTTGTCTATGGTTTGTCATGGTATTCCATCACCACATTTATTTGATGCATTTTTTCAAATAGTTCACTGCCTTGTCTATGCTATTGCTTACTATTATGCTTTTGATATATTTTTTCGAAGCATCCATAGCTTGTTCGAAATCACTTGTTTTAGGATTTTAGCCATAGCAACAAGGCAACGAACTATTTGAAAAGATGCTTTGGTAGACATGCATGAAAAATTTGGTAACATAGACAAGGCAGGGAACTATTTGAAAAAATACCTCAAATAAATTTGGTCTCATAGAATGCCATGATAAGAAAATGCAATTGGTAGCTGCTCCTAGTTATTAGTTATGCAATGTGAAGAAATTGCATAACTTCTTAGGTTGACTTTGTACAAACTATAGTTTAATTGAAATTTTGTCATCTATCAGCAATTACTTATTAGTTATGCAAAGTGAAGTAATGCCTGGACTTTGAAAGATGTGCAATGCAATGTAATCAATGACATGAATATAAACTACAAAAATCCATTTTTTACAATTAATTAGTTAAAATATTTATTTTATTTGCTCTCTATATCTCTATATGCTATGGAAATAACTTTCAATTTAAAAAAAAAGTTTTTATCTCTTGTACAATTTTTCTCGATTTTTTCACAAACTATTATACTTTTGGTTTGTCAATTTTTTCCCCAAAATATTTTTGCTGCTATGCATTGGAAGCATGAAGCATACATGTGAATACACACAATATAGGTGAAGTATACATGTGAATAAGTGAAGCATACATGTGAATAAGTGAGGCACAAGTAATTGAAACATTCCAAAGGATACAAACCACCATGAATGGAGCTTATTTACACAATACACTTTAGATGGGGCTTATTGAGCATTCAACAGTAATTAATTAAGCATGAGATGTGAAAAAAATCCATGCCTACAACATTCAAGCATACAACTTACACGATACGCATGATAACATCATTCAAGAATGACAGTAGCAAAATGAGAGTTTCTTTAATAAAAAAGCCGAAAGGCTATACAATGATATATATTGATAAAAGTATATACAATATATCCAAAAAAACCATATAGTCTTAGTACAAAGGAGCCACATGGACATAAAATGTCACGTATATATCGATAGTACAAAACATATGTTCCAAAATTCCACATAGGCATACAACAAACAACACTAATACATGGTCATTTCCCTCTAGGGGAAGGAAATAGATCTCGTGCTGCCTTCGAAATTTGGCTGGATGGACTGACTGTTGCTTCTCTTATCTTTTGAACATGCTCGCTAGTCCTCCTCTCTTCACTCTGGACCTTCAACTGATACAATAAAAAGTAAATATGTTAAAACATAGAAATTGAATTGTGGAATGACATATAACATAATATATAATCACTTACCACATACATATATTCACCATGCACATTTACAGCATCACCACGTCCACAATCTGGAGTAACAACCACCTGTAGCAACCATGAAGATAGAAATTAAACTACATAAAAGTATCGTGAAAATTTTCTATAACAGACTATAAAAGAGCAAATATAATGTCAAATCGACTAATCTATTCCATACCTCTCTCAATGGATCAGAACTAGCTATTGCTATAGAAACTCCATGGTCCATCGTGCCACCAACATCACCAGGGCTGTCTCTTGTCGACATATGCAAATGAAACAATCTCAGGTATCATGTTGATATAAAGACCAAGAGGGGATAATGGAACATAAGGTGAAATAAGAGAGGGTAATGGGATGGGAATAGAAGGGTGATGCAGAGAGGGGGCTCAAACTCATTCAAAGTGAAAAATTGCATTCAAGAGGCATCTAACAAGATTAAAATTTCCTATTAGAGTTATCCAAATAATCCTCAAAGCTTGACAACAATCGAGAGTCTAACTTCTCACTTTCACCCATGTAACCTAACAGTAGTGCAAACTCAATTTTTGGCCTTTAACTCCCATCCTTTCCAAAACAATTGACAATAAAAAGATGGATTCAGATACCCATTTTAGAGTTATACAACATATCTCTTAACCAGATACAATTCTTTTGGACCAATCCCTTGAAATTAGACCCTCAATGCTGTCCTAGGCTATGAATTAGGCCAGATTTACAAAGCAAAATACCTTTAAACTTAAGATAGGCCCTTGAAACCTTGGGGAAGCATTTCCTATGCCCTCAAACCTCTAAAACCACAATCAACACCTAGGGTTGACACCTACAACATAGAAAACTCCAAAACCCTCAATTTCATGCCAAGTCAAGAAGGTTTATTCAAAGTCCCACTTGCACAACCTCCCAGACCATGCCACCGACTCAGACATGTATATTCTGACCCTAATATGCTCAAAATTTGGAAAAAAATCCACACTCTCATTGATTTCTACAAACCTTAGACCCAAGGCTCCATCTTCATGTGTTTTTCTTCATAAAACTCATCAAGGCAGTAGGTTTATCTCCTTAGTTCCTTCTCCAAAACTCTAATCATGCAACATACAACCTACTCAGACTCCCTAGGGACCATTACACTAGTTACAATAGGTACAGTCGGGTTAAGGGACCTTAAATCATGATTTTGGTTACAAAACCCTCAAACAGTGTGTCTTCGGCCTGTCACAAGAAAACAAGGATATTTACCACAAATCATAATGGATCTCCCTCAAAATTGTTCCAAAAGATTTTTAACACCTTCCACCACAAAGTAAAATGATTTACATGGAACAATCAATCTGTATGGGCTTGTATAGGCCTACAAATGACAAGAAAACTAAGAAATTTGATGAAAAACAAAGATATTCTTATTGCCAATGCTTCAAACTTCAAACCAACATTAAAAGATGAGTTTTCATGCATTTGTAAAGGATTATCCTCATCAAAACAATTCCCAACTAACTTACAACTACTTTTTAAACCTCTCATGACCGTTGCATTTATGCAACTCACAAATTTGGCAATTTCAAGTTTTGACTCTTTATATTTTCCTAAACCCTCTTAAACACCTAAACTATTAAAAATAGTCTAATGAGACCTTATTCAACTAAGAAATCATGACTTAATCAAGAAAATATCATCCTATCTACCTTGATAGCCCTTGTTAACTTTGATAATTCCTTCCACATGATTTGCAAACCTTACAAGATGAATACAAAAGCCCCTCAAAGTTGATCAATTACAATAGAATGGTCACATTGGACCTTATTAAGACTCAAGGAATCAATTCAAACATACTAACACACCTTGCCTATCAGACACTTAATGAAGAAACATATAAAAGAGTGGTGCCCCTGCACCAAAGAGATTAATGGAACATATGATGGACTAGTATAGATTGATTGGATGGGCTAGGATGGGATAACAAAATATAGGGTGGAAAATTTGAGGTTAATGGGATGTGATTATTAAGGAATAATGCAACATAGGGTGAATTAGGAGGTGTCTATGGTTTGACTATAGTACACGAAGTTCGAACTTGACTTGTGTGTAGCAATAATAGAGAAGAGTTATCTAGGATGAAACGTGGATAAATATGGTATAACATAGGATGATATAAAGGAACATAGGGTGGAACATAGGGGATCATGGAACATCTAGGGTGATATAATAATGGCTACAATAAGATGGGAGTAGAAGGACATAATGACACATATCATGGACTAGAAGATATTAGTGGGATGGGCTAGGAGGGGATCATGGAAAATAGGGTGAACTATTAAATGTTAATGGTAAGGGATTAGGAAGGAATAAAGGAACAAAAAATGAATTATGAGAACATAATGTGACATGATCAAGGAATACTTGAATGCAATGTTTGTTTTTGTCATAATTTTTTTAGATTTGTATGTATGCAAAATTACGAAAACTAGCTAACATAGATTTACAACACCATTAATGAATAAAGGATACCTGAGTGTACATTGTTTTAGGATATGAATCGCGAGGTGTGGAGGAAGAAGGTGCACCAGGAAACTGTTTTAAATCCGAAGCATATTATGAGACAAACATTCAAATATAACATTCAATTGTTCAAATGCAATAATAATATCTTTAATACTAGTTGCATACCTGTGGACTCATCATCGAGAATGTATAAGGGTTTGTAGGAATAGAGCATGCCTCATGAACAGTGTGACCCCAAAATTTCATCATATCAAAATTCTACTAATTTAGTTATTTTTAAATTTCAAAATATAATTTAATAAACAACATTAAAATAACTTGCTAAATTTTACTTGAGTGTTAATACCAAATGTATCATTCAGAATATCATCTGTGAAATCCATCGCCTCTACAATTGATGTAGGCTATGTAGCTGCATCACGAGCACCCTGATAATTGTACGTGCAAACACCACCACAAGCGCCACAATGGTGGGGTGGATCTCAGGGCCTACATGTCTCCTCCACACCAGGCTCTACCAGAGGACTCACACATTGTTAAATGGTCTAGGTGAGTGAGCCAATCGACTTAATTGTGTCCACCTCTACATTGTCCTTAATAATGGAAGGAACAACGACATGCTCCACCATGGGTCTACCCAAGGCTCTCGGTGCCAACTATGGATTACATTGCGCACCGGGTCTATCATGTGTGGAGCCCCCACCTCTACCTTGAAAGTCTAAGATGTCACAATAGTTTGGCATTTTATTGAGGACAAACTAGCAATAGAGTTTCCTCAAAAAGTATTGCGACATCTCATGGTTATTGCATGGAGGTTGGTCAAATACCATCCCACCGCTCCCAAAATTTATTTTTAATCAACTCATGGTGGCACCAATGGATGGGGAACCTTCTGCATGCATGAGACAAAGGTTCATTAGTTTTCGGGTCTATAAATAGGGCACACAAGTCGGCTTTGCTAATTTTTAGTTTTTTGACATCTACATATGACAAACCACTAGCATAAAATTGTCTCATCTCATGCCTCTTATTTGACCAAAAATTCATTTGCTTGCTCATTTCTCCTACATGAGTTACAATTGACTTCAATGATTCAACAATCCCTCTCCTATAAGGGTGGGTTTCAACATGCTCGGTTAATCTTGCAATTAATTGTTGAATGTCTCTTTTATTGTTTTAAATTTGATTTTGAATATTTTCTTGTGTTCCTTGAGGATGCCTATGAATTTATGAAGGGGTTTTGGGTTGTTCTTGTATAGGAGGCTCTTCGTGAGGGGGTGATTGTGAATTATCAATGTTTTGAGGTGGAGATTCATTCCCTGAGAATTAGAACAAAGTTTTATTATAAAAACCTATTTAAATTTGCATTCTAAATCAAATTCAAAACAAATAGAATAAAAATACATACCTCTTTGCAATCTTTGACCTCTCTGAGGTGTTGTCGACATCCTCATGGAAAATGGAAAGCTAAGGATGCAAACAATGGAAGAGATTTGGTGAGCGCGAGTTGCAGACCTGAAATCCTCTTCCTCAAGCAGCGGGTTGAAGATAAAATGAGGGTTTGAAACTCAATTTTTGGCTTTTATGTCAAATAAGCCATTTGGCGTGCGCCAAATGGCTTATTTCGGGTTTTTTTTAACGTTTTTTCAATTTGGCACCTAAATTGTGTCACAGATTGGTGCACATACCCTGTAATAAAAAAAATATAATTAATTATTTAGTTAGAACAAAATTACAAAAAAATATGCATCACATCGGGACATGAGTCCTCTACTTATATCTAAAATACTATAATTTTTTTTTATCATTTTATTGTGGTTAGGGTGGTTAGACAAACACCTACTTCTTATTTTTTCCCTGAAATTTAATTACTACTGCATTGAAATTTTAATTTTTTACCAAATAGATTTTTTTAAAAATAAACCTAGTAGTTTAGAAAATACATTCAATTTGCTACAAATTCTATTGTTACATATTTTTGAAATAATATAGATAACTTATTCAAATATTTACATCAAGTTGCCTAACTCTGATTTTTTGAATTTTCATTGCCACTTAAGGGCCCATTTTTTCCATGATGATCCTGCACATACCCATTATAATTTGCACTCATGTTATAATGCAAACACTTTATAATGTATTTATGTTATTATCTTCTTTATAAATTTCCAACCCTTAGGGTTGGATTTTACTTGGGAATCCAATGCAGAGGGTTGGACTTACATGTCAACACCCACATACATGTTTTTGGTAAATTCTAAAAAAATTACACAATCGAGCATGCTCTCCATTAGGTTTGAACATATTTCAATGTCAGGTTGAAAAATAACATAGTAACACAATGAGATTCCTCTTAGCTTTCTAACCATGTATTTTTTACATTTTAAATATGTTAAGATTTTGATCTTTAATTTATCTTTCCAATGTCTCCATTTTTACTCAGAAACCGACGTATGGTATTTTTGGTTTTCATTTTTTACCCATTCATTAAAATTTGAAAAAAACTACATTTTTACAAACTAGATTATATTATTTACACATTAATTTTTATTATTATTTTCGATTAGTTTCCAAAGAATTTAGGGGGTGCATGCTCATTTATTTTTATTTTTTAGGATGCGTTTATTTTGAAAATTAGTGAAAAATATATATTCCTTAAAAAAATAGAAAAATCATTGGGCATAAACTACATGGTGTTAGCTAATTTTCATTGAAGCAATTTTTGAAATACTAAAAAAAAGTAACAATTTTAGGGGCAACACACTAGACGCTATGTTAATTTTTTTTGATATAAACAAGAGAACTTTGTGTGCTACCCCTATTTGAACCCCTTAATCTCCACCATTTAAAAAAAAAGTAGTTTAAAAAATAGATCCAGATCACTATGGCTCTTGTTCTTGTTGTGTTTTCAAAATTTGAGCCTAATTATCTTCAAATTCTCATCCAAGATCAGTATTTCTTGATTTCATAGAAAAAAGTGGCCACTTAAAACCCCCTTTTGGTCTCCCATTTCCCTACACATACCCCAAAACAATTAAGTAATTAGGATCACTTATAAAACTAGAAATCACCTTTCACAAAGTAGCAAGGAATAAATACTAGATTATACAATACAATATGATACATAACATATTAGAATACAATAGGATATATAACATATTAGATTATCCTTGATTATATAGGTAGGGTGAAGAGATAGGACAACACATGATCATGGCAAGTGCCATAATCATATGACATAAGACAAAAAATAAATAACATAAAAGTGACTTAAGTAAAAATAACTGTGTGAATAGGACCTAGATGAAAACCAATTAGGTAATATACCATTTTCAAACCAATATGAAGAGACTTGTGCTAAATTTCACTCTTGTGGATCTTAATCATAAATTGTTAAATTAAATTTCCTTAAAGAGGTCCCAATTTTCCCTTCCTTACTATCTATAATGATCCAACTAAGGTGAATAGTTCAAAATTGCACAATAGGTTGGTGTATTTACAAATCAATCCTAATTCATTTAAATAATCAATTATACACATGCATTAAAAGGTAGAATATTACATCATCAACATTTAAAAATTAGAACATCCCAATCAAGAACATTTTCATCAATAGATCCCAAGAGCATATTGTATGGTTTCTTACTATATTCAATCCTTGTTTATCATCACTATACAATCCCACCTAGGTGCTTGGTAGCTCATGCACATACATAACATATATTTATTTAGAGCCTATCTCTATTCACCTATAATATATATTTCACTCTAGATACTCATACTAAATATCTCTTAGAAAAGGTTGTGTCCATCTTGGTTTGTAGTGTCATACATTTAGTTTTTGTATTTATTTATACCTCTCAAATCTAAATTACTAGGTCAAAAGTGAGGAAAAGTGATTAACATGCACATGATCTCATTCTAACTACTCTCATAATATGACTACCACCTTGTGAGACAAGTGGTCTATAGTCAACACAATCATCACATGCTAGTGAAATTTTCTACTAATCCTTGTCTCTAGTACCTATTATAATGTGTTCACATCTAGAGAGGTATCTCCTTCATACCCATCACCTTCTCACCTCCCACTTGACTTATAGTGACTTATTCACTATTGTTTTACCTTGTGCCTCTCCTAGTCTCTCATCATATAGGGGATATAATAGTGCACAAGGTGATCATTTACAATGGTCCCTATATGTATATATTTCCCCACATTATTTCAACTACCATCCTCATAGACTCACCAACCTTATTATCATATGGGTGAAGCCACAATAGTGGTTTACAATTCACATGAGGAAGGAAAACTCACAAAAAATGACCCCAAGGCAAAAAAAGTGATTTTAGGGGTTTGTACGAACCTTCTTGTTTGACCGAACCAAAAAGGGGTTCACTCAAACAAAGGTTCAACCGAACCCCTTTGAATTTTGGCCACCAAAAGAATCATTACAATGCATGGGAAAGGGGTTTGAGCGAACCCCCTTATCCCTAATCCCCCATCTGAGACATAAAAAAACCCTAAATTTTGGCACTTCGGAGCTCGGGTTGAGGATGAAAATGGAAGAATCTTCACAAACCCAACTATAATCAGGTAGTCCTCAGAACGAGCTATCCAACAAATATAATTTTAATATGTTTTGGTTTTATTATGTATGTGTTTTTTTAGTTTTATTAAACATAGGTTTTTCACCGAAAATCAAGCTCTCTATTTTGCACATGCGAAAAAATAGCAGATTATCAAAATATATATTTTTAAAATACGTTGAGGTTGGGTATTGATTTCTTTGATCTATTAAAAAAATAAAAATTGAATTTTGATTCATACAAAAAAAGTTATGTTGTATACAATCCGCCTATGTCTGAATTGCAATTGGTTTGACTTTGAAACTTGATTAAGGAAAAAATATTCAATAAAAAACTATGAGACTAAATGAAAGTGCCAGATATCGTAGTTACAAATCTAAATTTGAAAAAATTATAATTTTATCCTTCATACAAAAAAAGTTATGTTGTATACGGTGAACGTCACTTTTTTAAAATGTTGTTTTATGAAAAAAACCAATTTTTGTGGGAGATGGAAAAAAAAGTGCAATCTGATTCCAAAAATTTTGAAAAAAATATTTTTAGAATCTAGAAAGAAAATGTGATGATACTCTAGTTTTCATCATCTTAAAATTCCTCATGGTTTAGCCGCTATAGGTTCCCGAATATGAATATTTAGTTAAAAATAATAATTGCAGTGTCTAGTTTGGCCAAAAATTGTAAACCACTATTGTGGGATCACCCATATGTATGTACCTATGTATGGAAAATGTTGGCCTTTAATCTCATTGAGTCTAAAGGGTAAGTTATAATGATGTATTTTATATATGTGAGACTATAGGGGCACATCTTATTGAGTTCCAAACTATGAAAGGACTTACTTATATCTACACTACTATAGATAACTCATGTTTCATCCATAATATCATCAATACTGCCTAATCCCCTATAGTTGGTGATAGTAATTTGGTCATCCCCTTATGTCCCAATATGACTATAACATGATCTCTATTATTTTCAACCTATAAAATATCCTCCTCCATCCTAGTAATGTCCTACCCTCTCTCTATCTACCCTTTCATATGATGTCCTAGTGGTATGATTGGGGCTTATTCTCTACTATATCTATATGGATACTTTAGAGATAGGTTTTTATAATATGATCATATGCCCAACACTATAAAAGTTTCATGGGGTAAATTCTTTGAAATAAAGGTCACTTTCACAAACATTATTTTCTCACATAAAACACATCCTACACTATTTTTAATAACATTTTGATATTTTTTAAAAATTGAAACCTTCATAAAAAGAAAAAACCAAATGCTCATTGAATTTTGAATGTTTCTAGCAACTAAATGTGTGCTTGTGCCCTCTCCACTTAGGTGTGAATATGTCCTCTAAAATAAGCCATAAAAAATCATGTTACAAATCTCTCTCCTACGTGATAGTAAAAATAAATTAATAGTTTCACATTTTACCGTCTATTTAGTACAAGGGTTTCCCCTTCTATATTGGGTTTTCACCCCAATCATGTGCACTTGATGCAAGGTATCTCTATTTTTGATGACCTATTTTATTGAATATGGCATGTGACATGGAAATATTTTAGAGATATTTTATAGCTTGGTACATATATTTTAGTGTCCATTTATTTGATATAACATTTATTTATTTTATGAAACACTTTATAATTGATCACCACACTTATAGGTGACTCTCACAATGGGTATTTGAAAATCATATCTACTATTGTTTATATAGTTTTTATCCTACCTTTTGTTGATTATATATATTTTTTGTCTTAAATTTGTTCCAAATGATAGTTGTTCATTATTATAAAGGTACTTATAAGATATAGATTCTTATGATATTAGTATTCATGGTTGCACATTATGAATAATATTATATATAATTACGGATGAACATTCAATAACATTTATCTTTTCAACTTTTTATAATTTCAAAGATTATAACATCTTTACTATGTGTAGTTTTAGAGTGTCAAGATTCTTTCACCCTTTGTTCCTTCACGTACATGTGATGCCCATTGTTTTACCTTTCATGTTAGGTGACCTTATCCCTTGCATTCTCTACATGCCTTTATACACACATATTAGTGAATATATATTTATCTTACTATTTTACATGATGGTATTAGCATTGTTTACGTCTCACATGACATGTTTGATTATACTTAAATAGGTTTTATCTTTATGGTTATTGACAATGTTGCCTCACATTTAGGGGAACATTAGGGACATCCTATCACCCTTTGTTTTTGTGTGTTAAATTCTTCTTTTGCATATTGCTTAATATACCCTTTTTATTATCACACGATGTTGTTATTAACATTTATTACATGCTTGATATACTTGATTTTCCCCTTACCTCTTATTCCTTGCATCCTTTACATGTAACTAATTAGGGGGTGAATTTATCATCACTAATGTTCCTTCATGATTGTGATTGTGTTTATGCACTTATAAATTTCTAATAATTTTCTAGAACCAAATAGAGCTTCATCATCATTTCTAAACATATTATATTTTCACACTCATATCCTTTTCCACTCTTTCTATAGAATCAAAATATTTCTTTCATGGTCAAGGTCTTTTCAAACCTTTTCTACTTGATCAAATTCCTTTCATATGTTTTTCTTAGGTAGATCCCTACTAGTTTTGACCCATAACAAAAATTGCATACACATAAGATTATCTCTTATGTTTTGACCCTTGACAACTAGGTCATCCTTATGTATTGAATAATGTGTAAGTTCGCATACATTTTTGTGTGAGAGTTTTCAAAATTTCTTATCTCAACCATATTCCATCTCCATAATTCTCAAGAGTTTAAAATCATTTGCTAAATCCATCATGTTTAACCTTAGTTCAAATATATGAAGTTGGAATTGACTTGAATCATTCCACAATTTCATATTTGAAACTAAACTTTTAAAATTAAAATCCTCAAATTAGACTCACTTTTTCTTTCCTTATTAGTCATTGTGAGTTGACTAAAGAGGGAATTATTCTAAATTGTATGCTAGGGTGGCATATTTACTTGGACTAAACCAAATTAATTTGACTCGTCTACAATAGAGGGGATCTAATATGTGCATGCATTAGAAGGTAAAATATTGTGATGTCAACATCTTAGGAGCATATTGTATGCTTGTTTGTTATCTTCGATCCTTGTTTATGTTAATTGAATTGACCCATCTAAGGGTTCACAAAGAGAAAATCCCCCAACTAACAAAATCTTCAATACAATTTATAAACATTTCTAGCCAACTATTACATGTTACATACAAATAGGTGAATAGGTTATGGAGGACCCCAAGTTAGAGAAGTTTAGAATTGACTCCAAATTCATTTTGCACTCATTGAATTCAACCAAATAATTTTATAATTATTTTTTGATTATGCAATAATTGTTTAATAGGCCCTACTTTATAATTTCAAGTCAATTTGCAACATCTAACCTAATCAAAATAAACATCAAATTTTAAACTAAAACATTGATTTTTTTAAAAAAATCTACATTAATTTTAATATTTCTTACATTATTAATGTTGAGAAGCATTCCATGGTAGTAGCAAAACATAGAGTGTCATGTCATCACCATGTAAATAAAACTTCCTTAACTTAAATTTGACAACCATTTAAGTGTTAAACAATTAATATTTTATAACAAAAAATATTAATACACATTATAGATATCTTAAAACAATTATCTAAAAAATGTTGAGAATAAAAATATGAACAAAAGCTATGATTGCAAGGAAATCCTCAATTTGATATCTTGAAATGGAATCCAAATTTCATTTTTTCCATTTCAACTAGTCTATATGCACATGGAAAACCATAGAGTGTTTGATGCTCCATTCATTCCTTCAACCACTTCTCTTTTGATTCTTGCACACTCCTTATGTTGAGGGTCTTTATTTTTTATTAAGATGAATAGTTAGAAAATTATCTTATTATTCATCATGAATTAATAAATGAATGCAATTTTTTTCATATTTATTAGTGTTATTTTATAAATAAAAAATAACTAAAATAAATTATTAAAATATCACAAAAATAATATACTTTATTAAAATATATCACAATTAATTATTAAATATTATTATTATATATATATAAAATAAATTTTAAATAAATAAAATAATTTAAAAATATTTAGAATAATTAATTGTAAATATAGTTATTTATCTAGCTAAGATATTTTGACACTTTTATTAGGTGTACTTAATTTGCTCAACAAAACATATCATATAAATTAAATAATACGAATTTTCATGAACAAACAATAAATTAGGTGAAGTTTTGTATTTTCTCATAAACTTTGTATTAAAAGTGTCAAAACTTTCTAATTGTAATGCACTCATCCTCAAATTTCTAATTCAATACCGTAACGTATTAGATTTATAGAATACAATATAGTAATAAAATAATACGTCTTCGTAAATACAACAAATAATATATTTTTAAATATTTTTTTTCATAAAACTGTATAGATAAGCAACAGAATTACATTTTCAAATAATAATTTATAGATCAAATTCATTTGAACTGCTTTTCGATTTTATTTAATTATTATTTTTCTAAAAAGTTTATTCAAAACCAGCTTCAAAACTCAGTAAATCGTATGAACTACAGTTACACCTTATCTTTTGGATATAGAAAGATTCAGACGTGTTAGAAATATGACATTTGCAAAGTGAAAAATCAAGATAAAATCGTGCATGCATTTTGGTTTAAACATGTAGATTATCAGCGCATGTTTTGCGAATTTAGAGTGAAAAGAAATGGAACTCGGAGATCTCTTTTGGACATGCACATAATCCCGCTACATTGCAAGAAGGAAGAATTAGTGTTCAACAACCAGTTCGCCGGAGCAATCAATGTAAGGCATCCATTCTGACCCTAGAAAAAAGGATCTACAGGATCTACAGATCCTCTTCTTTCAGACTTAGACATCTCAAGCTTTTCTGCGAAAACAAATCCAAGACTCTTCTTACACAGCTTCCAAACTGCGGTAAAGCTAAGAAATTAATTCTACTACTTTATTGCAATTTTTTAAGCAAGATTTTTCTCTGTTCTGCTCTGCAGCTCTGCAGTCTGCATTGAAATATATAGGAGTTTTAATGAACTGTTTTTCATTTTCCAATGAAAGAGAAAAGCTTTTTCTCTGTTCTGCCCTGCATTGAAATATACATGAGTTTTAATGATCTGTTTTTCATTTTGCAACGTTTGTCGAAAGAGAAGAATTTTGTTTTTTCATATCTGAAAAGAAGATTTTTCTTTCACATTTCATTTATAATGGCGATGGAAAACTATATACATCATATTATAAGTGCTCGTGCCGCTGCTGCTTATTACTTAATAATTTCTTGTAATGTGAGAAATTCTAACCGTATTACGCTTTGTAACACAGTTTTGCAGATGATTGTTTGGCAGTTCCGAAAAAAATTGCATCATGTAAGTTTTCGTTATGGATTTGTGTTTTTTCTTATTTGAAGCTAGGCGAGCAGTAAAATGAATCGATTTTGTTACCAGGACAACGGAGGAAACTTGTCTGGATCTGAATCATTCTCCGGAACGAAGTGTAGCCCCTAGTGCTGCCGTAGTCGAAATGGATCAGTGGCGACCGGACTTTTACGAAGAGCCGCCGAATCCAATTGATTCTTCTCCCGACAGAGAGTTGAAGGGAGGGACTGGAAAGAATGACTCTGAAAATTACACTATTAACGAGGGGGGGGATGAGGAGGAGCAAAATCATGAGCTGGTGTTGCATCAAAGGCAAGAGCTCGTGTTGCATCAAAGGCCAGAGCACAATACTTGGCCTCCAAGGAGATCAATGCCTTTAACCAATGACCTTCAGGCTCATGCGGTGGCTGCTCCTGACTCGGCATGGAAAATGTCTCAGTCTCTTGATCCGTCCAACAGTAGCACTGAAGGCAGCGAAAATTTAGGTTTTATTTCTTTTCATCTTGTCGGTTCAATCTTGTTAAATTAGGTTTTGTTTTGTCAGGAAATTTGCTTAAATTTTGCTAACTGAATTTCCTCGCCATGGAAATTAGCTGATAATTTTATAAATATGAATCTTTTTCTGTCGATTTTTACACTGAAATTCGCTCGTAAAGAATTTATTTACATTTTATGTAGTAAGAATTCTATTATTTTATAAGTTCGTTCAGATATTTATAGTAAGAATTCTATCATTTAACCAGGAAAATTAAAATGTGTTTGCTCGGAATATTGCTATTTTTGAAAATGAATATCTCGTCATTTTTTAGATTTAAATTCGCTGACAAAAATAATGAAAGTATGTTTACCGCAAGCATTGCAAATGAAAATACATCTGCTGCGAGCATCGCTATTTTTCAATAAAAATGAAAATTTGTTTGATCGCTTTTAAACTTCTACATATTTTAAGCCTAGATGAAAATGTGACCACTTGCACTAAATTTCCTGGCCCATGATTTGCACTTTTTTAATAGAAATTCTGCTGAAAGGTTTTCGTACTTTAAATTCAGTAAAATCTTAAAATCTGATTTATTTAGATGGCTGTGCAATATCTTGAATTTTGCTTTACCTTAATTAGTTTTGCATTTCTTACGTCGTTGCACAAAGTTCGGCTTTTTCGTGGCTTTGCTTTTCAATTTAAATTTCAACATAAAATCCTGACGAATCAGGGGATATTTCTAAATTATTTCAAAGAGGCCAATACATTTCTCTGCCATTCTGTGTTTAACTTTTCTTGAGTTCAAATTTCTATGAAGGCTGTTGCAACTTTATCTCTTCAAAAAGCGGGTCAACACTTTTCCTTCCAATGGTTTAATTAACATCTAAATCCTGGCAGGAAAACTCTTTCTGCTTGTAATTTTGCAGAATTAGTAATTATTTGTGTATATTGAGTAGTAAGTAATGTGTATGGTGTGGATAATGTAGACAAAAGAAAGCGCAGAGCTGAATCAATCGAGGAAGATGCGAACAACAGGCCGTATGAATGCAGGTTTTGTGAAATGAAATTTACGAAATCGCAGGCGCTGGGGGGACACATGAACCGTCATCGCCAAGGTGATCTATCTTCCATTACAATTTCACCAATAAGGTTTCGCAGAATCTAATGCAATAATTTTACCGCATTCACTGGTCATGACTGCAGAAAGAGAACGGGAGCAAATACAACAAGCACAGGCACTCCTTTATAACAACATGCATAACAGCATTCAGCCAGGAGGAAGCCTGGCGTCTCTTTTGTAAGTATCCCATCCATTTTAATGTGAAGCTGCAACTTTTCAGTTGAACAGAGTAGGCTGTATTATTTCATAGAACCATTTCAAGGTAATATGTAATTAATTGATTTTGTGACTACGTTTTATTTAAATTTATCAGGATAATTTTTTTTAAATAATTGAAACCTTATAGGAAAAACCTGTTATAGGTCTTGTGGTGTGGTCAAAAACGTCCATTTTAGAGAAGTACAGTTTTTCTCTTTTTCAATAGTTATGTACTGCGGATGCCTAAAAACCATCTTCCACACATTTCTTATAGAATTAGAGTTTATATTGGATATTGTTGGTAAATTTTTACTTGTCAAGGTGCAATTTTTTAATTTCTAACACATGAGGGATCTGTTTGTTATTGTTCAAACAATGCAATGTAATGCAGCCAGAACAGTGGTATGCCTCTTTCTAAGTTCCAGCAGAGGACATCTCCACTTCCATCCCAGTGTTCAGGAATACTATCGCACCCGCAGAGCAACATCTACCATCAATCCCCCCTCGGCTGGAACCCGTCAAGTTCCACCGTTGCATATGCGAAAGTTCCAGATAATACCAGTTATGCAGCAAAACAAGAGGACTGGCCCTCCTCAGCCAGATCCACGGCCTATGGTGCTCCCCTTAACGATATCCCACTCTTAACTCAGGGGAGGAACCAAGATTCGCTAGGAATGTCTTATGAAAGAAATACCCAGTCCCCATCCAATGTGTTTCCTTCTGAACCCAACCCGGCAGGGGTTTTACCGGTGCAGAGAGGCGGATTTCTTCAGAGGCAGGGTTCAGGGGTCGGGGCAGGTGGACGGTCTTCCCCAGCAATATCAGGACGCACGGAAAGACGCTTCAACTCTCCATTTCACCAATCTGCATCCTACCCATTACAAGGTACAGAATACAACTTTTCTAATGCAGCAGTGGATAGTGCATCACAACCTTTCAATTTGCAGGGAGGGTCTTCAATTCAAAGCATTTCATTAATAACAGCTCCACATTCGGCTAGTATTCCTCCCGCTGCTGCTGCTGATCTTGCTGGGAAGAGCACAATGGGGGCCTCGTCGCCGGACTTTGACAGCATATGGTATTATTCACAGCAGAAAACAACCCCAATGAACTCCATACCCAATGATGAATTTGGCCTGTCTTTGGGTTCCGATACCTTGGCCACTGGGCCCATCACAAACTCACAGGGAACTGGACTTGGCCTATCTGGTGAAAATTCCGCCAGACAGAGAATCAATATGGGCACAGATACATCTTCCCTATCTTTCGGGATTGATTACAGTGCAGAGATTGAAAGCAAACTTAATCAGGGAATTCCTAAAGTAAGTGCCTAATCAAATCCAATCTTGTAAATTTGCAGTCGTTTCCCTATATCTCACTTTGACTGCCCCTGTTATTTTTCTGGTGTTTGTCTTGTGAGCCCAGAATTTAAAGCATTTGAACTATTAAAAATGCATGTACAGAAGGTGCCTAAAATTCTGTTAATCATTTAGAATTTATAAGGGAATCCAGTGGGGATGTTAGTTACATTTTAAATGCAAGCAAGCCAAATATAACTCTAAACATATCAGTTTTCGTAACTGCCAACTGATTTTTTGTATCTTGAGAGATTACTTGGCAGTTGCACAAACAATAATTATTAGAGGGAGAGACTGTTTCATCTGTAAGAATCCGACCAGTGCCATTTTTTCAACTTATATCTCTTCCTCTTACCAGCTGCCCTTTGTTGTGAAAAATGCATATAACTTTATTCATTTATTATTGATATTACATCTGCATTTTATAGAAAGGAAGGTGGAAGCGGTCAGGTGGTTGAGAAACTGCGGTTGCATAACTATACCGCCAACAATATAATATTTATCCTTAAAATCTTACAATTCATCTTTTAAAACATCTTCATTTAAAGTTTACATAAGAAAACTTATTAGTCCCTAGTCAAATTTTTGAATTCTTCTTTCCATGAACTTTCGAATCACAGATTTTTCGAATTATTCGACAACAATTCATATTGAGCTCTCCAAACACATGGCTCCATCAAATTGTCATGACCCTCAGAAGGGTATAATTCGGATCACAGCCTTGAGTGCTCACTGGACAACCATCCATGGCGAGCTCTACACCAAACCTCTTACTTGTCTCCAAAAACCAAACTTCACAACATATATATTTTCAAATCTGTCAGCAACAAGAAGGAAAAACAAAAAAACTAAAGCCAAAAACACTTCTCATGCAACACATCATCTCAAGTTTTGAGATGATGGAAATTCCTCCATCCTCCACTACCACCAGCCTCCAATATGATCCTGTTACACTTTATCCATTTTATGTCTTGAATGAGTCTTTAGAGACCTCATCAAATGTTACGAAGATAATCACAATTTGAATGACAACACCATGCGCAGTCATAGAAAATAGAACAGAATATTCACTTCACTTCACACGCTTCTAAAACATATATAAAACGGTAACTCTGGTTAAATAAATATCAAAAACCTTATAAATACCTTTTTAACTCATTTCAAACTGCGGAAACACCTTCAACAAAGTGCTCCAATACTTAATCAATAATGGAGTCCTCTATCTCATCGTTATACAGGCAGATTAAACCCCAAAGATACTGTTATATTTGCAGCAAGGTAATCACTACTACGGCCTCTGTATAATTTACAACCATCACTTTTCTATGCGCCTCTGGCTCCAAGAATGAGAGCGGCTTCTCTCACACCTTGGGTGATCAACCATTGTGCTCTTGTCTACTCGCAGCGTTCGTTGGAAACTTCATTCCCGTGTCTTTAGTGATGTTTATGATCTGCAAACTCTAACGAACCCTACGCCAAGTCCACGCCATTGCTGTTGCCAATTTTTAATGAATTCACGCCATTATATAAACTTCAGCGCATCATCAAAGAGAGGCTCTGATACCAGTTGTGAAATATGCACAAAACTTTATTCATTTATTATTGATATAACATCTGCATTTTATAGAAAGGAAGGTGGAAGTGGTTGAGCATAGCGGAAGCGGTGAGGCAGTTGAGAAACTGCGAGAGCAGTTGCATAACTGTATACCGCCAACAATGTGATACGCTAACACCCTTTGCATTGATTTCTTCACCGTCAGGCCCAATCTTTCTGTTTCTCTTTTATCCATGTCGAGCTTGTCCATTGCTACACGTGAAACTGGTGATCAGGAAATCGCTACCTCTCCCTATTTAACATTACGCTCTGTGAATTTTCTGTTTCATCTTCTTGTTACGGTATTGTACAGCTCACCTGTTAAGGATAAAAGTTCAATTGTTTTGTGTTATTATTAGTTATACAATTTCCGAGATTAAATAATATATTGGTTTTCTTGTAGCAGGAATCTTGATTGTATATTTGCAGAAAGTTTGGCTGTTCATCTGAGGAAGAGCCGACACTGATAGAATGTATAACTGTTCCTCTGAGGAAGGACATATATGATAGAAGGTTATTGAGTTTACTCGGGGGACCGTTGATTTTGAGTTGTATGAAGCATTTGTAATTCAGCACACTGAATTTGTTGGCCCCCTTAAGATTTTAAGCCCCTTTCAAAATAGTCCTGCAAATTTACTATAGATTTTTTTCATTTGGCCAATAGACAGTTTTCAAAATGAACCTTTTTCAGGAACTTCTGATCTTTGGCTGTCATAAATATTTGGTTGAAAAAAATAATGATTTTTAAATTTTAAGTATTTTGGTATGCTACCAACTTGATGGTATTACAGTTTTTCCATTCCAATAATTTACTATAGTAATTATAATTTAAAAAATTATCTATATTTAGGCCACTCTCTGCGATTAAAATGCTTTATATTTTGTAGTATTCTTTATCAAACTGAGTGTCTACAAGTTAATCTAAGTGATCAAGTCAATCTACTCATCAACTTCATTGAAGATCAACTAGGACAGGTGAGTGTTACTGTTTGCAAATGCAGGCTTCGGCAGAACAAGCATCTACATTGTGTCTATTTAATTCGGTGGGGCCTAAGGCTTCCAATTCAAGGTTTGACTGCGAGATTTATAGTTACCATTTCAACAGAAGCTAGAAACCTATAGAAGACGGTAATGTTCATACTTTGTTCCAAAATATCACTTAAATATAGAATTTGAATAATTTAAAATTGACAACAATTTTGTTTCATCGGGATATAGTTAATTGTGAATCGGTCAATTTTGTTTCATCAGGATATAGTTAATTGAGAATCGATTTTGTGGAAACGCTCGTTAGGAGGGAGAATTTTAGTCTGAAAGCCTTTAATAACCAATGACTTTAAGGTATATATTCATTGCAAAGTGCTTGGAGTGCATTCACACCATCCTGTACAGCAGCAAACAAAAATATTTCTCATATGGCTTAAATAGGTAACTAGGCATTTTAAGGTGTAGATTTACTGCACAATTGCAGAGTGCTTGGAGTACATGCACATCATTCCGTACAACGGTTAGTCGAGCCTTTTTAGCGAACTCTAATTATATCTGCTATTGCATGGCCTTGATATTGTAATTCAGTTTCCTTAAAATTTAATTTCATCAATTGTTTTTTTTTTTTTAGCTTAAGTCAATATATGACTGTAATGGAAGTTTGATAGTTGAACTATAGGAATAAGGGTTTCCAGGTATATGTTCTATATTGCTTGATTAGGTTCAGGGATTTCACCGCATTGATGCTCATAATTAACGTTGTATGTATTTCTCTTCAGTCTGTTGTTTTGTTGCATATCGTTTGGAGGACTCAAAATTTAAATAGGTCAACTTTATGTAGTTAGTTTAATTGCATTTTTATATTTCATTTTGTTCTTTAATTTGACTCGATGAATTTGATGGAAGTTTTTGTAAAATCTATCCTTTCAATGTTATAATTTTTATTTTTATTTTTAATTCAATTTGCATCAATTATCAATTTAATCAATCAAACATATTCCATCTTAAATTATAAGTGTTAATTTCAATAGATCATCATTCACTATGGTGATGACAATCAATGCCACACTTATATTCTTACACTCAAAAGTGCTAAGCTGCTATGATTTAGGGTCATCCCAAGACCCAGACCTAAACCTCATTCTTACACTCAAAAGTGCTAAGCTGCTATGATTAGGGTCATCCCTAGACCCAAACCTAAACCTCAAGTGGCTCATGGTGACCTTGCCTATGAATTCCCTCGTAGAAATAAGAGGCTTTGTAGTTCGCTCAACAATGTCAAAGGGAGTTCATTCTCTCTTCTTGTATGAGATCTCTAATCTCATCTTTAAACCATGACTATTCATTAAGCGTAAGTTATCACTTAGTCAATTATAATATAATGATAATAACTTTTCCATCAAGTGTTGGGTTCGTACCAAACATTAGTGTACAAACATTCACAATATTCACAAGGGGCATGTATCATACCATAATCCCAAAGATTATACACAATGACTGTCACAAGAATACCTCCATAGACACAAGCTAGCTAGCTCATTGTAATGTCCCCTCCTTGCCTCTGACTAGTGGGGTTGTCAATTAGCCTATTTTAGAGTTTTTGTAGGTTAAGTGGAGTTTGGTAAGGGAACTCAATGTCAATTTCTTTTTGTGAAGGTTTTCAGTGATTCAAATAGGACTTTCTATTTTTAGCAGAGGCCAATTCCAACACTTATTGTTTATAGTAAGTCGCATTTGTAGAATCAATTTTTATGCTAGTTTGTGTGTTTACTATTTTTAGTAATTGCTAAAAATAGTAATTCTATTTCTAGTAACTCGGACTACTTCAGCAGTGTCATTTCCAGTTTGGGCGTTGGGTTTTGCTAGTTAGTGGGACAACCAAAGGGGACATAAGGAGAGTTAAAATATTTTAATTAAATAGCAAATGAGAAAAGGGTGTAGCTTTTTGGAGGGAAAAAGATTTTCAAACTTAGTCGCCCTAATTCCTCCTTTCATTTTGGGTCTCATTGGTTCATCTCTCAATTGGTTGCATAATAGGGTGTTGTTGGATTTTCTCTAGATGTCTACTACTACGTGTTGAGGACAAAAACCCTCTTCATTTGGGAGCTGGAATTGGTGGTGAGATATCCACCCTAGTCAAATTGGGTGTGATTCCACTCAGGGGCCACCTTAGCGTTTCATAGATATTTTGATTTTTAGTATTTTAGCAAGGAAAGATGAAGATACTCGAATGTTTTTAAGGTGATGATTTTCGGTTTTTGTGTATGGAGGTTTGGCTTCATTTTGGTTTGATATTGATCTCTAGGGTGGTTTTAAGAGGTTCGAAGTTGTTTTATGAGATTTTTGGACCTTACCATTACCAGGGTGAAAATTGATTATTGGTAGCTTTTTTCTGGCTTGAGATTGCATTCTAGGTATTATTTCCTTAGAAGCTGGTGATCCCACAATAGTGGTTTACACTTTTTGGGACATCCTAATTTTTGCTGAAATCACATACTTACAAAAAATATAATGGTTTGGAGTATTAGTTGCTGCTAGGGTTTTGTTGTGTCTACGGTGTTTGGTGTCATACTGTGCTTACTGTGCAGGAAATTCCTCTTTTCTTGTGTGTACGATTGCATTTATTATGGTTTCTTTTTTTTATCATGCCTTCAATCGGCTCTAACCTAGTAGTTCATGTTGGTGTTATCAGTTTAACGACTCTGCTTAATGGCTCCTCCTCTGAACAAACGACCACGAAAATTTGTTCTGAAAGTCTTTCACGAGGTAAGTGTTCTGACTCCCCAATTGATGTGGTTTTTCCTTTATCAGATTTTGACTCTGCTTGTTAATGGTTTGAACAACACACCCTTGTTGGGAGGACCCCCCCTAAAAGTGTGCTTAAGGAATGGGTCAAAAAGGCCTGGGTCTTCATGGGGTCCGCCTTAATATAGTCCAAAATTTAACCAAGGGTTTTTTCTTGTTTCACTAATGAATAATGGTTAAATTATATCATATATTGCTTAGTTATATTATGGTTATATTATATAGTTTAAACAACTTTGAAGACAAGAACAATTGTAAAGTTTAACATTTTAACTTTAAAGTTTAAAAACAAAAATTTAATTGTCTCACACTAAATGATGTTTTAGGGTCATTAGGGAGTCATTGGTACCATTTTGTGCATTACAATGAGGAATTTGCAAAATATTGCAAATTATGAAAAGTTGTCATTAAGAATTCCAAAAGGTTGTAAAGAGGAAGCCCAATGGTCATTTGGGTTTTAAAAGTAGTTGTAAATGCTTAATTTGGTGGGAAAATCTTTAAATAGGCTTGTGAACTCAAAGGGATGGTTGGATAAGTTGTTCATTGAGAAGAAGCAATAAAATTTCATTTTTCCTTGCAATTTCTTGAGATTTTCTAGAATTTTTAAAGTTTTTTTGTGTTGTACGGTTCCGTACAGGGTAATATTGTACTCCAATGGATTGAATTCAGTGGGAAGGAGGGTTAACCTCACCAAAAACTTGGTTTGAATTATTTTCATTTGTTTTTGCGCATTTGAGAGGTAATTTACTAAGGGTTAGTCTATATACCTTGTTTAAGGGTTTTGAGTGCATCTAAAATGACATATTAATCCTTCCACCCACTATGTGCATTTGTAACTCAGTGGATATGCTTATTTAGGGTTAATAAACATGTTTGAATCATTTCATGTGTAGGGGAGGTCAAGATCATGATTTTGATGGTGCCCTAGATGGCATTTTGAGTGTTTTTGCATGAAAAGGAGAGGTTAGAGGGGGTAAATGTGAAATATTTGAGCGGAGTCACCTTTTATGTCCTTTTAAGTTTTTTTAGGGTCTTTTGAAGGTGTTGGATGCACTAGGATGGTCTGGTGAAGTCTGCAAGTAGGTTTTTCAATAACGCCTTGCCTAAATTGAGCAATTTGAGGATTTTATTGAATAGGGTCTTAGAGGGTGAGTTCCTGAAGATAAGTTGGAAAAATTGTGGTTTTGTAACCTAGTGAGTGCTTACTCATTGAGTTATGGGTTTTTTGAAGTGATTCAAGGGTGGTTGCTTTGGAAATTAGGCCTATTTGGCTAGGTTGAGCAGCGTAGTTTGAATGATTTATGGAAGTTGTTCCAAAAAAGTCATATGTGGGGTTGATGTATGTTGTAGAAGGATTTAATGGGTGCCTAGAATGATGGTAACTTGAGGAGGTTGTTAAGAAAAATTGAGAGTTAAGTTGGGAAAATTGGGTCTACAGACCTACAAGCGTGTCTACGTGAGAAAGGGAAAATAAGCCAAGATTGAGTTTGTAAGTAGAAAGGTGATTTTTAACCTTTTTCATTGATAAAGTGAGGGGTTTTTCAACCTAGGTTGCTATCATAAACACTCACCAATACTCCAAAACTCAAAACCCTCACTTTTGACAAGTTTCAAGGAGGGTTTATTAAAAACCTCACCTCCAGAACTTTCCTCGTTGTTTCAATGCCTCCAACACCTTCAAATATGTCTACCCTTGGTTAATTAACTCTTAAAAATTGTTTACCTGATGTAAGAAATGGGGTTCCCAACTACACCAAGAGATTAGGACAATTAACATGGACTTTAAGAGGAATCTAGCAAGATTAAGATGCTCTTACAAATTCAACTTATCCCCAAAACACACCCTAAAGGCTTGTAGCCTCAAAACACAAATTTTGAAGATTTATTTTGGAGAAGGCCATATAGAGACCTACAAAACATCATTTTAAAGACACTTCAACTCCTGACACAACATACCAAAAGATCCAATAAGGTTTCTTTGAAAAAAATTATAAATGTCTAGTTTGGCCCTATTTTAGGCTGCTCAATAGCCCTCTTTTAGAAAGGAGGTCCCTCCTAAACTCCTTGATTTTACCAAAACTCAATGGAAAGTCACTAGTTATGTGAAAAAACACAAAATTCCAATATTTATTCTTAGATTCAAGGCTTCTAGGGCGCTAATCTAGCAAACCCTCACCTTTCATGCAAAACACCAAGGGTTTATTTAAAATCACATCACTCGATCTTAAAGAACTCACCCAATGCCACCAACAGACTCTAAATGATCTGGAAAAACTAAAAAAACCTTCAAAAGGCCAAAACTATCAACACTTCATCAAAACCCTATCTCAATACCTCATTTGCACATGAAAAATGCACTATTTAATCCTAGGGCATCATCCCAATTTGAACCACTCAACTACACTGCCTACCAAAGCATGAACACACATAAATTAAAGTGTATTGGACCCATTCCATGAGTTACAGTGGGTACAATGATTCTTACACTAGTTCCACCAAGATTTACACCTACCCTCTGGTCGACAAATATCCTTCCTTGGTTCATAGATAGTGATTCCACAATCTACCTTGCATCCTTGACATTGCTTTCACTTGAATAAGTCACCATATTTGCATTCCAACCTAATGTTTGTCTTCTATCTACTCCTTGATCAAAACCAAATGATGTTTCTACCTTTATGCTTGCAATCAAACTCTTACCAACAGTTGCTTGAACTGCCTACCCCTTTATCACAACTTCATTCTTGCATCTATCCTTGGGTTCTTGTTCTTTCTATCCTTTCATCCCTATCATCAATCCTCTTATATTACCAGAAATAAGTACCTTTGTACCTATTGTACTTGTATAACCTTCATGATTTGAAACATTATTCCCAACCCAATGGAAACAAAATGGAACCTATCATGACATCAACATACCAATTTACTACCAACTCAGTCTTCAAACCTGTGTCAACCTTCACACCTGCTATTAGAGTATTTTCAAACTTCAAACTAACCATCTCACTTGACAACATATTTTCAGTAGAGCTTTCCTTTGAAGGAAGGTTGATTGCATTCTTTGAAGTTGATTTTTTAAGGTTTTAGTTAAGGGTTTGAGGTTCATAATGTATTAATAGGCCATTCCACCTACTGTTCATGTTGTGATTAAGTGGAATGGGCCTAGTTAGAATAAGATTAGTTGTAGGAATATATATCTAGTTGTGGAAAAAAAATTGGTGGAGATTTCCATGCTACCCCTATGGAAAAAACATGAATTTAGGCCTAGGATGAATAGCTTGAAGTGATATATAGTCTGCAAAGGCAGGGTAGGTCATTTGGATGTTTGGGCTTGAAGCCCTAGTCGAACAAAGAGTGAAAATGGGTGAAATTGAGAGGTTTTAAGAAGGAAATGTGTGATAACTTTGGGGGAAACATAATTTTAAGGTGAATTAAGTTTGTATAGGGTGAAATAAGAATGTTTGAAAAGATTTTGAGGTTGAATGAGGTCTGGAGATGGATTTTTCAATAAACCCCTGCTTATTTGGTGAAAAATGAAGGTTTCATGAAAGAGGGTCTTAGCAAGCGATTTTTGACTAAGTGGCTGAAGAATTTGTTGTTTTGGAGGTATTTTGATGATTTTATAATGGTATTTTGAGTGGGAAACAATATTGAAGGAGAGTTCCTTTGTTAAAGTGGGCTAATTGGAGCTCCTTTTCTAGCATTCAAGGTTAGTTTGAGGGTATGGTTCCAAAGTAAGTACATGTTATTATATGATTTGTTTCTTGGGTGTAATAAGGTCATCCATGACCATTTGGAGTCATTTTGATGTGATTTGGGGTCATTTGTCAAAAAATGTAAAAAGTTGTCAAGTTGCTAAAATATTGTCAAGCAACTATTGCAAGAAAGTGCAAAAATGAAGTTTTATTAAAAAATTGTTTTAAAAGTGGTTGCAAATGGTTGGGATGCATTCGGGTGGGTAATTTTACACTAGGCATGGTCCTTTTTTGCACTAAAACACGTAGAATCACTTTGAGCTACATTCGACCATCAAAATCCCTTAAGAGTCCAAAGTGCAAAATGGTTGCAAACTTTAGCATGCTCGTATTCAGATACTGTGATGCTTAGAAACTTCTTGTCTTACCCTATAGGATCAAATTGGGCTCCTCTACAATAACCTCTCTCAATTTTTTTTATCTCAGAGGAATATTCTCATGGTGGCGAATTATCTCTTGGGGAAAAAGTTGTCAAATGCAAGTAGTTGAAAATTGCAAAGTGGTGCAACTTTCATTCTGCAACTCATGTGACCAAACAGACTGTTTTGATGCATTTGAGTGGATATTTTTACGCTATGCATGGTCCTTTTTCACACCGAAACACACATAATCGCTATGAGCTACATTCAACTGGTAGAATCCCTTAAGAGTCCAAAGTGCAAAATGGCTATAAACTTCAGCATGCTCATATTCAGACACCATGACGCTTAAAATTTTTTTGTCTAACCCTATGGGATTGTGTTGGGCCCCTATATAACAACCTCTCTCAGTTTTTTCTATCTCAAAGGCCTTTTCCCGTGGTGGCGAATTCTCTCTTGGGGAAAAGTTGTCAAATGCAAGTAGTTGAAAGTTGCAAAGTGGTGCAACTTTAGTTTTATAAATTATGTGACCAAACAGACTGTTCTGATGCATTTGGGTGGGTACATTTATGCTAGGAACGGTCTTCTTTCACACCGAAACATGTGAAATCACTCTGAGCTACATTCAACTGACATAATCCCTTAAGAGTCCAAAGTGCAAAATGACTACAAATTTTAGCATGATCGTATTTGGACATCATGATGCTTAGAAAATTCTCATCTAACTCTATGGGATCATGTTGGGCCCCTCTACAATAACCTCTCTTGGTTTTTTCTATCTCAGAGGTCATTTCCCATGGTGGCAAATTCTCTCTTGGGGAAAAAGTTGTCAAATGCAAGTAGTTGAAAGTTACAAAGTGGTGCAACTTTTGTTTTGTAACTCATGTGACCAAACAAAATATTTTGACACATCTGAGTGGGTACATTTATGCTAGGAAGGGTCCTTTTTTGCACCGAAACATGCAAAATCGCTCTGAGCTACATTCAACCGGTAGAATCTCTTAAGAGTCCAAAGTGCAAAATGGCTGCAAACTTCAGAATTCTCATATTCAAACACCATGACACTTAGAAAATTCTTGTATGACCCTATGGGATTGTGTTGGGCCCCTCTAAAATAACCTCTTTTAGTTTTTTCTATCTTGGAGGCCTTTTCCCATGATGGTGAATTCTCACTTGGGAAAAAAGTTGTCAAATGCAAGTAGTTGAAAGTTGCAAAGTGGTGCAACTTTCGTTCTGCAACTCGTGTGACCAAACAAACTATTTTGACGCATCCGAGTGGGTAGGTTTATGCTAGGAATGGTCCTATTTTTCATCGAAACACGTGGAATCATTTTGATCTACATTCAACCAGTAGAATCCCTTAAGAGTCCAAAGTGAAAAATGGCTGCAAACTTCATTATGATCATATTCGGACACCATGACACTTAGAAAATTATTTTTTGACTGTATGGGATCATGTTGGGCCCCTCTACAATAACCTCTCTTGGTTTTTTCTATCTCGGAGGCCTTTTCCCGTGGTGGTGAATTCTCTCTTGGGGAAAAAGTTATCAAATGCAAGTAGTTGAAAGTTGCAAAGTGGTGTAACTTTTTTTCTGCACCTCGTGTGACTAGAAAAACTATTCTGACACATCCAAGTGGGTAAATTTACACTAGGCATGGTCCTCTTTTATACCGAAACATGCAGAATCACTCTGAGCTACATTCAACCAATATAATCCCTTAAGAGTCCAAAGTGCAAAATGACTGCAAACTTTAGCATGCTCGTATTTGATTACCATAACACTTAGAAAATTATCGTATGACCCTATGGTATCAAGTTGGGCCCCTCTACAATAACCTCTCTTAGTTTTTGATATCTTAGAGGCCTTTTCTCATTTGGAGAAAAAATTGTCAAATGCAAGTAGTTGAAAGTTGCAAAGTGGGGTGCAAATTTCGTTCTGCAACTCATTTGACCAAACAGACTGTTTTGACATGTCTTGGTGGGTATGTTTATGCTAGGCATGGTCCTTTTTCATACCGAAACATGCAGAATCGCTTTGAGCTACATTCAACCGGATCTCTCAATTTTTTCTATATTGGATGCCTTTTTTCGTGGTGGTGAATTTCCTCTTTTCAAAAAAGTTGTCAAGTGCAAGTAGTTGAGTGTGTGAAAATGACTTTTTAGCCATTCCACCCATTGTATCATATTGTAACTCAGTGGAATGGAATAATTAGGGGTAGGGAGCAAATGTGCATGGTTTTTGGAGTAGGGGAGGTGAGTTGAGTGGTTTAGTGTGATGTCCTAGTTGGCAATTTGATGAGTTTTGGTGAAATTGAGTGGTTTAAGAGTGGAAATGGTTGAAATATTTTGGGATAGTAGTTTGTGAGGGAATTTTAATAATTTGAAAGTTATTTTAAGAATTTTTTATCCTTTTTCAAGTTGTTATGAGTTGTGGGAATAGGATTTTCAATAAACCCACCCTAAACTTGCTATAAATGACAGTTTTGTAAAAGTGGGCTTAAAGGAGTGGTTCTCAGGTTAAAGATTATGGATTTGGAGGTTTTGTGGTCTGGAAAATGACCGTCTATAGTTATTTTGGATAGCTAGATAGTTTGGAGTACATTTTCTTTGAAAATTTTGTCTAATTGTCCAATTAGGATAGCGTAGTAGCTTTGTTTTGTTGGTGTTGGTCCAAAGTGACCTGGTGTGTTGTTGTGATATGTTTTTGAAGGCTTAAAAGGGTGTTTGGAAAGGTGAGTGGCTTGAGAGTCAGAATTAATCTTTATAAGAAAAGGTGAAGAAGTTGGGTCTGTAGACCTGTAAGACAAATAATGAAGTTTGAGAAGAATCACCCTTGATAGGGTTTGGAGGAACAAAAGCTTGGTGTATCAGTTGGTTTTGTGTTTAGTTGATTGAAGGCCTCCCTGATCTACATCATGCTATTTCTTAATATTATGCTTTGATATATTTTTTCCAAGCATCCATAGCTTGTTCAAAATAACCTGCTTTAGAATTTTAGCCATAGCAGCAAGGCAGTGAATTGATTGATAAAATGATTTGGTAGACATGTATAAAGAATGTCGTAGCATAGACAAGGAAGTGAACTGTTTGAAATAAATGTCTCAAAGAAATGTGGTCTGATGGTGATGGAATGCCATGAGAGGATAAGTGCACCAAGATGGTTTCCAAAAAGGGGATTTAAGTGGACAACTTTTTTCTGAAATCAAGAAATACTGACCTTGGACGTGAAATTGAGGATAGTTACACTCAAAATTTTGAGATGGAACCAAAAAAAGGATCGAAGTGCTCTAAGTCTACTTTCTAAACTACTAATTTATTTTTAAAATGGTTGAGATTAAGGGGTTCAAAAGAGGAACGTACACAAATTGGTGCCATTTTTTTCAGAAAACATAACATAGCAACTCTTGTACGACCCTCATATGGTGAATTTTTTTTTAGTATTTTTAAAATCTCAACAATCAGAAGCTAGCTAACTGTATGTAGTTGATGCATGATTTTTCTAATAATTTTTTAATGAATATTCGATTTTTTACTAATTTTCGAAGTGGACACTTCCTTAAAAATAGAATTTTGGCCATGCCACCCGTACAAATTTTGGAAACTAATTGAATTTTTTTGCTTTTTTAATTTGTAGAATGGAGTCTAGTTTCTAAAAATATAATTTATTTGAAAATTCCATGAACGGTTAATTTATAATGAAAAAAAACCAAACACTTTTTTTTTAGAGAAAAAAAGACATACAAACAAAAAAATTATGGATGAAAGGCTTAAAGTGAAAAAAATTACTTTGTTGGATAGCTAAGAGAGAACCCAACATTACCCATGTGTTTGATTTTTTCGATATTAAACCACATGCAATCCTGATTGTGAGCACGAACTCAATTATTTGAAATATGGTAGATTTTGTAAAAAAACGTCTTTGGTCATTGGGAATTCCCTCCAAGCCTGTAGGTTGGTATTCCAAGGAAAATACCAATCCTAAGGCTTGGGGATTCCCAAAGCAAGATATAACGTGAGCGCACTATAACACACTCGTGTTATATCTCAGTTTTGACATGGTTTTTTGCTTCTGGGGGAAACATGTCAACTAAGACATAATGCAAGCGCGTTATAACGCGCTCGCGTTATGTACTCCTTTATGTTAAATTCCAGTCTATTGAATGTATGTTGATATATTTTATGTACATGTATGTTTGTATGTCATGTATGTATGCATGTACGCATGCTTGTATGTATGTATGTATGCTTGTATGCCTCAATGCATGTATAATGTATGTATGCCTATATGTATGTAAGATTGTATCTACACATGTATGTATGTATGCTTGTATGGATGTAGGATTGTATGTACATATTTATTATGCTTGTATGTATGTATTTACGTATGTCTTTAGAGAGAGGGAGAATTTAGAGAGAGAGAGTCTGGAGAGAGGGAGAGGGGGTGGAAGTGAGAGTTTAAGAGAGAGGGAGTGGGAGAGAAGGCGTTGGAGTGAGAGAGACTTATCTAGGTAGGGTGGGAGGGATAGAGGGAGGGAAAGAGAGAGAGGGGAGGTGGGAGAGAGAGAATTGAGAGAGAGGGAGAGATAGAGACGGAGAGAAAGAGAGAGTTATTTAGGTAGGGTGCCAAAGGGAGAGACTTGAGAGTGTGAGGGGGGTGAGAAAGAGAGACTTGAGAGATAGGTAGTGAGAGGGAGTGGGAGAGAGAGGGAGTGTGAGTGAGAGACTTGAGAGAGGGATAGGGTTTGGGAGGGAGGGATCTGATAGAGGTAGAGAAAGAGGGGGGTGGAGTGAGAGGGACTTATCTAGGTAGGGTGGGAGGGATACATAGAGAGAGGGGAGAGAGACAAAGAGAGAGTTACCTAGGTAGGTTTCCAGAGGGAGAGACATGAGAGAGAGAGGGGATGGGAGGGAGAGACATGAGAGAGAGAGGAGGTGGGAGTGGGAGAGAGTGGGATAGAGTGGGAGGGACATAGAGAGAGATGGATACAGGGAGCGAGAGAGGGTGGTAGGGATTAATTGAATGAGAGGTACGTAGAAAGAGGGAGAGGGTAGATAGAGACAATTAGAGAGGGTAGGAGGGAGGGAAGGAGGGAGAGGAGAGATATATAGATAGAGAGAAAGTGATAGGGATTGAGGGTATAGGGTTGATGGATTAGAATGGAGAACCTATAGGGTTGATGGTTTCTAGGGTATTAGGGTTTAAGGTTTGAGGGTTAAGGGAATAGGGTCGATGGTAGAATAGGGTCGATGGTAGAGGGTATTTGGTTGAGGGTATAGGGTATAATTTTTAAGGGTTTAGGGTTAAGGGTTTACTTGGTTATGGGTAGAGGGTTTAGGGTATAGGTTTGAGGGTATA